>JAEQBH010001385.1:290000-890000 GCA_016808115.1 Tetrastigma voinierianum
AGAAAGGGATGCAATGCAATGCTGCGATTCTTGTTTTTGTTTCATCTCTCTCTCTCTCTCTCTCTCTCTCTCTCTCTCTCTCTCTCTCTCTCTCTCTCTCTCTCTCTCTCTCTCTCTCTCTCTCTCTCTCTCTCTCTCAATTTCGGCTCTGATTAATGGGCAATAGCTTCAATAAACGGGACTTAAAACCCCAACGTTTCTCTTACGAATGTCATCATCTCTACCATGCATGCATTTAATTTCCCAAAAAATATCAAGAAAAGAGAAAAAAACTTATGGAAAATTTTCATATTTGGTTTAAATTTAAATTTTATTGTAAAATTATTTAATTTTATCTAACAAAGGAAACTAAGTGAAACAATAAATGAAATATTTTTGAAAAGAATCTATAAAAATAAGTTATTCATTGATATTGAATTTTTATTATTTTTTTCTTTCTATTTTCTTGTCCTTTCTTTGCTTCAATTTTCCCTCAAAGTTTTGGATGACTAACATTCCCTTTACACTTTATCCTTTCTCCTAAAAACATGTAACATACCCTTAACACTGTCTCCTACAAACATGTAACGTTAAAATGACCATAAACTTAACTATATTTGGTTTTGTTGTAAAATAAATAGCAAATAGAAAGAAAACAAGCTAGACTAATCACAAGAACAAAGAGATTTATGTGGTTCAGCTACTGTGACCTATGTCCATGAACATGGAGACTATTTTATTGATTGCAGCTTTCAAGTACATAGTACAAATTCCTAAACACCCACATATATATAACCCTAGATGAAACTGGGTCTCTCCAATCGGCTCAAGTTGGCCCAACACTGATACCACAAAAAATCTCTTTTGGGTTGACCTCCCAAAATATTTCGAATTGGATCATAATTCAGATCCCCACAAAATTCTTGTCATTTAACAATTCTCCACCTTCACTTGAATTTTCCAAAGCGATCAATATAAAAAACAACTCCTTGTCATCCATGTCCCAAAAGGCCTCATGATATGGAACATTCACTAAGTCCAAGTTATGCTTGAACTTTTCTATAGGCAACAACTTAGTCAACATATCAATTGGATTATCTGTTATGGCTATCTTCTCTATGGAGAAAACATAACCCTCAATTATATCTCTAATGAAATTCAACTTGACATCATTATGCCTCTATCTTTCGTGATAAACTGAATTCTTTGCCAAGCTCAAATGCACTTTGACTATCAAAATAAATGATAGGTTTCTGCACATCTAAACTCAAACTATCAACAAGACCATGCAACCAAATTCCTTCTTTGACTTCTTTTGTCAATGACATATATTTAGCTTAAGTTGTAGACAAAGCAACTATAGACTGTAATGTTGCTTTCCAACTAATAGCACAACCAAAGAGGGGCTAAATACATAACATGCCAATGATCTTCTTCTCAAGAGATGTTCACCATAATCAGAATCTGTATAGCCAACAATATCACTAGTAGAACCACTAGAACCATAAACCAGACATAAGTTACTCGTACCTCTCAAATATCGCATAATCCATTTAACAGCTTCCTAGTGAGTTTTTTCAGGATTACTCATAAATATGCTTACCACACTAACTGCATGTGCTAGATTTGGCCTAGTGCACACCATGGCATACATAAAACTCCCAACTGCATTGGAGTAAGGGACTCTACTCATGTAATCTTTCTCTTCTTTTGTACTCGGTATAGCACTAGCATCAAATTTAAAGTGTACATCTAAAGGAGTGCTAACAAGCTTTGACTTCTCCATTTGAAAAGACTATAACACATTTTCAATATATTTATCTTGTGACAAATACAATAGGCTTGCCTTCCGGTCTCTCCAAATCTCCATGCCTAGGATTTTCTTGGCTGCACCTAAATCTTTCATTTCAAACTCACTACTCAACAATGTCTTTTGATTGTCAATTTCATCTTTACTACTAGCTGCAATCAACATATCAATATCAACATATAACAATAAATATATAAAGGAACCATCCAACAATTTTTCGAGTAAACACAGTTATCATACTGATTGCGAACATAGTAATAAGAAATCATAAATGCATCAAACCTCTTATACCACTACCTTGGTGACTATTTCAAGCCATACAAAGATTTCTTCAACAAACACACATAATCTTCTTTTCCAAAATCAAGAAAACCCTATAGTTGATACATATAAATCGGCTCTTCTAGATTTCCATGCAAGAACGCCGATTTTACATCAAGCTGCTCTAACTCAAGGTCAAATGCACTTACCATGGATAACAGAACTCGAATGGTCAAATGCACTTCCTCCTTTTATGAGAACCCCTATGCCATAAGTCGTGCCTTGAATATAGAAGATTCAACCCCAGGAATACATTCTTTCTTCTTAAAGACCCATTTGCATCCCACTGGATTCACACCCTTTGGTAATGGTACAAGCCCCCAAGTCTTATTCTTAAAAAGGGACTGCATCTCCTCATCTGCTGCTTCTTTACTCTTAACTGCCTCCTTATATAATGGAGGTCCATCAAAATCTATGCTTTCATGCATAAGCAATTGGATTCGCTAGAACTAGCAACACTCAAATAATTTGCATACCAGGCAGGCTTTATGATTTCCCTCTTTTGTCTCTTTGCTGCTATAAACTGTGAATCATCATCTTGTACATCTATGGGCTGAGTTTCATGTTTTTCCAACATCTTGTTTGAATTTTCAATTTCAAACTCCACCTTTTGGGCAACACTACGATCAATTTTACTTGTAGATTCATCAAGCACCTTTTTCTGGCCAAACATAGCAGACTCATCAAAAGTAACATCTCTGCTAATAATAAAGCTTGGGGTTCTATCCTTTTTAGTACACCACAATCTATACCCTTTAACCCTGGCAGCATACCTTAGAAATATGAATTTTATTGCCACAGGCTCTAGTTTACCATCAATAGCATGAGCATAAGCAAGACAACCAAATATACGCAAGTTAGAATAATCAAAGTACCATACCATACCTCTTGAGGAGTCTTAAAATCAATTGCAGTTGATGGAGATCTATTCACCAAATAACTAGCAGTATTTACTACCCTTGCCTAAAACTCATTAGGGAGACCATCATATAATCGCATGCATCGAGCACACTGTAGAAGTGTTTGGTTCATGCATTCTGCAACTCCGTTCTATTGTGGTGCATGATGTATAGTGTGGTGCCTCACTATACCTTCTTTCTTGCAGAACTCATCAAATTGTGCATTACAGGACTCTAACCTATTATCTATTCTCAATGTCTTGACTTGTTTCCCAATATGTTTTTCAACCATGGTCTTCTACTCCTTGAACCCCCAAAAAACTTAATCCTTTGACTTCAAAAAATACACTCAAACCTTCTTAAAGTAGTCTTCAATGAATGTAACAAAATAACTGCAACCACTATAAAATTTAACTCGAGAAAAACCCAACAAATCTAAATGAATATACTCAAGGATACTTGTAGAAGTGTACTTACATGAACTAAACTTGACCCTGCATTGCTTGCCCAATGTACAAGACTCACATGATTTTAGTTTTCCAATTTCAACGCCTTTCAACAATCCCCTTTTACTGAACAGTATCAACCCCTGCTCACTTATGTGACTCGATATGCAATGTTATAACTTTGTACAATCATTATCCTGCTTTGAAGCAGATGAGACAACCACCGTTCCCATCATTGTATTCCCCAATAAAATGTAAGTACTATGTTGCCATTTACCCTTCATCACAACCATAGCACCCTTCAAGATTTTAATTTGCCCATCACCGCCAGCAAACTTGTATCTAATAGGCACGAACGTGTATGAAAATATAAATTGACTATGTGCGCAAGTGCACACGTCATGTTCAAGCAAAACAGAGTAAGTAAGAGTATCGTTCTCACGAGGATTGATTATTAACTACTGATTCTAGTTTAGCTTAGGATCTATCTGGATGATAGAAAATATGTGAAATACTCAAATTAACTAAGCTAGCATGCAATTTCCTAAACTACAATGACTCAAGACAAAAGACCTAAAAAAGCCTTAGGGCAATGATTTCATCAATTCAAGCCTATGTGAACCTCTTAATCCAATCAATTAATGTCTATTTCATTATGTTGATGGCGATTTCACTAATGCATAAGTGAATTTCTCTCGATAACTCACAATCTACCCTAGGGATTAGATATTTTCCATCTTTGCTCAACCCCAGATTTCCAAAGGCGCATTAAACCCAAGGAGAAACTCAATACCACACCGAATCTCATTTATATCTCTATCTCATGACAATTAAATCTTAATTCATCCATGGTCTAATTCAATTCTCACATCTCCAATCTCAAATTGAACCACTAATCATGCAAGCATTGGCCAGTTACTCATAAGCATTGAGAACGAAATGAACTACTCAACACATATTTAAAAATAAAGCATAAATTAATTGAAATTAAGAGAGATTCATACAAACAAGTCTTGATTACATCTAAGACCTAAGAAAACTAACTAAAACGTGACTAGAAAAGGAATTACAACTATCAAAAGAAAGAAATATAGAAAAGGGAAGAGATAAAACATATTTGGAAGTGCAAACCCCATTCTCTTATCCTCAAATGCCTTTTTCTTCTTCAAGTTCAAGTCTTCTTCCAAGAATAGTAGTGCCCTAGGGTGTTTCCACCCTAAAAGGGACTCTTTTCTTGAAGGCCTCCTTGTGTTCCATATATAGTCTCAACCAAAAGAAGCAGAAAATGGGTTGAAACTAGTGTTGGCCAAACTTGAGGTTGCGAAGTGCAAGGCATCTTTGCTGAAGAATGGTCGGTCACATCATGACATGGTGCTAGAAATGAAAGCGATGTCGCGATGTCGTAGCTACATGTCACGACGTCGTAGCTCCACGTTGCGACGTTAGCTGCAACTCCCTTTTCATGCTCTCTGTCATGTCACGGCATGAGCTGTTGCTCACTGAATGCTAGCTTTCTACCCATAACTCTCTCTGAAAGAGCTTGGTAATTGTTCTTTGCCAATTCTCCGAACAATTGGCAAGCTTCCTCAACTGCTTTACTAATGATCGACCCTCCTAAGGCTGCATCAACAATACTCCTTGTTGCATAATTCAGCCCATTGTAGAAAGTTTGAGCTTGAACCAAAGCTCATATCCATGTTGTGGGAATCTTCTTAACAATTCCTTGTAGCAGTCCCCAGTATCATAAAGGGTTTCTTGCTCTCTTTGTCGGAATTGGGTAATTTCAGCTTTAAGTTGGGGTGTTACTTAAAAAGGAAAAACCTTGGTGAGAAAAGCCTCAACCATCTCACCCCATGGTTCAATTAAGCCTCTTGGTAGCCCTTGAAACCAATTCTTTACTTTATCCTTGAGAAAAAAAGAAACAATCTTAGGTTGATGACATTGTGGTCTATCCCATTCATTTTTATTGTGTCACACAACTCAAGAAAAGTTAAGATATGACCATTAGGATCCTCCGTATAATTTCCACAAATTTACTGCTCCTACACCATAGATATTAGACTTGCTTTTAACTCAAAATTGTTGGCATTGATGGGTTGTCTTTTGATTCCAGAGTAAGTGTCATTTATCATGGGTCTCCAGTAGTCACCCAAAGTACGTTACATGGTATGATGTTCACTCTGTTCACTTTGACTCTCACTATGTCTATCACTTTGCTCTTCTTCCATATTTCCTTTCTAAGACTGTTTAAGCTTTCTAGCTTTTCTCAATGTCTTTTCAATTTCAAAATCCAACGGTACCAAATCATAATCTCTTCTTTTATGCATATAAGTGGTGCCTACAAGCACAAAAACAAAATTCAGCAACTAAACAAAAAGAAACAATTGCTCAAATAAGCAAAATTATTGTTCACTTTGATATTGATCAACTTAACCAATTGTCAATTGATTCCAACAACGGTGCCAAAAACTTGTTCGCCTACTTTTAAAATCTTTTTAGCTATGCAATTTAAACCGCAAATGCACATGTCACAAATAGTAGTAAAATGGATTTGAAAGTCCAATATCATCCTATAGGAATTATATTGTTTAGCTTAATTGATCAAGTACCAAGGTTACTAATTTGTCTATTCAAGCTTAACTTTCAAGTGATGTGATTTGAAAACTAAAACAAGAACAAAAGTGAAATTAGATATTAGGGAGACACAAAGCAAGATTTCCAAACAAACACAAAGATATCAAAGTCCCTTGGCCATTGCAAATTGTTGATGGTCCCAGGGCATGGAAAATCTTCCTTGACAAGTCTAAATCACTTTCTCATGTTCAAAATATGAGAAAACCTACTGCCCAAAGATCAAATCACATGAGACACAAAAAAAGTACCATAGGGTTTCATGAACCCTAGAGATTGACAATCAGTTTTTATCAAACTCCCCAAAAATTGATTTTGATCATTTGAATCTATTCAAAACCACTCTCATTCATTAATAAGATCACATATTTTGATTATTTCAAGAAAAACCATCAAGATCAATTTTTTATGGATTAAAATGATTTTTGAACATAAGAAACCCTAGATTACCGAAATCAGCATCTATACTAGCAAGATTGATTTTAATGAATCCAAGGTTGCTTTGATACCACTGTTAGGGATTTGCATGACCTAGGGTTAGCACAACTGAAAAACAAAAATTTCATGCTTCATCTCTCCCATGGACCTCTTGGATCATCTAAAACCAACAACCATACACCATAGAGGAGAAAGAAATTGTTACCCTTGTAGTTTCAGGCCTTCGTTGGTGTAGATGACGTTCCGATGGTAAAGGACAGTAGCCAAACGAGTGTTTCAAGTGCAGCATCTCCAATGGTGATCCACGCGAAGGTTGGAGAAGAAAACCTCCACATGAGATGACTAAAACTTGATCCTTGGTGCTAGCCTAGATCAAATCTTGTGAGAGACGGCAAAAGGAGAATGGAGAGCAAGAGAAACTTTTTCTCTTGAGGTTCTTTCAAGGTGACGGCTCCTTCATTAGGGTGTATGACATTTAAATAAAAGCTAAAACCATGGAGAAAAAGACTAGAGTACCTCTCATAAAAGAGGGTGGAGGGGGACATACATGTATCCCCATGCATATAATATGCACCCTCATGGGCTTTAGGCCCAAAAGTGAGCCCGATGACCTTAATACCCATCCAAATGGTCCTAGAATTCCTCTAACCCCTAGATGGTCCAATTTCCAAGCATTCTCCTTCAATTTGGATCTCATCTAAATCACTTTCTCTCAACTTGGATCTCATCCAAGACTGTTTTATTCTTTCTTCAAACCTTCTAAGTGTATGACCCATTAGGTTTCGGTTATGGTGTCAACTCAAATCAACCATTGATCTTGAGCAAGTCATGAGCGGTATCTAGCCACACATCATGACCCCTGATTGATCGGAGAATCAACAGTTTGATTACAAACCTTTCCATATGCAATATATTATGCACTTCTATCCTTCCACTGCATACTATAACCGACTTGCTTCCGAGCATGGACTATGCATCATCTCCCACTAGACTAGTTACGCCACACCTAGCCCAAGTGTGTTTTCTTGTCTCCAAGATCCATTACTCAAATAGCATGTTATGGAAGACTATCTTCATGACATATTCACTCTGGAGAGAGATTCCAAGTAATGATCTCTACAAGAGGCCTAAGATATACCCTCCTTCTATCAGGAGTGGTGAATCCTCTATTGGCTACTCAATTACTTTCGAATAGCTTAACCTTATTATGCATCCAAGTTAAATAAGGACTTTTGAAAAAATAATTTTATTTTTGTGAGATTGATTGTCACGTGTGAGATTGATTGGTGTCCACAGGGTCTCAAATCCATGAAATTTTTGTTTATATACTTTTATCCTTGCTCTTCTCTACAAGCAATATTGGCACCATATGCCTAATTCATTTGATTCTTTAAGAGCCAATTGATCCCAAGGATTTGTCATAGCAAAATAAAACTCCTGAACACTCATATTTCTTTGTTGAAGAGCACGTATGTCAATCTCCAACTGATATTGTTTTTCAAAATTTGATTGAGTGTATAGCTTCTACAGATGATCTCAAACCTCCTTTGTTGTCTCATGCTTTGCCAACTGTGTGCCTATTGAATGCTCGACAAAATTGTTAATCCAAGTAATCATTTTTGCATTGTTTACTTCCCAAGTATCTATATCTGTACTTTTAGGTTTCACACAAGTTCCTGTAACATATCCCATAATTTTTTACCCTTAAGAAAATTTCTCATATCACACTACGAATAATTCTTTTCATCCAACCTCACACTCACAGATTGAAGCGAATCATCTCTTTCAGTAGCTATAATCAAGAAACAAAATAAACAATGGGAAACAAAATACCATATTGCAGAGAGATGAACAATCATGGAAGAGAACAAATCCAAAAGCTGAAAAATGTAGAAACGAATCCAAGCTTGAAATTGCTGAAACTCTAACTGTACTATGAATCCAAGGTTGAAATTGTTGAAACTCTAACCGTACTACGATCACCGAAAAAAATTTGTACAATCTCTCCGAAAAAAAGTTGGATCCATGAAAGTTATGTTTGAGATTAAATTTCTTTCCATGAAATCTACTTTGAAACCATGTGAGAAGAACAAAAGAAGGGGACGAATGCAAGCCATATCTCTATTCAATTCTCATCCACAAGGTCTATTACAAGAGCAATAAAAAATGGAAAGAAGGAAACTCTAAACAGATAAAAGGAAGAGAATATAACACAAAAAAACTATTCTACCCTTAAATGATAAAAAGAAAAAATAACCAATTTTATTTAACAATTTTATGATATTTCAAAAATTGCTTTACACCTTATTTCAAAAACTCATTCCAATCAACAAAGCCTTGAGTGCTAATATTGAATTCATTTCAGACAAGACATTTCGCTTTTTTATTAAGCAGACAAGAGAAGACAAAAAGACTAGTCGCTTTACAAGTCTATAAACAGTTACAACTGGTAGTTATAGCAGAAAAGACATGGTTAAAACATCTTCCATCAAGAGTTCCGCCCTTTCCCATTCAACAACAATGGCGATACAATATCCTCCTCCAACATAGCTAACTTCTTCAAAAGAAATCCCTCCAAACTCATTTTCCCTCCTAATTTCTCATCCGGTGGAGTTCGAATTCTTCTCCACCAGCTGTCTAAACACTGAAGATCTATGGAGAAGACTGAGAGCAGTTGGCGAAGATGACTTAGTACAAGGATTTATGGAAACATCTCTTGGGAACTTTTCTTGCTTTAGAGGAGTTGCCAAGCTGTCTACTGTAAAAGGAATATTGGTGCTGGACAAGGACAAGTCTACTTCCTGGTTCGGAAAGCAGTCGGAGGAGGCTTGTATTGGTCGGGAATGTGATTTTGGTTCGCAAGAGGTAAGAGCAGCGGCTCTTGGCCTTAGCCATCTGATGTACGTGCTCAAATCGAAGTTTGTTACAGCATTGATACCTCTGTACTCGATTGCTGCTATGTCATAAGCACGAGCAGCCTCTTCTTGGGTACCTGCAGTGAGATTAACATTTCTTTTATTACTAATTACACTTGAAATTGTGTTTAAGAATTATTTTGAATCTTTCGTAGTCTTTTTAAGGATTGGGGGTGACACTCACTGTAAGTTCCAAGGTAGAGATACTTGTTTCCAAACACCCTCCCAATCCTTGCTTCCCATCTACCGTTGTGATGATGCCTGCATTTTTTTTTTTCGGAAAATGGAACCTTGTTGCTGAGTCTTTTATTTGTTAGCAGCTTAGAAAAAAAGTCAAATTAACAGGTTAAAGGCATTCTTCACCTTGCAACCCCTCTGTACTTGGACACTCCTCTAGAAAATCCACTGCTTCTCCTATGAACAAATTACGAACCAGGAAAATCAGTTTGAGCTTTAGGCGGCTTCGTTTTTTTTTATTTAATGTTAAATAAAACTTTTTTTAGTACTTAATATTATTAAGTATCAAATTGTTTGTTTTTTAATATTTGATAATGAGTACTACTAACTTTCCTCCTTGTTGACCAAGGATAGTGTTTCTTGTTTTAGAAGATGAGTCAACATTTTGGTTTTTTTTATTCATAATTTTTTTTTAAAATTCCAGTAATGAGTCATGATAGCCAAAAAACAAAGGCCACCTTAATCTTAAAGCTATATCTCATAACAAGGTAAGGCTATTATTTGTTTTTTAAAATTTGATAATAAGTACTACTAACTTTCTTCCTTGTTGACCAAGGGTAGTGTTTCTTGTTTTAGAAAATGAGTCAACATTTTGGCTTTTTTTATTCAGAATTTTTTTTAAAAATTCCAGTAATGAGTCATGATGGCCAAAAAACAAAGGCCGCCTTAATCTAAAAGCTATATCTCATAACAAGGTAAGGCTATTAATTAAGGGTAGTGCCTTCTTAAAGAAGCCAAGTATTCTTCCTTTGTCAGACCCTGCATTGTCTCAATCTCTTTCTCATAATCTGATACCTGGAAAGCAATTGGTGAAGTATTAGTGTTGATCTAACTCTTAACATAAACAATTTTCTTTTTTTGTTTTTGGGATTTGTTTGTCATGATCATACTGGGAAATTGGTGAAAGTTGATGGCCCCCAATACTTTAGTGCAGCCAAGTCGTACGCCCTTGCAGCGGATTCTTCTTCATCATAAGCTCCTGAACAGTTAGCAGTAAGTGTTAAAAAGTTCACCATTAATGAGGTCAGCATCTCTCTAAATCAAGAAATGGTTTCCATTAGGCATGAGGGAACTCACCAAGATAAACTGTCCCAAGCCAACAATTATGTTGAGAGCACAATCACATGACAAAAAAGCCACAAAGAAGCCGTAGTTGAGCCTTTTAAGCATTTAAATAAAGCAAAAGAATCAACAAAGCAGGGTTGTCCATATCTACCTTGCTTGCCCTTTTTCCTCTGTGTCACATTCCAGGACCCTTTGTCCCATAAATGAGCTTCAAACCGCCCTGTCCATCTATGTCTGCAGAAAGCACATGGCAAAAGGGAAACAATCACAAAAAAAAAAAAAAAACAAGGGAACTCCAAGAAACCATCCATAGACTTGAAATATGTTTCCTATATATATGCACCAACCTGCTAACACCCCTGAATCTTGAACTTCTCTTCATGGTAGTGACAATGGCAGTAATATTGGACTGATCAGTCTGCAGCAACACCTGCTTATTCTGCTGCTCTCCTTGTTGTTTACTGCATCCCGGTGTAACTGCGGATGGATCTCTTTTCCTTCTCTTAACACACTTGGCCACATCCAACTCATCGCCCCTTCGCAGGCCTGATTCAGATTTCACAGTAGTCATCTCCATCTATCTCTCCCTTACGAGTGGATGGCTTATGCTCAGTGGTGTAAAGGGACCCATTGCAAGTACATGTATATATATGAGGAATTTCTCTTTGTGTTTGAACTTGGTTTGTCTTTTTTCTGCTACAAACTGCTTCATCAGAATGGTTGAAGACAAGAGTGGACGATTATTTCTTTGTCATTTGAGACAAATTTCAAATGTTAACACTACCTAAGGCCTCCTTTAGTAGATCATCCAAATTCTCTAGCTTAGAAAGCACTAGTATTATATATATATATATATATATATATATATATATATATATATATATATCTTGAGGAGCATTTCGAATGGTAAAAAGGAATTAGTGAACCGGGTCACAGCTGATCACTATGAAAACAATGGTAATTTGATTAAAAAACCTTTTGAAAACCTAATTTAGAAAATTTAACTCTTCGATAACTTTTGACCTAAATTTGATAAAAATGCCCTTCATATTTTTTTACGAAAATAATTTTTTCTTTTAAAAGACGATGTAAATACATGAAATGAAGAATAGTGTTTTTGTTCAAAATGGGTTTTTTTTTTAAGAAAAAACATGAAAAATGTTAGATTCATAAGTCTAAGGTTATTTGATATATTTTAACCACATATTTCTTAAAACAAAGTTTTACAACCATGTAATGCAATATATATATATAAACAAGAAATACAAATAATGGGAGCTAAAAAATGTATGTGTAACATAATCTAAGTACGGAAAATGTGGGTTACTCCGTAACATTATCCTCCAGATAGACAAAAGAGAAAAAATAAGATGGAAGTGATGATCGAAGGGGACAAGTTTGGGTAGGGAGACGAAATTCAAAACCGAGCTTGGCTTATCCCGGATTAGATATAGGCTTTGATCATTTCATTTGTTTTCCGGGATAAGAATAAAAGGCTGTCTGTCTATTTGTGGAGTTACACGACAAGATGATACGGCGTCGTTTAGCCATTTTCCTTTGGGCTCTACGTCCATATTTGAGATGGATTTTGGACTCTAAGTGTCGTAGAGAATGGCAATTTGACTCCACCACGGCATGTTTTCGATGGCGGTCTCCCCAATGTCGTCTAATCATCCATTCAATTTCAAGTATTTTTATCTCCACCTCTATGGCTCTATATTCTCTTTTTTAGTACACTAATATGTTAAGAACTTAAGATTGTGAGAATCAGCGAGCTGGGGCCGGGAGAAGAGAATCTTACAAGGATTTGACCAATTTTCAGAAAAAATAAAATAAAATAAAAGTGGTAGTGGGCTTGGGCTATGAAAGTGTTTCAACCAATTTTGAGAGAAAATTGAACATGTCATCAAAAGAAGAAACAGACCCATTCATCAGGTTTACCGATTTAATCATTAATTTAAGTGGTTCATAGCAGATTTGATGGCAAGACGATTTAAAGAGGTGAATAAAACCAGAAACATGACCAGTTGATAGTTAAACCCATTCGATCCATCCATCCAATCCAATTTTCAAAACATTGATTTCTCAACTAAAGTAGTGATTTTCTAATGTTTGGCAATATATTTTGTAATAGGAAGCAAATTTCTACGCAAACGAGTTCAAGAGCTCATTAGCAATGGGAGGGATACTGGATTCCAGACTGATTCTTGGATATTGGAGGAGCCTCATTCTAAATTTCTAATTTACTTCTTCAGGAGATTGCCTTAGTTGACCTATATATATATAAGAGAGGTTACGAGTATTAATGGATCCCAAGGTCTCTTACCATAAGATATAGAAGATAAAATTATTGCATTCATTATTTTTGAGGATGAGAATTGCCACGATGAAATTTTAAACATTTCACGATGGATATGAGATAAACTTTTTGACATTATATAAGTATGGATTCCTCTCAACTTAGTAAGCATGTTTTAAAGTCATAACCGCCCCTTGGGCCCAAAATGGATAATATCTACATGGTTGGGCCTAGTCATTACAAATGGTATCAAAGTCGATCCCTAACCCCATATGGAGGTCCATTTCGTTTGGTCTCATAGGAGATGTTTGTCTAATTGACCCCGTAATCCCATGAAACACAACAAGGATGTTGTAACAAGATATAGGGTGTTTGTCAGATCCTATATTGGATAAGGCAGAAACTTCTAACACTATATAAGTATGAGATCTTCTCAACTTAATAGACGCATTTTAAAGTTGTGATGACCCCTTGGACCCTAAACAGATAATATTTATATTTACATGATTGGGCATGATCATTACAGGTATAGTGATATGTAGGTGGAGCTTTGGGCAATGTTACAGGTTTGAAACTTGCTTGGAATGGCAGGTATCAAAGAGTGTCTCTTAAAGCAAATTGTTTGGTGGTTGTGAAATGTTATACAGAAGCCTATTCCGTTTCCACGATTGCAAAAATCTTAAGAGGATGATATATCAAGATAGGTTTTAGCCTATGTGTTTTTCGCAAATAATCCCCCTAATTTGGAAGAAATAATAATAATTAGTATTATTATTATTATTATTTAAATTAAAATTTATTTCAAACTAAAAATATGATTAAAGCTATAATTTTTTATAAAGTTCTTTTTTCTTTCCTAGAATTTATAACTAGGTTGATTTGATTAAAATACTTTTTTTGTCAATTTTGAAAATTTGATCCCCATCAATTTTGGCCTCATAACACCCTTCGTATTTTCTTACAAAAATAACTTATTTAAAGAGATAATATAAATACCATTTTTTTCCACAATGGGTTATTTTTTAAAAAAAAAACATGAAAATGTTAGTTTTAGGATCATCTGATGTCACCCACCATGCTTAACTCAAGCAATGTTTTAAAAATCGGACCGTGGTTGAGTCGATGATGTGAGTACCATGGATTTTGGGCCCAAAACCCATTATCCAATAGGCCCAACATTCGCACGGGCCCATTGCCTAATTTAAACCCCAATAAGGCCCAAAACAGCCTGTTACCTCAAAACCATATGGGGGTTACTCATACGGAAAAACCTACGCCCCGTCTGAATTCCCGATTCTCCTAGTCGGCCGTACTATCGTTTACAAGATATTCATCCACATATCTCTTAATTCATTACGTCTCAAAACTATAATCCTAAATAAGAGAGAATTGGTCCTTGATAAGGAAAGCCAAATTTTATCATTAGATCGGTAACATTATCCCTCCTAAAATAAGGGAGATTTGGTCTCTGATAAGGAAGGAGCAATTCTACCGCCAACATCACAAGATTATCTTTCCAAAAATCAAGGAGAAATTCAAATATAAAACAAAAATTCCCCACGAGGAAAAGGCATGAAACCCTAACCATCCTACTTTCTTTTCCTTCTTCTGCATCATTTAGCTAACTTAAGCATCGGAAAGGCGACCAGCACACTGCCGCTGGATCCCTTTTTTTTTTTTTTTTTGTAGGTTTATATCAGACCGTTGATGCCCCTTGAGGTCAAACGAACTAGGTACCGACATTTGGCACCGTATGTGGGAATCGAACAAAAAGTCTCATCGATGATGTCTGCGGGAAACTGGCTCAGATGGTTATCAGAGTAGCCCTCGGGTCGCCCCGGTGGTTCGAGGGTTCCCCTCCCACCGCGTCTGATTCTTCGACAGGTTGCAATGGCTAGCAACCTGAGTGATCCGATCCACGAAGATCAATTTCACTGTTGGCGTCGAGATATGGAGAAGAAGCAGGGAGAAGCAAGTGAGGCAGTAAGAGGAATTACGAGACATGATGAGCACTGCGGCGTGAAAGCGATCACTACGGTCCCAGTAGAAAGGCGTGAGACTTGTGAGAGAGGCTCGAGATGAGTGGTCGAGCAAGCATCCGGTCGTTAGCGATAAAGGAAAGAAGTCCATACATGCCCATGACACCTTCTGAATTAAGGCCCCGGTTGGCGTGCCGGCCATCCAGAGATACTAAATTGTGATGCCCCGATTAGGGCTACGATACCACTAAGTGTGACACCCACTTCCTTCGGGTCGACTTTCGATTGGCGGAGGTCCGAACCAAATCCGAGATGCCACTAAATTGTGATGCCCCCATTGGGGCTACATTACCACTAACTTTTATTTACTATAACTTTAAAAGCTCATTCATATAATGTTAACATTCTACTTGTATTATATTCTATAACAAAGAGCATTACAAAAATATATACATAAACTCCATATATGAAGTGTTCAACATTTACATTGTTTACAAAAAAGAAACAAAAGACATATACATTATACCAAAATCTTCCGCTGGAATATCCGTATGGGCTTATAAATGGTGGGAATTTACACATATGGATCTAATTTCAACAAGTGGGTCATCCCACTTTAACACTTGCATATCTTTATGACACATATAACATGTACATATATTTATTCCATTTCTCATGTCTACTTTCTTTTCTCATAACATTTTTCTTTTCTTATCATATTTCATATACTTTTCGTGTCATTTTATACTGTATTTCTTGTTCTTGTAATTGTATACTATCATCGCATAGCAGTGCTATACTTCTCATATCATATCATATACATTATACATTTCCTTTACATATACTTTTCATTTTCTTTACGCTCATGTCGCGAATACTACAGTGGATACTGAGAGAATCGTATGTACCAAGGTACGACACCGTTTTCTTATCTCGTATGTACCTGAAGGTACTATCACTGCACGAGACAAAGGATTCTATCTCTATGCACCCGACAGCTCATCACCGCACGAGACAAAGGATCTCTATATGACCCAAACTGTCGCTTATACGATCCAAACGGTATCTATGTCATCACCCAAACTGGCCTCTCGGGAGACCAGATCCGTGACGTCGCGAAGAATATTCCTATGCGCACGCCTATCTATTCATCTACCCGTCAAGGCGTGCAATCGCATTATGTTTAATAACTGTTATGTATTAGAAAGATATCTCATACATGAATACCTACCGATATCATGTATACTTTAGGAGATGTCTCGCATCAAATAATCTTTTATAGATGTTGAACTCGCATCTTCTTCATATAACAAATTCATATACTTATTTGTACTTTTATTATACTTATACTTATTTAGGAACGTACTATCCTAATATATAAGATTAAGTCTGGGCCATATTACACTAGGATAACTAAATACTCATTTTCAAGGGTCTTAACTCTATAATACACTGTTCTTTGTACTCATTTGAAGCCTATGCGCTGGCGGTTCTTCTCCAACTGAATCACCCAAATCTGAGTTAACTAAAACTTAAGATATGTCCTAAACAACCGGAACTACTCTATATTCAAAACAGAACCAGAAATTGGCTTGAACATAGCCCCACTTTGAGTGAATTTCTGGGCCAAATGGGTCAGAATTTAAAGATACCTAGTTCAGGGAGATTGCTCTCCTTGAAGTCTAGTTTACCCAGCAACTTGAATCACTCAATTCGGATAAGAAATGACCACGTTATGGCCAAAATACTAACGTTGGTCCAAAACATAACATTGGGTACCATACACTTTGGTACCAGTCGACCAAAACACATGTGGTACTGGTACCACACTGTTTGGTACCGGTACCAAACCTCGAAAATGCCCAGAAATGGTGGTTTTTCTCCCATTTTTCCATATATTTCCACCCAAACCAACTCAATACTCAATACACACATCAAAACCACTCCATATTCATCTTGTAACCTCTATTCTACTCAAATCATCTTTCAATACTTATCTTACTTCAAAACCTTTCGCGAATTACCTCCCAAAACAACTCTAATATGGGTCATAACCATGGTTCAAAACTGCAGACCCACATCGACTCCTGACTCATCCTCGAGGCATCGGGTCGCGTGATCGGTCACAGATCGCCGATACTAAAATACATGATTAAAATATTTAAAAATTATTAAAATTTATATAAATTATTCGAAATATATATATAATTAAGGAAGATAAAATCTAATAAAACAAATTATTTATCATTTCATGCTAAAAATATATATGTAATTATAATTTTTTTCATGTATTTGTAAAAGTATATTGAGATAGATTTAAAAAAAAATTATTTATCATTTCATGCTAAAGATTAAATAAAAAAGCAAATAAATTTATTTATTTTATATATTTGCTTATTTAATATTTAAATTTTCTAAAAATAACTATAAATCTTATTTTAAAATATAAATACATTTACATTTAATAAATAATATGTAATTTAAAAATTTAATTACGAAACGACGCTATTGCTCGGTGAGACGAAACG
This sequence comes from Tetrastigma voinierianum, assembly GCA_016808115.1. Lineage (NCBI taxonomy): Eukaryota > Viridiplantae > Streptophyta > Magnoliopsida > Vitales > Vitaceae > Tetrastigma > Tetrastigma voinierianum. The sequence continues at coordinate 307,548 of JAEQBH010001385.1, forward strand.
ACGCTGCTTCTCCTCTCATGTCGGCTAAAACGTAACCCTTGTTCCCGGCTCCAGCATAATTGCAAATTCTAGTGGGGAGGGGCGGTCATCGGAAGAAGAAGAGGAAGAAGAAGAAGAAAGATTGACCCGTTGAATGCCGATGGAGATTCGACCTTCACTCGGGCCCGTTGTTTGGAGCAAGCGCACCGCGACGGCTACGAAGCGGCGATCGCAAAGAGGTAAAGTTCCGGGCCTAACTTTCAATCGTTTTCTTTCCTCCTCTTAGCTCTTCTTCCGTTCTTCTTTCTTCTTGAGATTTCAATGTCAAAATCTCAGATCCGGATTCTAGGAGGAAGAATAACGTTTTTTTTTTAAGTTTTTCAGAAAGCAAATCAAGTAGCAGGTGGGTTCAAATTTTTTGTATTCTCATGTCGATATGAAATTATATCACTGTGTCTGGGTTTTTCGCAGGAATCCTGAAATTTTCAATTTTTTCAAATTTTTCGTTCCTTCGTGCTGAGGGATTTGATTTGCTGAGTTCAACCGAGTCCACCGAGTCATCTCGGGAACTCGGTCGATTTTACCAAGTTTTAGCGAGTTATACCGAGTTTCAACCGATTTCATGCTTGCCTCAGACTGTGTCCAGACGATATGTGGTTGGGCGTAGCCTACATTTAATCTGCTGAGTCGCACGGACTCACTGAAGCTCAACCCCGTCATAACCTACACATAAACCAAACATAAAAGATTAGTTGTGGCTCGTTTAAACCCAAACTCCATTACTTGCAATTAAACCATGAATCCAACCTCAAACGGAGGATTCCATACTCTTCAGACTATTTAGGTTTTACCAACTTCTACTTCAAGAAATCTGTGGTCGATGAAATCCTAACAAAACCCTAGGTTTTGGGACAAGCTACTATCCATACAATTCCATGGAAATCCATACAAAACTTTAGAATTCCATACAATTCCATACCTTTGATCTTCCTTGAACTCCTCTTCTCCTTCTCTTCTCTTCTTGTTCTTCTCTTCTCTTTACATGGGAGCCCTAACTTGGGAGACCAAAAATGAGATATTTTTTATCTCCTCTTTTTATACTTAATTTTCCCTTTAATTACTCATTAGTCCTCCATTTATTTTCTATTTGGAAATTAAATTTATGCTATTTCACTTTAACCTCTCATCTTCTTGTCATATGACCTTCATATCCTATTTTGACAATTTACACGTTTGCCCTTATACCTTGTACAAATTTCCAGGTTTCGAAATTTACTCACTTAGCAAATTAATAATTACGAAAAATTCAAATTATGCCCACAAAATACCCTAAGCATGTCGAAAACGACTAGGGTATACTTAGGGGTGTTACAGCCCTCGACGATGTAGATACTCTAGCAGATGACGAAGCATTCTTAGGCGTCACAAATCCTCCCCAAAGAAAAAGAAAAGCAATAAAGATAGATCGCCCTCGAGACATTCACACGCCCGCATTCAATTCTAATGGTGGTACGGCTCCACCAAGCAATGGCCGAGGTCAGAATACAAACTAAGCGCCCGAACATTTAGTTTACCTACGGGCGCAATGCCCATGCAACCGGTTTACCCCGTCTTCGAAACAGTGCCCTCTCCTGCGCTCTACATGCTGCCCACAACCGCGATCTAAGGTCCCAATGACATACTCTCTTCGCCCCTAGGGCAACACATCCTAGATTACAAGCCACCCTGAGAGTTCATCATGCCAACCTTCGCTATGTTCAACGGCTCTAGCGATCCTTATGACCACATGCTCCACTACAACCAGGCGATGACTCTAAACGCTGGGAATGATCAATTGCTATACAAAGTCTTCTCGGCTAGTCTCCAAGGGTCGGCGTTGGCTTGGTTCCACAGGCTCCCAAGCAATTCAGTGAATCCGTTCGGTGAACTCTAGACCGTATTTATCTCCCAATACCTATGCTCAGTGCGGCAGAAGAGGAATATTAGTTCTTTGCATACCATAATAAAGCAAGAGGAGGAAATCATATGGGACTTCACCAGAGATTCGGGCAAGCCATTCAGCAGGTAGAGATTTACAACATGGACATAGTCCTTCAGAATTTTAGGAAGAGCTTCGTGCCATCCACCCCGTTCTTCCACTCAATGTCGTTAAACCCACCAGCCACAATGGAAGAATTGTACAGATGGGAAAATAGATATTCCATTTTAGAAGACAATATCCGTGCGGCGACTCAAACTGTCATAATCACAAGCAAGGCGGTTGGAAACGGTAAGCCGGAAGGGAAAAAGTCGTCTGAACCCGACGAAGGACAGGACAAAAATCAGAAGCGACCTCAAGCCCAACCTCATAAGAAGAGGGAACCCCGGTTGTTCACTCCTCTGAATATCACCTATGAGAGGCTACTGCCCCCCTCATTCACAACTTGCCAGATTTCAAATGGCCCGCGCCAATCTAGACGGACCCCTCTTAGAGAAACCCATCTATGCGATGCGACTATCACAGGGATCATGTGAATGAGACCAACAGGTGTCTAAGCCTAAAATTCCCGATAGAAAGACTGATTAAAGCGGGGCACCTCAAGAGATACATCAAGGAAGTTGATTGTGAGGAGGAATCCGCCCCTACATCAAGCAGAGTCACAATTGGCGTGATCGCACCGCCCGAGCCAAGGCTTGCCATAAACTATATACTGGGAGGGTCGCTTAACGATCAGTACCAATCAAAACGCCAACAAAAGAAGCTCTTGAGAGCGCCACTGGCCAAACTCGTGTACGTAATCCCCATGGGCTGTGAGTCGAAGAGACTAGCTCTAATAGACTACCGGTCCTTTCCTCAATAAACCAAATAAGGTCATCGCGCTTCATTACGATGCACTCCAGATCACCCTTTTATTAACGGCTTGGACGTGGCACGGTGTTGGTAGATCCCCGGCAAATACGATTTGTTACAACCGCCTCGCTTTCAACCGTGTGATGAAGCTTTCCCCCACTAATGTTGAACTCAACTGCTTAACTCCTCCTCCGCTTTAACGGGCGCAACAACCACAACCCGAGATATCACGCTCAGACAAGCAGGGCCAATCGCCAATGTGTTTTGTTCGCTTGTCGAAGATCTAGGGCCATACAATTGCATAGTAGGCAGGAACTAGATGCACTCGATGAAGGTCGTCCCTTCAACATATCATCAAATGGTCAGTTATTTAACTAGCGCGGCAGACGCACCTTCCGGCAATTATCCGCCACGGCAATGCGCTACCACCATCCATGCGAAGAGAGAGAACAAAAAGGTTCAGATGATCTCCCATTTGGGGATCACCAATTATCCACGCGAAGAAAATATCCGCCGGGCTATGGATCCTCCTCGAGGCGCAGAAGATCGACGGGCCAAAAATTCACATACACCAGACTCTATTATCCGGCGAAGAAAAAGAACAGCTACAACGCGTATTGTTGGGGAACGCAGATGTATTTGCCTGGAGCCACTCAAATATGGCAGGGATTGACCTAACGTTGGCCTCCCATAAACTGAATGTGATTGCTACGGCAAAGCCTATTAGGCAAAAGGTAAGGGACTTTCATCCGGACCGCCATCAAATTATCCAGACAGAGGTGGATAACTTATTGAATGCAGGATTTATCAAAGAAGTGAAGTATTCTGAATCGCTTGCAAACGTAGTAGTCGTCCTAACAAAGGGCGACAAATGGCGGGTATACGTTGACTACATGGACCTCGATGAGGCATGCCCAAAAGACAGCTTCCCCCTACCACGAATAGATCATATCGTTGATGGCTCTATCGGGCATAGGATGCTTTCATTTCTAGACGCTTTCTCCAGCTATCACCAAATTCCAATGCACCCGCCAGATGCAGAGAAAACGGCCTTCATTACGCCACACGGGCTATACTGTTATAACGTTATGCCCTTTGGTTTAAAGAACGTCGGGGCAACCTATCAGAGACTGGTAACCAAGATATTTTGGCCGCTAATCGACAGAAAAATGGAAGTCTATATTGATGATATGTTTGTCAAGACTAAAGAGCGCCTGACATACGGCATGTGAAACAGAACCCGTCAGGTAATTAATCTGTGATGAACTTAACCCCTAAAATGTGCATTCAAAGTCAATTTAAGCAAATTCCTGGGCTTCATAGTGATGCAGAGGTGGATTGAGGCTAATCCTATCCAACTCAGTGGCCAGGAATCTCACCTCACCACCGTAAAAGGGGCACAAAGAATTGACCGCCTAGCCGCTTGTGGCACCCATCTCTCACTCTTCGATCGATTAAGTTGTTTTTACCACCTCAGGGGCTGCCGCAATGGACGGGATACACGCACTGCCTCATGGTAGAAATCAAGCACATCTCACCGAACCACCCATTCCGACTAGCCTCGAACAAGGGAATCGCCACCTTTCATAGTTGTTTATGATGTTTCAAGAAGTGCGCTTATTCAAAGAAGAGCAACCCAGCAGGGGCTCCATATTCCTTCATAAGCAAGTCTCTATCTGAGGTAGAAACCCGATATACCCGTTTCGAGCAGGCGGCTCTAAGCCTCGTGGTAGCCCCAAAAACTCGCCTACTTCCAGCAGCCACCGTCTTACCAACCTCCCTCCGAAGCACTATACATAAGCCCGACCACGTGGCGACGTGGCTCGGGCAATCAACGGCGGAGGTCGCACCAATTTAAACCCCGGTCAGCGCCAAAGGGATGTGCACCGGCTAACTTCCTAGCGTATTCTCAACCGTAAATGGAACCGATGTAAATCCGATCGGTGGACTCTAAATGTGGACGGTGCCAATTACGCATCGGAGCCGCCTAGTGGTCGCAACTTAAAGCTCCCACCGGAGAAGCTCGTTGTGAGCAAGCCATACGGCCTAAATTTCGCTCTAACAACGGCTCTAATATGAAGCAATCATAGCTGGGCTCGACCTAGCAATCTCCGTGTCCTCAAAGAAAATCTTCATAAGAAGCGACTCTCAATTGGTGGTCGGACAGGTAAACGGAGAGTATGAAACAAGAGATCAACGTATGGTCAAGTATGTGAGTTTGATTAACCTACGATTGGGAAGTTTTGCTGCTTGGCGGTTGGAGCATGTCCCGAGAAGCTCTAATGAAAAGGCGAACGCTTTGGCTACCGTAGTTATGTCCCTACCACTAAAAGAGATAGTGCTCCTCCCCGTATACTATCAAGCAGAGTCGTCGATCACTACCAACCAGGTTAATGAGGTAGGTGCAACCTGACCTTCGTGGGATTTAATTCAGAGGTCCGCTACTTAAGTTCGGGAACTTTGATAACAAAGCAAAGCCCCAGAAGATCACACCAAATGATTCTCTCTCATTAACGATCAGTTATATAAACGATCCCTAGGTGGACCCCATCTGAAATGCCTCACTCAACACCAGGGACAATACGTACTGGCTGAACTCCACAATGGGATATGCAAGAATCATCCTAGCGATAAGACATTGGCACATAGAGCCCACACCCAAGGCTACTACTAGCCAACCATGCTAGTTGACGCCACCGCGTATGTTAGAAAATGTGATCGCTGCCAGCAACAAGCCCCTGTCTCAAAACTCCCGACCTAAGATCTGACAACCATAACAAGCCCCTGGCCCTTCGTTCAATGGGGCAATAATATAGTTGGGCCATTACCTCCGGCCCCGGCTCAAAAGAAGCTATTGTTAGTTGCCACCGACTACTTCAACAAGTATATAGAGGTCAAAGCCTTTGCATCCATCAAAGACAAGGAAGTCATTCAATTCGTATGGAAAAATATAGTGTGTAGATTCGGGATACCCCGATCAATTGTAACGGAAAATGGGTTGTAGTTCAATAGCCAGGTGTATAGGAACTTCTGCAACGAACTAAAAATCAAAAACCTATACTCCACCCCGCGGTACCCACAAAGCAACGGGCAAGCAGAAGCATCTAACAAAATGCTCCTGTCGCTCTAAAAAAACGCCTACATTCGACCAAAGGAAAATGGGTAGAAGAGCTACCAGGAGTATTGTGGGCCTACATAACAACCAGTCGAAAGCCGATTGGGGAATCACCGTTCACCCTTACATATGTGATAGAGGCTATCATCCCCACGGAAATCGGGATGCCCATCATTCGGGTAAAGAGAAGTACATGGAGGCGACAACGAAACCATAATCAAAAAGACATGGGCGCGGTGAAGAACTTTAGGAGCGTCGTGTACGTAGCTTCACCCGGTAGTGTGAGGAGGTTAGCAAGTTGTAGCCTGGCCAGTGACAAACCACATTACATTCAAGCCGAAGTGGTCTAAGGAAGGGTTTTTGAAAGCAAATCATGGGCGTGAAGTTCGACCAGCCCGGGGAAGGACATTACCGCGGTGGTTTGTATGCATGGACCAATGACATATAAAAATGCTTTAAGAGGACATCATGGAATATGATTAAGGAATAAAACTTATATTTACTATTTTGAAGACAGGGAGCTTTGTTCCAATTGTGTATATACATTTGTACTTATATGTGTGTGTGTATATATATATATATATATATACTTATTTGTTGAGTAGGGACAATCGGTTCTTAAGCACTGAGCAGACCATATGAGACGGTTGTTCCCAGAATGTAGAATGCCATGCACCTCAAGAAGTATTATCAATAGTGTATTCTTTGAGGAAGCGACATCGAGATCCATCCTTTACACACATTTCCCCTTACTCCTGATCACTTCTTTAAAAGACCGGACCGATTGTTGTCCGGTACGACTTTATCCCAAAAGACCGGATCACGGTTGTTGCTCGGTGGCATCTAAGAGACGAGCTATCTGGGTTTATTTATGCACGGGTGGCATCTAAAAAGACGAATCTGATTGTTATCCGACTTGCATCAAAAAAGACCAGATACGTTTGTTGTATCAAGCTAGCATCCTAAAGAATCAGTACGGTGTTATCGGTGGCATCTAAAAGATCACCGGTTGTTGTCAGAATTTAGCATCTAAAAGACCAGATACGGTTGTTGTCCGGCTAGCATCTTAAAGACCATATACGGTTGTTGTCCACCTGGCATCTAAATATCAAAATGAGGTTGTCGATGGCGAACTTTAACGAATTCAAGTCGAGTTTACCATCTGCTAGAGTTCGAACAAACATGGCTCATACCTTGCTGAAATCTTCAAATCTCATTAAAGCGCTATTGTGCCGAGGTTACAAAAATAAAGTATACTTAATAGTAATGGCAAAATGGCACCACTTACAAAGTTTCCCAAAAAAAAAAAAAAAAAGGTAGGTTGATCTGCTAACAAAACATTCCTTAGCCTGGCACCATAAGTCTTCGACAACCACGCCTTGATGCCTTGCAACGTCTTGTGGCCTCGGTGGTAGCATGAGTAGGAGCACCTGGAGTTGACAAAACTTGGAGAAGGTAAGGTTGTGAGTCGGGCATGCCATCAGGTTTCTAATAACCGGTCCCCTCAGATGTTGTTCTTAAACATGCAGCAACCATTACCATAAGCAAAGATGAGCTCTAGGGATCCCTAGTAGTCCTTCACCATATTTTCCCTATCCTTGTCTGCTCGGGCATGAAGGGAAGACACCTCACCTTTACGGATGCTGAGGCTCAATAGACGACGCTCACTCGATCTACAATTGAAAAATGGCGAGAAGCTGAGCGTAAGCGGGTTGCCTCGGCCTCTAACTGCGCTTTCTTTCTTCCTGTTCGCGAGAATTTGGCGTGTCGGTGTTCTACCTTACCCCAACTTTGCAGATCTCTCGTTCGCGACCTGTTGGCCATACGGCGTTTACCTCATCTCTTTCTTTCTCTGCCTGTTTCAACTCGCATGTCCACCTTGCATCCTCACCTCTCTCTCGATGCTTGAGGTCGAGACTCCGCGCCCAGCCAAGCAGCGTTCGAGAGTCCCGGTGATGCGGGGCGACCCGATTGGCGTAAAGCTATCTGATGTCATCTAGACGAGACTAGAACTCTTAGTGTTGTCGGGCCATATTTCGGATGGCCGTCACAGCCTAAAAATGAGCAGGAATTAGAGATAAATTATTACGCAATCTTAGTAGCCCTGTTAGCAGTGATACCGGTTGATGGCGGAGTGGAGTTGTGAAGTTCTGAATGAGCATCCCATCATCGAAAAAACCACCACAGGCGTCTTTATCATGAAGCCGAAGCGGAATGGTATGATATGCGAAGCGGGGCCACCATGGTGCCCGGAGTAGTACGTCGGATAAAGGGTCATGCATGTATCGCGTGACGAGGAAATTCCTCTGGTTGAAGGGTTTCCAGCGATGGATAACTTTCAACCGTCTCGGGTTCTCCCGAGTTGAGAGGAATAGACCCACTCAATGGCGAGAACACTTATCACGTTCGCCACCAGCACTTTGATTAGACGGCCGTTTCTCTTGCGGCGGTCGTCCGGTGCCGGTGGACTTGGCTTGAGTGCGGGCGGTGGCACTACCCTTGATGGGGATCCATCCCGATCTCTTCTAGGGGCTTATAGATTTGGAACAACCCTACGTCAGGAGATGCATTAGCCTCAACATGTGTGTGGAGAGCAAAGATCTTTGAAGAGAAGTTTAGAGACTCGTAACAAGAGAAAACTAGGTCGCGACGAAGGGTGCTTAATGGATGAACTAACTGGATTTGCGGCGAGTCAATGTTGCGACATATTTCAAGATGAAAAAGTGTTTTGATGTTGCGATAGAGATCTTGGGTCCGCGACCACACGGAATAAAAAGTGAAACCGAGAAGCTTGAGGTTGCGACCACCAAATACAAGTCGCGACAAAGGTTTAACACAAATCTCACAAAGTCGTAATAACACAACATAATAACGGTAAGCGGCGACACAAGTCGACTAAACACGAGAAAAAGAAATCACATCGCGACGAGGGGAAATATGAGTTAAACAGAGAACAAGCTAAAGGCATAAAAAAGTTATTTCAAGACGAGAGAGAAAAACCAAGTCGCACGATACAGGAAAATATGCCGCATGCGAGAGAAGAAGAAAAGTATGTCGTCTTGACATATATCCCAACATATTGGGGGTCGCGACGCACAAAACATCCTGCCTTAAAAGTCTGATCGCGACATCAATGGGATTTACCTTGAGAAAACGAGCTGATGGCGTAGGGAGCTACGTGCGACAAATTTGCCGTCGGCGACCCGAGAGATGGCGATATCTGAGAGGCGTTGACGGCGAGAACTATAGCAATGCTGCCAGCGACGAAGGATTGGGTCGTGACAGCACCAATTTGAAGAAGCGGGTTCGGCGCATCTTGCGTGGTAGCCGGCGCTATTGCCGGCGACGCTAAAATCGAGAACAGAAACGCGGTGGCGACATACGATTGCTAGCTGCCGTAAAAACACGCAACAAAATTCAAACTACGCGTCGCGACGATGATTAAAATCGGAAGCGTCGACCGTGCTCGCTGGTGATATATCATATATCGGTCGACAGCCGAAGCGAAAATATACAACGCGATAGTCGGTTGCTCGAAATTTCGGTATTGTGTGTGGTATGTCGGCTAGATATATCGAATATACTTCGGTTGGAGTCGATATATGACGATAAATCGAATTTTCTCTGCCAGGTATTTCACAAACAAAATTACAAAAAAAAAATGAATATGAAAGCTTGAAAGGATTCATGAAAGGAGAGGGATGGAAAAAGGAGAGAGAGAAAGAAAAGGAAAAAAAAAAGGAAGATAGAATCTGAGAAACCGACATTTGCTAGGACGGGAGAAAAGAAGAAAGAAGGCTTCCAAAGTCGTTTTGATCTGGAGTGAAGATGGGAAGATGGGAGAAAGTACTTACGAGAGATAAAGTTCAAAACAATATATTGTGACTTTTAGGGTTTAAGATAAACGATAATGAAACGTGAGAATTTGTTAGTGAAACATGGGCTGACCAAGATCAAATAGTACACTAGAAATGAAGATATTAAGAATTTGTGAAGAGGAAGGCTAAAAAGGCCCAAATAAATTTTTTTTTTCCCAAGAAAAGGGCCCAAATAATTTTTAAAAGGAATTAAATTAGTTATTTTATAATTTCAATTTATTTATCCATTATTGTTTTAAAGTATATAATATTTGTTTAAAACAAATTGAGGGAAACTAAATTTTCCATATATTATTATGAATCTGATTTCTTACTTGATAATTTAAAAATATGAGAAATGTATATGAGAAAGATATTAGTAAAACCTATTAACACTAAAAACTATTATTTATTTTATGTGGTGTTTAAGATAATTTTGTTTAACTTAATAATACTTTAAGATTATTTTTGTTCCAACTTAATAATAATATTACTTAATATCAATAAATTATTTTTTAGTTATAATAAAAAATTAAATATCTCTTTTATTTAGCAAAAAAACAAATTTAAGTAAAACTAAAAGTATAAAACCCAAACAAAATTTTAATTTAAATACAATTACCAAAGTAATCTATGTTGTCTTTAAGTGAATTTTTATTTATTTATGTTATTTTACATTTTTCAATTATTTTTTTGTTAATTTTTACTTTCCTCAACATTCATATAAAAGTATTCATCGATATATCCCGATATATCAGTAAAAAGGATTAACTTCACCAGATATATCATCGTCTGATATTTTGATCATGGTGCGACATAGCTTTTCCAGGTTGTATTGAGAGAGACAATTTGAGCCTAAAAATTTAGGGATTGTAAAAAGCATTAAAGTTAGGGCTATAAATAGAAGGCATTCTAACGGAGCGTCGATCAACGAGGACAAACGCCCGGAGGAGAATTACTACAGGGGCGAGGACTCTTTATGTGCACTACTTTCTTTTTATTTTTATTTGTTTCTTTCTTAGATTAAGTTAGGCGTAGGATTTTTATTAGTTTACTAGATGTGAACAATGGTGTTAGAAGTTTTGAGTTGAAGTCGTGTTGAAATTCCTTCCACGGTCTTGTTTGGAATTCAATGAACTCTAGATAGTTGGAAATCATTTCTTCAATTGATTAGTTCTGATGAAATTTTGATCGGTATCCGATTGATACGTAATCGGGTTTTTCGAAACGACTTCCCTTTGGAAGATCGTGTTAGTTATGGTCTTTTTTGCACTATGAGAAGAAAATTTCCTAAGTTGAATGTTGAATATATTTGAATGGTGTTGTTCTTGAAATTGATTGTTCCCAATTTTAGTAGCTTATACACATGAAAGGACTATTGTCTTGCTACGATTTCAGAAAGGCCCTACGAGTAAACCACAGGAGATGCAAAGATTCACGAAGCCTAGATTTACTTGCGAAAAGTATTGAGCTAATATTGACAACTAATGACTCACAAGGTTATGGCGAAATCCTCAGTTTTCTCATGTGGTTTGAGAATGGGTTAATTGATATATCATTAGTAATTGAGATCTCTCTCTGCCTTGGTTTGGAAGAATAATCTGTAATCGTGTTGCTGAGTTCTAATCAAGGAAAGAGAAAACTCTTCGAGATCTTAAGGATGAGACATCCATTCATTTTTGGCAGGAATCTAGCGATTGTCATGTCTTGGGAGGCTCAAAAATGCAGTCATAATGGTACCTTAGTATTGGAAAAAGAAAATGTTGAATCTTACAGAGAAATTCTAATTACAAGTAATTGATTAGAATCATTTTTCGGGAATGAACATGAATCTCTACTTAGTGAAAAGTATGGTTAGAGGATGAATCCAAACTATACTACCTTGCCTCTTGACAAATTTAGATTCCAACTCAAGGGAAAATAGAATGAGATTATGATGCAAGAATTGATAATTTCACAGCAATGAAATCCCATTGACTACTTCCAGCAATAATCTAGATCCACTTTATTACTTGTACCACCTATGCACTTGCAGTTTTTAAGACCTAACTAAATTTCTAAATGAGTCCAGTGACAAAACAATTCTTCTTATGAGCATATAACATATGGTCTTATCAAGTTTAAACGCCAGATTGTGGAACTTTACTTGCCAGTCATGGTAGCGGTCTGTCTAAAATTTAATTAGCTCTGAGATTTTGGTAATGGATTGGGGTTAGATAATAATCCTTTAATGATGATGTTTTAAAATTTGTATATAGCATTTGGTCTTATCATGAAGAGCGGCCGGACCGTCGACAACTCTAGAAGCTAATGTTAATGAGGAATTTGGCGATCATCCTCGACTCCTCCGTAGACTCTAGAAGAACAAAGGGTGGTTGCGGAAGGTAGCTCGTGCCAGCCCTCCTCTGCGCCCGACCTTTGTTGGTGGAAGTCTAAGTCTTGACCTCTCACCGTTCTGCAAGCGGTGTGAAAAGAAAAAGGGAGATCAGCTTCTAGACAATATCACAGCAATCACGGGGTTAAAAAGCCCTAAGAGTTGTACAAAGCTATTGGAAAATCCCCGGAGAAAGGGAATCCCGAAAACCCATGCGTAGTTAGGTCCACCCCAAATCTCACCAGACGATTGAAAGACGCGCAAACAAAAGAGTAAAAACGATCACGCAAATAAAATCGAGAAGCGAGTCGAATGAAGACCCGTGGGAGATCAAAATGATCGGGGGTTCCTCCTAGGCGGCCTTTTTTAAGGTCTTGGAGCGAGAGAGCTTTCAAATCAAAGAAGCGCCGGAAAGAGTTGCCTTCCAAGAGCCCCTGCTTATATAGGGTAAGGTGATAAGGCACGGTGTTAATGACACCCGATGGATCGATCGCTGTCGGGAGGCGTGCTGCTTTCCCCCCCGACGTTTCGCATTTACTGGCAGCTTCACCTTTGGGGCACAAAAAAGGTAGTTATGGGGCTCGATGCTACTCGGGCGGCAAACCCTTGGGGCTTGTTTATCAAAAAAGAGGTTACGACACGTCGACCAAAGCCAAAATGACGCCAGCTATCTAGAGATATGATAAATCATCTGGCCCGATGCGACTTCTCGGGGCCCTTGGGTAACCGGCTCCTGTTTGATACGAAGAGGAAGCGAGAGATAGGAAATGGACAATTCGGCCAACGGTATGCTTTCAAGAAAGCCTAATTTTATTAAAATATGCCAAATAGCTACACATTCTGACCAAAGACAAACATATCAGAACAACCGCGTTACTGGATCCCTTATGAGAATAGACCAAATCTTTAGGCGAGGCTTACAAATAGAAGAAAAGTCATAAAAGGGGCCAAAGATAAAGAGGAAGTGAAGAAAGGAAGATGAGGAGGAGAGGCAGGGAAAGAGGAGGGGGAAGAGAGGGGAAAATCAAGACAAAAGAATATGCATTAGCCCTCTTACTTTCACATGGCCGCCTCTGTTAGCCTTCTCGACCCAGCGCGCCCGACATAGGGGGCATAGCCCGACCACGTAACTCCCTAAAGAAGGGGCTTCTAGCATGATCGGGTTCGTCATCTGGACCTCGGAGCAAATAGCAAATCACATGAGGCCACGAAGAGTTCCAAAGGTGATAATGGTGTCCGGTGAGCTCCCATCGTCACGTTTGATGGGTGGCCAGAGGCGTCGTCTTCAAAGCGCCACCAGTATCCATAAAGTGTGGCGATCGAGGCTTTTGGAAGTCTCCACCTGTTCCACACCTTGTTTAATACAGGAGGAATTCTCAATACTGGGGGATAAGCTAACCGAGAAGAGAGAAATCCTTGGGAATCTTATGAATTTAGCTAAACTCTCCATCATATATATATAGAATGCGTTCTAAAGTGCATTAAATGCATCCATGAAGGAGAAAGCATTATTTGTAAATTTACCTCTTTACCACCATCTTCTTGTGACGCTAACCGCGAGGTGCTACGATACCACATAACTTGCTTAACTATCTTTACTTTTTTACCATACCATTAACTTTGTTCATTCATATACTTTACATTAAACATTTAACTTAAAAATATATATTCTATGGTAGCGGATTACAAAATATAATGAGAAACTCCATGCAAATGGAGGTATTGACATATCAATTTTTTTACATTGGCAAAAGCAAAACATGTACACAAAAATATACAAAAGGTCTTCAATGGGCTAGTGGTGTGTTGACTTTGGTTGGCGATGTGGTTGTGTTAAGATTCTAGTTCCTACTTCCTCACGTACCTACACGAATGAAACTTGCAGATTGCTAAGCTTATAGCTTAATTGGGGAGAAATAGCCATGGACGACCTCAGCTAAGGGTCATCTTACTTTGAACTGCGCATATAACTTTTAACATTCATTTACATATACACATGCTTATTTAGGTTTTGAACATATCATTTATAGATCTGCTTCTATATATATCATACTTATTCATCTTATCATGTTTCATTCCATATCATCTTTTATTTACATTTTTGCTTCTTGTACTTATCATTGTTTACGTATCATCACATAGCAATGCTATGCTTCTCATATCATGTCATGTCATTTGCATATTCAGTCATTTATCTTATGACTTTCATGTCTGCAAATACTTTAGAAATTGAATCTACAGAGAACTATAAGGTTGAGAAGAAGGAATTAACGCTATAATCATTATCTGAGACAATAGATTACTCGGTTATCTGAGATCTCGTTTTAAATCATTCTCAGTTTAATAACATCTTCGTAGTGGAAGATAAATGTGATAAATATTATGAGATCAATGATGACCAAGCTGAGCATTCCGTCAGCCTCCGATAATGTGATAATGCCATAAGGACTGGAAGACGTGCGACGTTGTTTGCCGGAAGCGGACATTGAATCGTTGTTCAACGAAGTTGCGTTGCTGTGACGGGAATTGCCTGTATCTACCGGATAGCGATGATTGTTCTTGGCTCTGTTTCGCGATATACTGTTCGTATCTGATAACATGGTGTCGTTGTGGACGTCGATATTCCTGCTTTTCGACGATCTGATTTGTGGTTTCTGCTTGTACGCGTCTTTTATCTTGCCGATGTTGGCGCCATTCAGGCGCCGAAGACAATGGCGAAGGATCTGGGACATTTTCTTCCTCGATTTTCTTGCCACCGGGATCATTTATTGCCGTGGGATCATCATTAATCAAAGTGGATGATTCAGACTGCATCAGCCGACCGGGGTGCTTCAGTGAAACGGTTCGCCAAACGGGGTTATTAACTGACGGCGATATAATCTGCGTTGGAAATCAAAACCGTCGGGATCATCTGAAAGAAGCCTGAAAGACGAAACTCCGCCTCATTTGACATGGATCTCCGCTGTGGGTTAATACTGGAAAACCAGCGGTTGATAAGCCAACTCAGATCTTTGAAACAGAATCGTCGTTCAGCTGTTTAAATAACGAACAAAACCTCGATGCATATACCTGAGTTGGTTAAACCAACAACTCAAACATTTTTCGACTGTTTGGCTGTTTTATCTTACAGTTCTAATGGGGAGATGTTCAACTTTCAAACTCAAATACCTTTGCATGCCACATGAGAAGCCCGGCGGCGGCGCTTCCCCCCCACATGGACAGGTGAGGGGTTTATGCAGCTTTTCATGCTTCTTGCCCCAGCACTTCACTTCTTTCTCCTTCGCTTCTTCTCTTCCTCAAACGGTTTACCCTAACCCAAAACCAATGCAAAGATTATCTTTTTTGGTCCAAGATAAGGCCATGTTTGGCCTTATCACATTTTTGCTTTAATTTTTCCTTCTTTGCATTTTGGTCCTTCAACTCTCTATTATTTGCAATTCAATTTCTCAATATTTCCACTTTATCATATAATCTTCATAAATTATGACCCTTGGGTCCTAAATTAGTAAATTACTAATTTACCCTTAACTCTTGTATAAATTCAAGATATTTGCTTATTTTATTTTTAGCATTATTTTATATTAGGAAAAATATAAGTTCTTTTTTATTATACAACGTGTTATAAAGCGCCAAACGACATAATTTGGGGTGTTATGTGGTATTTCTACGAGTAACATGTTATCGGGGTGTTATCACGCGTACTGGCATCAGGTTTCCCGCTGCAAAGGGGACGACAAACAAATAATATTTTTCCCTCCTAGAAGAACATGATATTCTAAACGGAAAAAATGGGGGCATTGTGAGTCATATCGGCATAGACTGCCAGCTATCGATAAGCCCGACATTTGCGGTGGTGCCCGATTTAAACTAATGGGGCCCAAAGCGACCTGTTATCTCAAAACCATATGGGGTTACTCATGTCTTTGCAGGAACCTGCGCCGTCACGAATCCCCAGAGTCTATGACGTCTTGCGACACAAGATATTAAATGACGGATCTGCCCAGTGCGGTGCGTCCTCAATGTAATCCTAAATAAGAGGAATTGGTCCTTAATAAGGGGCAATTTTATCACATTAGATCGGTAGCATTATCCCTCAGAAATAATAAAGGAGGTGGTCTAATAAGGGGAAGGAGGCTTGAGTGATCGTCGACATCACAAGATTATCTTTCCAAAAATCAGGGAAATTCAACGAAAATTCCCACGAGAAAAGGTAAATGAAACCCTAATAACTCCTACTTCCTTTTCTTTCTTCTCCATCATTTAGCTAATTTAAGTGACGGTCGTGGCCATTAATACGGATCCTGTGACCAGTTTATATGTCGGGACGTTGATGCACGGAGATCGTCTGAACAGTGCAAACCGGATGATGTATCATATATAATTTATATTTGTTAAAATTTAAAATATATTTAAAAAATAAAAATAAGTATATCATTACAAATAATATTCACATAATATAATAATTTTATTAAAGAAAACATGTATGATACCTAAATATTAAAATCTATTGAAAATTGAAGTATTATATATATTTAATTTATTCGAATAGTTTATCTAATTTATTAATTATTTATTATTACTATTTTATTACTTTTTGATAATAGTAAATGCATATTTTTAAAACATTTAACATATCTAACTTATGATTTATTTAGTTTTCATTATTATTATTATTATTAATGTTTATAATTTTATTAAATAAAACAAGTATCATACCTAAATATCAAAATATATTGAAAAATTAACGCAAGTTGAAAAATTAAAGCATGTATGTTTAATTTATTTAGGCCCTTGTTGGATAAACAGATTAGTTAAGCACTTATTTTAAAAGAGCTTATCAGATGAAAGTTTATGTCATAAATATTTTATTCAATAAGTTATTTTTGTTTGAATGTATATTTAAAAGCCTTTATCTACGACGTTTTTAAGGTATTTGGATGTGATTCTTGTCAATGACATAATAAGAATTTGAAATTACTAAAAATATCATTACAATGACTCTTATAAGGTGAAGTGTTTGGATAAATAAGCATTTGTCATAATGTTTAAAAAATTAAAAAAAACTAAAGAACTAAAGAATTATATATATATATATATATATATATATATATATATATAATAACTAATGAACCATACTCTCTCTTCAATTTTGTTTCATATCATCAAAGAGATTATAAAAACTAAAATGATACATGTTTTCTTACGTTAAAATCTTTAATTTAGATGTTTTTATAAAAATTGGAGCGTGATGTCTACTTATGTCTTCTGCCAGTTGACTGCAAGGCGTGCAGTGCAATGATGCGAGGCGAAGGCACACTGAGGTGGAGTTTTTAATCTTGTACTACACAATAAATAAAAATTATATATCTACGGCTAAATATTATACATAGTTTTGCTCCCCAATAATAAAAAATGTCTGTCTAAAGAAATACATGAGCATGAAATCAAGCATTAAAGCTAGTGTTTCTCATCATCATAAACATTTTCAAGCGAAATGACAAGCAAAAATAACAAAGCCATTAGTGTTTTCCATCATCACAAAAATTAAGTGAAACAAAATAAGCCAGCGACTCATGGATCTGCGTCGAATTAAATAAAGAAAATCATCATCAATATCATTATTAAATAAATCAAATAAATTTTTTCTTTTAATTATATTGAGGACCTTTTCAAAATTTTTTAAAAGAATTTTAATTTACATTATTTTTGAATTTCTTATTCTTACACTTAGAATTTTTCTATAACAAAAGAATTTACCTATTTTTATATAATTTTTTGAGAAAACAATTTTATCGTTAGACATTAATTTATTATTATGAATTGGTTCAGAAGCTTTTACTGAGGAAACTATCTCATGGGTTAACCAAAATAACTGAGTTGTTATTGACACGGAAGTTCTTTAATAAGCTGTACATACCAAACTCTTTTTGAAACATGTTTTATAAAAGTACTTTGCATTCACCACCGAAGATGGCTCTGGCTGAGCTGTGAGTGGAGCTCGATGTTCACGGCTAACTAGCTCCTCCCCAGATGCGCTGGGCGGGACATTCTTTACCTATCTCCATTGAATTGTTTAACACTTGTACCGCATTTCAGCACTAATTTTTAATATCTTCCTTTTAAAGGAAGCTAGATTATTCATTACCTAAACAGATTCTTCTTTAGATCAGTTTGACCTGACCTGGGGAGGTTGATTTGACTTGCTGGAACTTCTGTATGTGAGGAAGAATAACACAACCTTCTGGGGATGTTTAAGAGCTTCTTAGTTGACTAGTGCCCATGAAACATCGCTGCGGCCCAAAACTAGAGGAAATTTAATTTAGGATGATGGGCGGTCAGTGTGGGGAGAGACCAAGGATCAGTTATTGCTGGTCAAGCCTGGTCGGGTCCCTATGGGGTTCAGTTTTCAAGTCTTTGGAAGCTCAAACTGAGCAGTTTCCTTATGAGGTAAGGAAGACATGGGAGGGACCAGGTCTATCTGTTTTCATACTTCCAAATAAATCAGCAGATCTTGACACCATATAATAATGTAAATCATTCTACCAAAAGTTCATGTTTCTACTGCTGTTTAAATTTACGTTTATCTTTTCTAGGTTTGACTGCCTCTAGGCTTTAGATTTGGGCCGTTTCCCAATGGTATTTTGGCTGTCCTCTAAGTTAGTGCCTCTGGATACAGAATGAGGATATCTTTGCTTGGGATTATAGAGTCAGATATCAAGAATCATATTTAAATGAAACTAAGTAGAACCTTTCCAGACCTCTTGTGCTTTTAAGTGCAAAAGTGTGCTGTGGGGGTGTTAACAGAGAGTGGGTGTCTTAATTCTAGAAGATTCTTAGAACTTGGGTTAATTAAGTGCAGTTGAAGGATCAGGAAGCCAGTTTGCCTTGTGGATTGGAGTTTGTCAAATCAATACTCAACCTTAGAGGCTTCCAGCATTGTCATTGAGTGAGAACAACACTTAAGTAGAAAGGAATTTTATATGACCATTTCATTTCCATTTGTTTTTTGAATATCTATTGATCCCATTTCAAGCAAGGAAAACTCAGAGCACTGGAAAACATCAGAAGAATAACACTGAAAAAAGATCTTGAATCCCTGGTGTTAGATCAGGGAATGAAAGGAATGGGATTTTTTCACTTTAAAGTGTTTTGTTAATTCATGTAAACCAACCTTGTAAGTTTTGTTCTTGGTTCAACAACAAATAAATGAATATGTGGAAGCTAACTCATCCTCTTTGATTTGGTTTCTTTTCTCTTCTGCTGGAGAGGAGGAGGGGTGTATGGAAGAAAACATCACGTTGAGGGTTTGTTCAACTCTTCAAGAATTACAATCTTACAAAGACTACATACTTAAGATTACTCTTGCATGGGTTTATGTGTGTGTCATATTCTTATGGAAAAGGATCATACAAAATGAAAAGAACATGGATCTTAGCTGGGGAATCATGAGAGGTATAGTATAGACTTTAATTTTCATTAAAAATCAAAAGAAGTTTGTGTACAACATAGGCTCATGTGACACAAATCGTATCTGACTAACATGAACTATATATGCAGCTATCTCCCTGGGAGGTGAGTGATCATGCTTGAAAGAGCACCCAAGTTCGGTTTCTCTCAACCCAGAAAAGCTAATATGATGTTAAAATATTTTTGACTGACCAAATAAATAGGTTTTTGATGGAAGTATCATAGGACAGAATAGTAGTCCTTTTTTATCAGGTAGTTTTTTTTTTTCTTTCTTAATTACATAGCATTCTTGTAAAAACAAAAAATCAATTTTACAACCGAAAAGTGAAGGCAAAGTTTTTAAGTAAAAGCAAACATCGTGCCCAAGATAGATGCTCAATGGGATTATAAATCAAGGCTTATATGCAGTTGTGGGCTGGGAACCACATGTATAAATTTCCTACCACATTATTGTCATGTTGGTGGCTGCAAGTGCAGCGAGTCACAGAAATGCTGTCAAATTAACTGATCTCATTCAAACCTTGTCAGGTTCCTTGGCTGATCATCCGATTTATCAACACCACCCACGATACCATTTGAAGATCTTTTCAAATTGTCAGATATTACAGTGCCTGCAATCTCCTTAAGACCCTGCAATGTTACATAAAAGACATGAATTGCTTATAAAGTCAAAGAAATGCTAATTGCTGCAAGAGAAGGGGAATAAACAAATAAGAAACGATGGGGAAAAAAACACCTAGCTACATAGCCTACAATCCATACAATCAAAAACCCGTATTTATGCATCAAATTTCTGATAGCTACAAAGCCTACAATCAATGAACAGCTTCTTAATCCATTGATGGTTACCATGTAACTTGAAAGCAAACATCCAAGTGGGCTTACTTGAAATCTGAACCATGAGTTGCACTGCAAACTATACATCAATCGACTGAAATGCCAATACCAAGCAGTCTGGACTGGAGGTAATAAACATACATTCATTCATATTTTATATTGTGAAAAGAAGAGATTAAGGAATCACTTTCAAAAGCCCTCGTAGTTTCTATAAATTTGTCATGTTATGAACAGCAAAGATTAAAGAATATCCTTCAAAATATTTTGTATTTTTCCCAGCTAGCAAATCGGAGTTCACTTCCAAAACTCTCAGTGGAAGAAAGCAAAGGATGTATAAGACTTCACCAAGCTCATCAACTTAAAAATGTTGCAATGAAGTAGTAACAGAAGCTTTCCCTGAAATAACCAGATACCAAACTACCAGCTTGGTGGACCAGCCCACTTATAAAATAGAATGGAACAACTCCTGTGAAAAAGAAAAACAGCTATGCATAGAACCTAAGCTCTAAGCATTTGAAAATGGTACCATCCAAGTAAAACAGAAGAGACAAGTCATCAATTTGCATGTTTAATAACTGTGTATAAGTATTAACTATCACCAGAAGGTCCAGTGAGATCATGGAGCATCAGCAATTATTGTTAAAGCCAGAAAGAGTGATACCTGGATAGTTGGAGCTTCTGAAGATGTGAGAAAACCACGGGGCTTGCCAGGGAGTTTAAGCTGTTCCTGAAAGAAGATGTTGAACAAAGTATGCGTTCAGTGAGAGCATCTAGATGAAGAATCTGCCAGAAATAACACCATATTTGAGAGAGGAAAAAAGGAAAAATGATTTCCAACTGTATTCTTTAACTTATACATTTTGCAAATATGTCATGTATTTAGCAGAAATTACTACCAGATATCCGGATGAACTCAATAATAAATAGAACAATATGTTTTAGATTGATGGGGAAAGTATTGGACTCTAGATCAATGGGAAAAAAGATGGCATGCTATCAATACTCATTGGCATCAAACACCAAGTGGCTAATAAGGACCCACCATAGAGCATCTCATAAAGAAGAATTAAAAAGGTGCAGCTGTGGGTGGATAACAATATTACCTAATTACATCAAGGCACTGTGGTTGAACATCTAGTGAACAAAACCATCTTAACTAGAATCTAAGATGGATGGAAAAATTCTTCTGAGCACAGCCAGCAGTGAATTCAATAAGAAATTACATTACACTTTAAAGTCAATAGCAAACTTGAAATATATGTAGCTACAAATACCAACCAGCACACTTTCAGGCAGTGGCCCACTTCTTCCACTAACAAAGTCACACAGGTATGCCACACCGTGAACTGCAAAGTTCTGTTGCCAAAATTAGGTTAGCATATGCTCAATCACACAACTAAGAGAAAAACATAAAAACAGATGCAACTGCAGTTACATAATAATGTAACAGATGACTATTATTACTGTAACACAGCAGAAAACAAGAAATAATTGTAAATATAACAAGATACACTGAGATTATGCTACAAATATGAGCTTTTCCATAAACAATCTAATCAATAGCATTGTAGGCAATAAGATAATAGTAGAATATTAGATATCATAAGTTCCAATTTGTATCTCCCAAACACTATTATTGGATATTTTGCCATTAAGAATTGATGTGATCTTCAACATAGCAATACATAAAAAGAGTTCAGGTTGGCTGTTCTAATCATCCCCTATTCATTCAAGAAGTAAATTTAGGATTTTGTAGCCCTCAGACCATAAGAGTTATTTTCGTGTTTTTAATATTTTCAGGATAACAAGCAATTGATTCCATAGGGAGCCATTTTCCTTTATTTTGCATCATTACCAACTATGTACTGAAAAAATGTCCCTTCTAAAACAATCATGCATTCATTTTGTGCCATCACTCATAATCTGTACAGCTTACCCTTTCAGTTTATCTAAAATTTCCAATCACTGGAATCCTTGTATCCTTGCTTCCTTTATTTTTTCTTAGTTCTGTAGCATTAATGAAAACTCAATAAAAAGAAATTTAGACATCTTTAATATTCTGATCATATGACCTATTACTGCAATCCAGCAAACACTCTGATGTCTTTTCCTTTAAAATGTGAAAGCTTTTTTTTTAATGGGTAAAAGAAACAACTCGTGTTAAAGAACACCTAATATAAAGGGGCACACCCAATGTGAAAAGGGGGATATGAGAGATAATAATCTAGAAGGAAATGCGAATAAAATATTAATCATTGTATGAGCATTAAACATATTAAACCGAAAAAGAAAAAACACTCCAAAAAATACTGTAACTTGTAATCAACAACCATTAGGACACACTTCTACATATGTTTAACTGTAAGGAACAAAGCCATTCATATAATTAAAACCAGTACTAAAGGCATATATCTTCCCTCAACTGTCCAGTTGAAGTTCTCTTCTTGAATACAATCCCTTATATTTATTTTTTCTTTTTCTTTTTTCCCTTTTTTACTTCAAATTCTTTTGGTAGCAAAGCTTTTCTCAGGCCAGGATAAGCATTGGAAACAGTTTAAGTGTTGAGCATGTTCCACAATAACATAACTTCCTTGTTTTAAATCAGATAACAATGGAAAAGGTATATCACCTGCTTATTTTCCAATGAAACTATCTTCCCATCCTACAATTGAAAACAAAAGGCATTTAAAAGAATTAAAGAATAATCACAAAAGAAATTAGAGAAAATTTAAATGTTAAGGGGAAAAAAAAAGAATAAAAAGAACAACAAACATATCAATATATGTTAAGAGTGTGCTATTGAATTAACAACCTGCCCAGCTACCCAACAAAGTCATTTAATATCCACACCACATTGAGACAACATTTGTTCAGTCTATGAGAGATTTTCCACAATCTACCCATGATACCCCTAGATTTATATCAAGGAAAAATAAATTTTCTTCATATTTTAAAAAGAGAGGCTATGTCCAAACAAATGCTCCTCCTGCTCTATGATAAAGACCACAATATCCACAGGAAAACCTAGCAAGTCACAGGTTGGCTGAGTGATTAATGTATCCACAGCCCTAATTTTGAGTGAGACATGCAGCACTTTCTTTTTGGAATGGATTTTAAGTTTAAGTTTTGATCCACAGCCCTAATGTCTCGATCTGATACAGTTTTTTTATCTATTCTCCCTTATGCTTATCAAAAAAATAAAAGTTTTGGCAAAAGACAGATACATTGCTTACTCCATTAAATGGATGTAGGTCAGGGATTTTAGGGAATGTTGAGAATCAAAGAATATTCCCTAGATATTCTTTGGTTTATCTCCTACCTTTTTTGTACATTATCCTCCTCCTTCCTTCTACACCTTATTTTGTTTCCTTTTTGTTCCATTATTTTGTATATATATAGGTGTCTCTATACTATGTAACTTACTCATTCAATAAAGAAAATCACTCTTTTCTTCTATCCTTTCACAGGGAAGGAGATTTGTTTTTTCTTCAAAAGAATGTTCTTCACAAAAAAAATTTTAAATATAATATAATATAATATATATATATATATATATATATATATATATATATATATATATGTATATATATATGTATGTATGTATATATATATGTATGTATGTATATATATATGTATGTATGTATGCATACATGCATGTATAAAGGAGAGAAACAGAATAGCGTTTGAAGATGCCACGTTCTTGTTCTCCCTTAACAGACTGAGACTGTCCCTTTTTAGTTCCCTAAATTCTTGGGCAGGCTTACTTTCTAAAGTGAATCACTCTTTTGTGTATTCTCTAGGTTTTAGCCTCTTTTGAGTACAGGCTTTTTGACTCCCTTTGTATACCCGTGTATACATCGGGGCTGTCTCTTTGGCTCTCATACAAACATACATGCATACATACATACATACATATATATATATATTAATGAAAAATATTCAAGCATATATAACATGGAGTGAATCAAATTAGAGTCCATTCATTTAATGCATCGCAGACATAATTCCTAAAAAAGGAATTATGTAAAAAACTGATAAAAAAAATGACATAATTCCTAAAAAACAAAAATTAACACAGCGATTCAGTAGGAAACTTTCCCTACTCTATCTCTGTTCTTGAAACCCAAAACATCAACTAGACATATTTTCAAAATAGTTTAGGATATTTCAAGCGTATAGTCCACTCATATAATGATTTTTTTCCTTTTTCATTTTTTGGTTTATGTGCTGCCTCTACTGTAACCTTCTTTTTATAAAAGCCTCATTGTTGAATAAAGTTTGAAAATGTTCTCCAAATAAAACACAATATCCAACTTATTAGAAAATAAAAAATAAAAATAAACTCACCAATCCAGTGACCATCCTCTGGAGTGAATCCAAGTCAAAGCCAATTTGAGAAATATCTGCACGAGCTTCAGTAACCTGTTTCACAAGTCTATTAATAATTTTAAAAAGCAGAAATCCCATGATAGCAAAATAGTACCGCAATTAAATGCAATAAATCATGCTAGATCCCTACTGATTTAAATTGAGATCAATTTAGAACATGGAAATGACCACATCAAAATTCTGGATACTTGTTACTTCTTTGATATGTTTCCCTGTATTTAAATCAGTTGCAGATCACAATTGAATGCTTTAAAGGGTTGGGGAGGGCCTGTGGAAGATTCTAGGTTCAAGTCCCAATGGGAACAAAACATTTACCTGTCAGAGAAAAGGCCTGTTTGTCATTCGAGTAAGCTTAACCAGAGTTAATTATTCTGAATACAAGGTACTAAGATAAACATATCCTGAAACTCTCTTTTTTTTACTTTGCTTTTTATTGCTTTAAGTTATTTCTTAGCTATAAGATACAAACTCATTAGGGCATTATACAATAAGGGAGGTAGATTTTTGGATGTACCTCATTCTTAATTAACTTTGAGATCTCCTTCTGGTCATCCAGTTTTCCGTCCAAATTCTCAATTCGCTGTGTCAAATGCCTTTTTGTTGCCTGACCACCAAAAGAATTTACAAGAATCAAGAAGCTAAATACAAATTTCATGACATTTGAAAAGTTATAACAAGGGAGATTCGCTATAATATATGCACCCTAATTCACAATCAAATTCAATAAATTGTCACTAGCTAAAGACTATAAATAACAATCAGCTGGAAACAGAACTCTCCAACTCATGTCCTCAATCCAACTGAAAAATTTTCAGATGATAGCAACATAGAATCCAGCCCAGGAGCAAAAACAACTAGGAATTAACTACATAAATCCTTCACTTTACCAGCCCATTCTAGGGCCCTATACTGCTGCCCCCACTCCTCACCCCACAAACAAACAGACAAACAAACAAAGAGTGCATCAAAAGAGAAGTCATGAAGTATCAATTGGTGTGGCAAAAATGATAACACAGTAGAAGCTAAATATGAATTTGTGCATCTCAATTAAACAGAGAGGTCTCAATATAAAAAATAAAAATAATAATTAAAAAACGTGTCATTTGCAAAAATTTAGTGCATTTGCTTTTAATGAGAATAGCACAGAGGTTCAGTGGTTCATCTGTGCATAGGAACTAAAAATTTTGATAAGAATTTTTTGTTTCTTTAAGACCTCAGAGCCAAGAACTTCAGGAAGGCAAAATCCTTATCATCAACCTTTTTAAAATATCTCAACTTCTATTGGAAACAAGGAAAACTAATTCTATTAGCCAGAATTGTTGACATGCAATAAAAGGTTTAAAAAGCAATATTAATGGGAAATTCAATACAATTATTAGCTACAGAAAAACTATATGAATATTTTTAGGCTAATTTAATAAACTGTTTCTTTTGAACAGCAACTTTTGCTACTGTTTTAAACCAATCCAAAATATAAACTAGAAAAGAATTAAATAAATCTATACTATTCTGTCTTAATTCATAGCCATATATATATATATATATATATATATATATATATATATATATATATATAATAGTAACACCATTTTGTTTTAAGTAATCAAAGAGAAGATATAAATTAGTAAAAAGAGCTACACACCAAGGTACACCAGATGTACAAAGGGAAACAAAAGGCATCGCATGGAAGAGGGAAAATACAAAAAAAGTGCTATCTCATATAGATCCCAATCTCAAAAATATAGCATGCCCATACACAAGTCACCATGACTAATGATCATACAGGAGAGGAGGGGAAAAAAAGAAAACCTTTAGCATGGACATGCACACATTGTTGAGAAAACCAATTGTGAAACAACTCAAAAATATCAACTGTTTTTTGGAACACAAAGATGTACTTCTTTTCAAACTTCAAAGTATCTGATTTTCTGCCCCTTTGACATGTGAAACAGGATACCTTTTTTTTTTTGATAAGTGTGAAACAGTTTTGAAGTGCCTCAGAAATATCAGTGATAGCCAAAACTTCTTTTGTTTAACAGGCAAATCAGTAACCGCCAAAATCACCCTAAAAGTGAAAAACAAGACATTGAACTCATTGCAAATAAAAATCAACAAGGTAGGTCCTATAGAAGTAAAATGGTTATTTGCATATGTTTTTCTGATTAACATCTCCTAGTCCACTTGAAATGCAAAAGGGATACCCTTACACAAACTTCTTAGCAGAATATATAAAATAAGACAAGGTTAGGAAACCAAGACTTACAGAAAGAGCGTCTGAGACATGCTCCAGATGCTTTTTCAAGTTTGTAACCGCAGTTTCCATATTCTTCTTCGTTACATACATGAAATCTGATAGCGAAAGACCCTATGCATTTAAGGAGAAGGGGAGAAAAGGGGAGAGAGAGAGAGAGAGAGAGAGGAAAAAAAAAGTAAATAATAAAACAGATTAGTCTCTTGGCATGCAAACTACAATTTAGGTAACTAAAAATTACAACATTCTGGAAAATGTAACAATATCAAGCATGTAAGTGCATAGTAAGAAGCATAGTTATTTGAGGCGCAAAAAGCCTCTTGGGGCCTTGAAGCGTAAGGCGCACGCACTTGAGGCACGGGCTTTTTTAAGTGAGGCACACCATATGTCAAATATATATTATATGATTTTTATGATGATTGTCTCTTATTTTTACATGACTTTCTCGCCATTTCTTGTAGAAGGAGAGGAATAGAATAGTGTTTGAAGATGATTGCTTCTCTTACACCAGACTGAAGTCCTATTTTGTCAGGCTCCTTTGCTCATGGGCTAGTCTGATCCATGATGTGGATTATTCTTTTGTAAGATGTATTATGTGTATTCTCTAGTTCCCCCTGAAGGGTTGGTTTGTTTTTGTTTCGTGCCCTTTTTGTTCTAGCCTTTGGTTTCCCTGTGTATACTTCCTGTATACTGTTGGGTGCCTGTCTAGCTTCTTTTTTGTTTAATACATCTGATATGTTTATTCATCAAAAAAATAAATAAATTCTTCTTTTCATTCTTAACAAGATGGGCTTTGTGAAGAAATGGATTAGGCGGCACAGTTCTATTATGAGCTTCTCAATCCTTGTCAATCAGTTTCACAATTACATTATATAACTGAACTAATATATTATAAAGACATCTAAAAGATGTTATCTAGATATCATAGAATAAAGAAAATCTTCCTTCAAGAAATTAGAGAATACACAAAAGCAACCTTACAATGGATTAATCCCCCTCATATAATAAACCAACCCAAGTAGTGAGTGAATTTATGAAGGCTTGCTTCAGTCTACTAAACGAAAAGCTCTCATTTTCAAAAACAATTTTGTTTCTTTCCATTCAAATTGCCCAGAAAATACTAGGAGGAATCGTTTTCCATACTTGCCTTCTTTCTAACAGAAAAGGCTTTCCATTCCACCATCAATTCTTTTGCCAAGAGAGGACAAACCCAATCCATTCCTGGCAAAGAGATAATAGCAGTCCATATGCCCCTCCAAAAAATTCCTTTCACAACCATAGTTTTAAAAGGCATAAGGTGCACTTAGGCGCAAAAGTCTCCTAGGCCTTAGACGCAACACAAGGCGCACGCCTGAGTGAAGTAAAATGTGACATTCGAGGCACATCAATTTTATAAAATATGATTCAAAATCTAATTGAACTAATAAAAAACTTAACATTCCTAATATTTAAAAGAAACATTCAATAAATAAGTAAAGAAAGTATATAGATTTCAATATATAATTAGAAATTTCAAGAATAAAAATATTTAGAAAAAATTTAAAGTCTACAAGGTGCACCTCTTCAATAAGACGCGTGTTTTGGAAAGTGAGGCGCTCTAACCAAGGAGTGGTTATGCCTTGAGCCAAGGCCCGCCTTTTAAAACTATGTTCACAACTCTTAAGGCTTAGGACAAGGGAATCCTCTCCAGCCCTACTTATTTGTGATCGTTATAAAGGCTCTTAGTTTTTTGGTTAGGAAGGTTAACTGGCTGAGTAAGGTGGTTTTTTCGGGATGTTGTGTGAGTGGTAGAGGTGGAGAGGATGTTGAGGTTTCCCATCTATTGTTTATGATGATTTCTGTGAGCCTTCCAATGATCAATTGACCTACTTGTGTTAGTTACTCATGAGGTTCAAGGTCATTTTTGGGCTTAAGGTTAATCTGGAAAAGAGTGAGCTAATGCCAATATATAGTGTGAAGGACGTAGATGAATACGTCTTAGTTTGGGTGCAAAGGTGGGGTCCTTCCATCTATTTATTTAGACCTCCATCAAGTGTTCCTTTCAAGTTTGTTGCAATTAGGATTGGAGCGAAGGAGAGGTGGTGAAAAGATTGGCAATATGTAAGAGGCAA
The DNA here is from genome assembly GCA_016808115.1 of Tetrastigma voinierianum. NCBI lineage: Eukaryota > Viridiplantae > Streptophyta > Magnoliopsida > Vitales > Vitaceae > Tetrastigma > Tetrastigma voinierianum. Next base: position 336,758 of record JAEQBH010001385.1, read on the forward strand.
TACAATTCCAAGGGTGGAGACTCACCCTTATCCATAGTACTTTCTCCAATATGCCTATTTATTTTATTTCTCTATTCAACAGTCCAAGGAGAGCACATCCAAATGGACTTTCTCTAGGGAGGAGGGGCTTTGGAGCTAACCAATTTATTAGGTTGGCATCATCTGCTCTAGTAAAAACCTAAGAGGATTGGAAGTAAGGCATTATTTTTATTTTTTTTTAATAGGCTGGGAGTAAGGCATTATGTGCCTCCATCCAAGAAGAGCTTTGTTGTGTAAGTGAAGTTGGTGTCTCAAGGAGGAGAGAGGAGCTTTGGGGCAAATAGTCATTAGTGGAAATATGAGGAGATGGAAAGTGAGCAGAGATCCAGCGATGTGAGAGATGGCTAAAGCGTTGGTCTTTGGCAAGCCATTAGAAAGGAATAGGATTAGGTCTTGGTTAAACAAGTAGCATGAAAACAAACCACTAAATTCGTCTTTCCCTTCATTGCTTGCTATCACAATCCCTACAAAAAGGCTTGATCGATGGACTTTTGGTGCCTCTCGCTTATTAGGGTTTGTTGGGCTTTTTGCTTCTCTAGGAGGCCCAATGACTAGGAAGTGGACTTGGTAGAAACATGGTTTTAAAAGGCGCACTTAGGCTCAAGGCACAACCACTCCCTAACCACTGTATCTCACTACCCAAACCATGCGTCTTAGTGAAAAGGCGCACCTTGTAGACTTTAATTTTCTTTCTAAAACACTTTTATTCTTGAAATTTCTAATTATATATTGAAATTTATATAGTTTCTTCACTTTTTTAATTGAACATTTCTTTTAAATGTTAGGAATGTTAAATTTTTATCAATTCAATCGCCACTAAGGCTTGGCTCAGTAGTTAAGGGTTGAGGTGGGAATAGGAAGGGGACCAGGTTCAACTCCCAAAGGAGACAAAGAATGGAAAAAAAATGTTACCTTTAAAAAAAATATTCATTCTATTAGATTTTGAATATATTTTATGGAATTGAAGTGCATTTGAGGTCACATTTCACTTCACTTAGGCGTGCGCCTTGCATCTAAGCCCCAAGAGGCTTTTATACTTAGGGGAGCCTTGCGCCTTGTAAAACTATGGGTGGAAAGGTTCCTCTCAAGGTTACAAAGGTTAGGGTGCGCAATGATATGGAGGACAAATTGATATGGGCAGGGGAGAAGAATGGAAATTTTTCTATTAAAGCCCTATACAAGGTTTTGGAGATAAGAGGTACTTCAATCTTTCCAACCTCAATTATCTAAAATTCTAGGGTGCCACCAAAAGTGAGCTTCTTTGCTCAGGTGCCTACTTGGGATAAAACTCTAAACTTAGATCGTAAAGGAAAGGGGGTGATCAACAACAAAACGGTGTTTCCTTTATCTTAAGGAGGAATTAGTTTATCATTTCCTTACCTACCGTAACCTTTTGGTTTGCGCTATTTCTTGTGTCATGGGGATTGCTCTCTTTGATGAAAAAGTTGCTCTTGAGTTCGCATAGGCCCTTTGGGGGGTAATAGAAAGAGGAAGGTTAGGTGAGCTGCTCCTTTTTATCTTTTTTGGGTGATTTAGAAGGAAAGGAAAAGTGTGGTGTTGAAAAACAAAAAATCTATCCATTCAGGGAATTAAATATCCATTTCTTTGTAATCTTTGGGCATGGTGCAATTTGTTTATAGTTCCAAACTCCTCCTTGATTGTAGATACTATGAATTGGTTAAGGGCTCAATGAGGGGTGTTGAGTTTTTTGTTAGCTCCTCTTCTTCTTGGAACTTTTAGCTCTCATTCCCAGTGTACTTTGAGCACTCTTTTGGCTTTTTTCTTTTTAATACACATGAATTTTTGCATATAAAAAATAATAATTTACTCATTCATTGTCCTCAGGCAGGAATGTCATGGCAATCAGTATGTTCTCTGTTGAGAATCAAAGAATATTCCCTAGATATTCTTCGGTTTATCTCCTACCTTTTTTGTACATTATCCTCCTTCCTTTTACACTTTATTTTGTTCCATTATTTTGTATATATATAGGTCTCTATACTATGTAACTCACTCATTCAATAAAGAAAAGTATTCTTTCTTCTCTCATTTCACATTCTCTATTTAGCATGTATAGGTGACACATTCTAGACTAAAAGGAAACCTCTTGAATTGGTACACGCATTTGAGGGCAAGAAGCATAAAAACTTTAAAGGTCCACCATCTTGTACTTCTTTTAAACCTTATAGAAGGAAAGAAATAGGAGTTCATTAATCAGATAGTTGTCAATCAATCATATTTCGTTTTATGTCTATTCTTTTCTGAATTGGTCAAAGTATAATAGAGAATCATTCAATGTCTATTGTAGGCTTTGTAAATTAATTAAGTTTCAAGTAAGGAGAGAAAGTTTGGTTTCCCTTTTTTTTGGCTATTTCCTTAGCCTTTTGGTCCATATTGTAAACATCGTGTATGCTTTGGTGAATCTCCTCTTAAGCTTTTTTAATAATATCTCCTCCTATTGCCTATCAAAAAGGAGAAAGAAGAGGAAGATAACTTTGAATCCCTAGAAAAATCCCTTGACCAAATAAAAAAATATTTTCAACACCAACTTAAATGATCTACAAAATGAGGACAAAGGAATCATCCACCCCAACCACTTCCTTCCCTCATCAATAAAGTTACTATGCCAACTACCCAAGCAGTATCTGAAATGCTTTCTTCTTCCCATTTCATCTTTATTTGGTTATCAAATACATTTATTTTTTCCTATACATAATCATGCAATAACTATCACCTAACACATGATGGATTTCAGAGAACCCCAGAACAAAACATAAACTTGGCTCTTTTTTTCTTTTTGGTTATTTTTAATAATTGACAACCTGCAACAGGGGTGCCCCTGCATTTCCCTTCTGCCAAGCAAAAGAGAAACCAGGAAAAATATCTACAACTTATTATCGTACCTTCCACCACATGTAACCATATCCCAATGCCCCCAAGGTAGCAGCTGGGATCACAAGAGATGTTAAGTTGCCTGATAAGACAATAAAAAAGGATAAATCAACAACAAACCGGACCAGAAAAATGCCATGTGTGCAAGAGAAAAAACATGACGTGAGTATCCACAAGTAAAAATTAGCAATTTAGAATAGTGATCTATTATGCATCTTAAACTCAAGCCGAAAATTATAAGAACTATTTAAATATACATTACCAACTTGACCAGAACTCCCATTTACAACAGTTATCTGTCGGGCCGAGGCAAGTTGTTTGACCTCCATGGCCAACCGACGCACCTATAAGATAATCACACAGGACATCGAGGAAAACAAAATAAATACATGGAAAAGGAAAAGGAAAAGGATGCACTAACTTGCAAATAAATAAATATCACAACAGGAGGCACATATTTTACTACTGAATACACTAAAACCCAATACCCCGGAAGAAATATCAATTCAAAACAAACACTGCATCCGAGGAAGAAAAAAAGAAATTATAATAGAGAGTTAAACGAACCAATGTATATAAATCAGCATGATCATTAAACTAAGTTCTAAAAAAGTTTTATTTGCCTTGAACTGTTCTTTCTCTCGTGTACTACACTTTTTTGCCATAAACATACCTGAGCAGCAATAGCATCAGAATAGTCAGCTTCACCATTTGATGAATCCCCCTTGTTTTCCAATCCTTTCACCAATGACTGCCCCGAAAAAATAGAAACCAATCGTTACGGCATATAAAGGGCGTAAATCATGTTACCAGTGTTCTGTTTGGTTCACTGGGAAACTTATGAAAAACAAAAAAAAAAAATTAAAACATATCATTTGATACCGCAAGCAACACAAAACATATTTTTTCCTCTTTTTCCCAATTTCTCACAATCCAAACAGACCGTTAAATTTCCCCAAAATAATAAATATAATATAATATTTATGAAAAACACCAATAATAAGAAGAAGACATTTTGTTTCTTTCTCTATTGTTCTGAAATTATCAATAAATAGAAAATAATAGCTAAATCTAAACAACAAACAGTGACATAATATAAAAAATCTAAATTAAATTACCTGAATTTCACCCAATACATCCGACAACTTGCCGTTCTTAAGCAAAATCGTACTGGTGTATCCTGTAGGAGAAAAATAAAGCAAAGATGAGAAGATGAAAGCTGGATGAAACGACGAATTGAGCTGCTGACAGAAACAGAAAATCCATTAATTACCTGCTCCAACCAATATCAGGATCTTCGAAACCCCTACACCAGTTTGCATCGCCATCGCTGATCGGGTGATCAGAAGCCCTAATTGTTTTTTGTTCTTAGCCTCTGCACGTGGAATTTCATATGAGAATACCTAGACGACGTCGTATTTGAGAAAGACTTCCCGGAATAGCACGGTCGGTTTTAGGGAAAATAAATAAATAAAATCCATAGAAGACAAGTTAATTCTTGCTAGTAGTTTATTTTATTTTTATATTAAAATTAATGGGTGGTGGTAATAAATGTCAGCACTAAGAAGAATATATAATATATATATATATATATATATATATATATATATATATATATATATATATATATAATATAAATATATATAATATATAATGTGTGTGTGTAATGTGTGTGTGTTTAATAATCAGCGTGTGTGGTGGTGGGTAAGGTGGGCACAATGGAATAATGGGTGGGTGGGAAGGTGGTGGTAAGGTAAGGTAATAATGGGTGTGGGTGTGTGTGTGTGTGGGTGGGTGTGTGTGTGCAAAAAAAGGAGAATAATAATGAAGTGAATGTTTCAAAGATAAACGCCTTTTAAATTTTCACGACTTATCGCTAAAAATTTTAAAAAGCTATGAATACAAAATTAATATATTCTACTTTTCTTATTCGTAAAAAGTCATTCCACAAAACAAGAAAACTCAATCATCTGCTAACAGTTAATAATAATAAGAATATACACTTACTGCGACGACAACTGTGAGTGCTTTCGCACGCCACACATCCTCTAATCTCGAATTCGTTTTTTTTTTCTTCAATTCTCAAACTCAGATTATTTAAAAATTAAATAAAAAGAAGGCTGGTATTTAAAATTCCTCAAACTCACCCCGTTTACATTTTATTATTATTTTTTTAATTTTAATTTTTTGTATATTTGTTTTTTTATTTTTATTATATTAAAATTAATATTTTACAAAAATAAATTATTATGAATTTTATAAATTATTTTGTTAAAACATTATAATAATAATTATTATTTATATTAAAGAGTAAAAATAAAATAATAAAAATTATTTTTAAAATATAATTCCGCATTGCTGGTTATTATTTTTTATACATTGCCATATCGCTTTCATTCGTGGTCCATTTACCCCTGGGGCCACTTACTTATTTTCGCTCACTCTTTATTTTAAATGTGAACTTAAATTCAAGTTTACCCTCGACTTCAAGACATTTTCGCAAAAATCTCGCCCCCAGCCACCGATAACTTATTATCCTAAAATCTAAAATTTACGTCATTCTACACCACTTTAAACTTTTGGCCACTAGATTTCATGAAATGACTTTGTAATTCAAGACACCGTTTGTCATCCTGAGATCTAGAGAATTTTTTGCGCTTCTCTCAACCCTTACAGAATGTTTATTATTTTTATTAACATTTCATTATTTTTGAAAATTTCTAATTTTTCTGCTTTACAGAGGAAGACAATACATTTAATCCGCTCTCGGATTTGGAGAGAAAACCAAACCCATTAAAAACCCGACAAATTAAACTAAACTCACACGACAAGAATGTATACGACGTAACCCAAAATAATCCGTCCCATCATCCCTACTCACTCACCAATGCTTTTAAAAACAAACAACTTAATACTTAATGCTATTAAGACTATTTAAAGACAAGTTCTCAAAAAAAAAAGTTTATATTCAAGACAAGTAGAAAAAATAAACACCAATTCCAAGTCTTTGGTCACGAAGCTTTAATTATTTATTTTAAATTATATTGTACTTTTTATTTTATATTATTCTTTGTTAATTATTTTTCATATTTATCTTATAAATCTTATTTCTAAAGAATTACCTCCACTTTATTTTTTATTTATTCTTATCTTTATCATTTTATTTTTTAAATATTTTTATTGTAAAATATTAAAAATATAAAATTATTTAGAAATTATTTAAATAAGAATAATGAAGTTCAAGATATTATAAATTAATATGATTTAATAAAATAAATTATTAATATATACTTATGAAAATTTTAACCTTAATATATTATCACCATATAATTGTAATAAAAATTTAAAAATTAAATTTAAAATAAAATACTTTATCTAATAGGAATTGAGATAATTTTTAAATATGATAAGTATATAATTTTCATATTGATGCTGATTGTGTCAATCATCCTTACAAAATAACTTTAATATATTATTTATTTATTTATTTATTTTATTAAGCCTTTCCACCTATCCCCACAAGTGTAACTTATTTTGTTAAGAGGACAAAAATGATTGATTTTAAATAGTTGAGACTCAAGATGCCAAGTTGACAATTGGGTCGAGGAGCAAAAATGACCTTTAACCCAATTTTATTAATCATTTTGGAAAAGTGAGTTTGTTAAATTAATATCACTTTAATAAATAATAATAAAATAAAAAAAGGGAACTTATCCTCTCTCCACCTATAGATAATAGAAGAGAGAAACTATTTGATTTCAAGGTATGACTATTATTCTTTGTTGAAACCATATTGTTAAAAAATCTTTGGCTATTATATAATGATTAGGGTTTATTGAATTAGGATTTATTCTATATAAACCTAAGGAAACCCATAATAAAACTCTAAGCATGTTCCATTAGTAAGCAACTTCAATGCAAGCACAGACAGATGTATGAAGAAACACCAATGTGCATGACAGTTTTTAATTTATTTTTCAGTTTTCCTTTTATTCTATCTACTGTTCCAAACATAAGTTCGTCTAAGATGATGGCTTGTTTCCACAATAAACACCAAATGGGTTTTTATTCCTTAAACTGAAAAGATCAATCTTCATTAGGGGGTACTTAATTCTTAATAGGACATGTCCTGATATTGTGCCCTTTCTCTAGGCACAACCTGCAGGCATATGTCCTTCTTCCAGTACCAGAAATCAGATCCTTTCTCTCAGTACCTTGAGCTTGAGGGCATGTCCTGCGATTATGGCCTGTCTGACCACATATCCTACAATGGTGATGCCTTGAAACCATGCTTCTGGTACTACTTGCTCTTGACCTCCAGCAGGTTCTTCTATTATGGCCCTTTTCCCCGCATAGTCGGCATCTGAACCGCCTATCCATGGAACTATTGCTGAGTTCAGGACAGTAGTGTCTCCTATGTCCTTCACGCCCGCAGTTTCTGCAGTAAAATTTGACACCTGCGGATAAGGAGGGAGGATTCGTTGATCTGATCGCAAATTGTATAAGAAAATTTAACAACATAAAAAAAAAAATGATGGAAGTCGGATTATTTATTGAGTCATTAAGCACATAAACCTCTAAGTAACTAAATTGTCCAATAAATCAAACACATGATCAAGTTATGAACCGATTACTCAAAGAAGTGATCAGGAACCACTACAGCCGTTTTACAAGGATCAGGTTTAAATGTTTTCAGGGGAAAATATTATATTTCAATTGAAGAAGGTCATAAATGAATACTGGATGATTCTATTGTGCAAGTGTGGGAAAAATGTTTATCTCAATCAAGTACACACCATCATGGAATGGACGTGCCATGATGAGGAGATTGGTTCTTGATTTGATTTTCTAGGAACAAAAATTGTTGCCTATCAAAACAGGGGAAAAACAGATCTAGAAGTGAAACACCAAGTTCAGATCTAGGGAACAAAGACAAAGTGATGAACAAATACAGAGCTATATTATATTACAAGGTCGGGAGAAACCAAACAAAAACAGAATTTGATAGTTTAACAATGCCATGTACAATTAACAACTCAGACTAGATAAACTGACCTTTCATGGCAATGCTTCTCTTACGACGGTTCTCTGGATCACGGAAGAAAGCTTTCAAAGCTTCAGAAGCACGCTTTCTTGCTGCAGCAGTACCTTTTGCTTTCTGCATAAAGTACTTATTAGTAAATATCAGAAGCCTTTTCTTCTTCTTTTTTTCTTTTTAATGTTGGGGTATCACATGTCACATTTTTCTTCTACATTAGAATTTAGAACAAATGTCCATTGAAATGATCAAACATCTAGATGCATGAAATTTACACATGAACTTCTAATCTTCTAATGTGTAACATGTTTAAAACTATCACATAAAAGAGCAAAATATGAAAGATATCATTCATATGCTCCAGAATGTTTACACTACAACAGTGTTGAACTACCAATTTTTTTCCAACCATGCAAATGGGGAACAAACATGTCAATTATGGAAAGGCTTGAATCCACAATCTCCCGCCAAACCAAGCTTTGATACCATGTTGGGCTACCAATTTTCCTAAATGTTTAAGCTTACAGGATTTAAACTTAATGTGCATATCATGCTCCTTAACAAACAGAAAATTGAAAAATATGTATGCCAAATATCATTCATATGACATAACACTACATTGTTAGCCGTCTATAACAGGAAATTCAGTAAAATCTGCAAGTCCTAAGTTGTGATGCAAAAGAAAGGAGCCTTCACTTTCCACACCTTAATTGCAGCCACTCTTTGTGCATGAAGCTTTGGATCACGATGAATGATCTTCATTCTCTTACTAAAAAGACCTGTTTTGGCATTGAGACTCTGCAATCATCCAACTAAACAAAAAAGATTAAATTCTCGATCCAGCCAACTTAAATCCTTGCCAGTTGAATATAATTTTTAACAAAGAAAAAAAAATGTAAAATATTTGTTTGGGAAATTAGATAATAGTCGGGTGGAGAGTTTATGATCATGTGCTTAATCTAAATTCGTAATGCAAGGCAGACAGAAAGACATGTACGCATTTTAGTAACACTAAATTGCATGCTGATCTGCAGAACAAAATTAATGGAATCATGTCAGGTGATGTACGAAAAATATTCCTTAATCTTTTCCAAACCTCATTACAAATTATTTGTCTTTCAAACATCAAAAAAGTTTTAAAAAATAAATATAAAAATCAAGGAAAAAGCAACCAGGAGGCTCATAAAATGAATAATTGGCTTTTTCATGTGTCCATGGTGGGTAGTATCTTATTGGTTTACTTGTTTTTTGTTTTGTTTCTTATACCTTGTTTTGAGTGAATTTCATGTTCAAACCTAAAGAAAAAAGTACAACCATTTTCAACTCAATGTGAAGGTTCCATTTTAAAATCACATGATTAGAGAAAATATATGTAGATAGCTTGATATGACTAGACCATCGGGGTACACCCCATTATGCAAACAGGGTGGTGCTTGAGGCACCACACAAAATACCACCAATATTAACCCAATAATGTTCATCCACCAAAATTCATAGGTCAAAAAAACAAAAATTATTTCTCCAATTATCTGGAAACATTTTGGACACCTTTCTATCAATCACATCCCTCTTTCTACTTTTCTAACTTCGAAATTCTCTGATTATCTTCGTTTCAGGTGTGACGTTGGGGCCTTGTGATTCGGGCATTTGATCTTCTCCGAACCCTCAGAAAGCCCTAACTCGAAAACCCTAACTCACTGAATCTGATCCATAAACGAACAGGTGGCTTTCGCAGGAGACAAGCAAGATGACTCAGCACAGGGGATGAAACCAAAGGATTAGGGCTTTGGTTGATTGACAGAAGCTGCAGAAAAAAATTGAAATGAAGAAGTATGGCTTGCAACTTAGGGTTCCTCCCTCACAGCTGAAGAAGCAGCCAACAAGACCACCAGTTCCACCTCCTCTCAGGTTCAGTGATGAGAATGAGGATGATATTGAGAGAGAGATTTATCGCCAAGCCAGCAAAAACAAGACTCTCGAGGATATAGAGGAACAACATACGAAAGCGTTGGAAGAGGATCCCACAGTATTTGATTATGATATTATTTATGAAGAAATGAAGGCGAAAACAATTCATCCTCTAGCACAGGATCGTGAAGAAAGAAAGCCAAAATATATCCAAAAGCTGATTGAGAAGGCAAAAGACAGCGAGAACATGAGATTATATATGAAAGAAAGCTTGCTAGGGAGAGAAGCAAAGACAATTCCCCATATCCAGACAAAGACAAATTTATCAGAGGTGCTTACAAAAAGAAACTTGCAGAGCAGGCAAAATGGTTGGAGGAAGAACGGTTGTGTGAACTACGAGAAGAGAAAGACGATGTCACAAAGAAGAGTGATCTGAGTGATTTCTACAACAATCTTTCAAAAAATGTTGCTTTCAGAGGGAAAGAGGCAAAGTTGAGAAAACGGGAAGAAAAAGTGGATGCTGATACATCAGAAAAAGGCTCCTCATCCACAAGTACACATGCAGATTCTTCTTTGGTAAATGAAGGGTATGAAGGCAAGAGTTAGACTCCTTTGAAGGAAAGATCCCATTCCTTGGATATAAAGCCAGTTTCTGATGCTTCTACACAAGAAAAACATGTAGCTAAAGAGAAGCTAGCTCAACAACCAAGAAGTGATCATCATAAAACTTAAAAGGCGTGAAGATGCAGTGGCTGCAGCTAAGGAACATTCTTTGACGCGGAAGAGGGCAAAGCAACAGTTGACATGGGCACCTGTTTTATTCATATCCAAGGTTGTAGACGTTAATTTATGAGGATGCTCAGTGGGAAGGGTGGATTTGAAAGAGTTAAACTTTTCAATTCTCCCAGCCTCTCTCTCAGTAGAAAGGAACCATGTTGAGAGAGACTAGATTCTCAAGTCAAGTGAGATGGATGAGCATCATGGTTGTTGATACAAACAAATTTCGGAGTATAGACAACTTCAGTTTTGAAAAAAAAAAAATAATAGGTCAAAATGGGGCAAGTCTTTGAAGTTGTCAACATCCGGCTACCTGTGAATAAACAGGCTGCACCATGACACTTGTTTTCTTGTGTAAACAAAAAAGCAAATATATTAAAAGCACAAGAAAATATGCATTAGGCACGCATGGAGTATATGAGGAATATGAAAGAGCAGAAGAAGGGAAAAGAAACAGCAAACCACTACCCAACCAAGGATCCCAAAACAAAGACAAGTGCCCTACTACAAAGAAGTAGAGGCTCCCAAACTACTTACCCAGGCCAAAGCAGAAACTACTTGCTCCACCAAGGGCCAACTGCCCAAGCCTCTACCTTAGGCAGCTGCATAATACTCTTTGAAAAACAAACAAGGCAAACTAGAGATCCCTTACAAGAAGCAGACAGCAAGAAAGCATTCTCTATCTCTCCACCTTCCAACCCCTCACCTAAACCTAGGCTGCATGCTGACACTTGATCGTGATGCTAATCAAAGCTTAGCATCCATTGATAGCTAGTCCAATTTTTTATTGCAAGATCAAGGAATGACTGTATGGTCTCATCACAATGTCTTAAGCAGAGACTCACGAGGAGCAGCAAGCACCGCTAGGAATCTTTTGCCTTCCTAATGGAGATTAAAGTTCCTCATCAACTCCCTGAAATGTCTAAACCTTTGACCAGAAATGCAAGAAATAAATGATGGATTTAAATGGCTGGAAATTCTATCACTTCAGCCAACAATAGCCTTAAAAATTGAACAATTGAAGTACATTGAGAAAACCTAGCGAGGTCAAGGAAAGAAATTCCAAAGAGTCACTAAAATATCTAAAGACAATAGCCCTTTCTCAGTTCCAGTTATGTTAATATATGGTTATTGTGATAGAACACCTTTACCACATGTGGAGCCCATAATGCATCTCACCATATACAAGGAAACCAAAGAATTTTAGAAAACATCAGTAAAGAGAAAGATAGCAGAGAAAAAACACATGGTGTACAGGAATGGAATCAAGCATGATATGAAACATAAGATCAAAGCAAAAGCAGGCAACTAACTTTTAGTGATCGACTAATCTTTAACCCAACTTCAGGAGATGGAGATTGGTACACACGCTTCGACTTTCTCCTCACATCCAGTGTTATGTCTAAATTGTCCACCTCATCATCTTCCTTCACTTTGAGTGGGGAGCTGCAAATTCATAAGCATTGAAGTGAGAAGAGAAAGGTGAACAGAAGCCCAAAATTTAAAACTGCAGTGCATTATCGAAAAAAACTCAAAAGATGAGTCTCGTGATTCCATTGCAGGTCTTCCACCAAAACTTTTGATTTAAGAGTCAAAATATATAGTTTATTCTTTCCTTGACCACATCCTGAGAGCTTGCCATCATAGGGATGAAGAAATGTTGATACGACCAAGGCTACAAGCAGGAATTGTCAAATATTTTGCTTTATATATCACCAGTTTCCAAGAGAAGTGCAAGGTGTTATGGATTAGCAATTTCAATTTATAATTATGGATTTTATTCTACTCCAGCCTTCTTTATAATAATTCTTCACTCTCTACAGTATATAATTAGATTTTTTTTCCCTTCTAATGTGTTGAGACAAAGTTCATTATCAAGTTAAGAAGACAGCTAAAAATGCAGAAAGTGAAAGTGCAAAAGATGCAGATAGTAAAGTGTGATCAAAGAGTTACATAGAGCGGGCTTTCTCCCATGGTCTTTCATCAATAGACTCTTCCCATATGACACAATCCCCGAAGCACTTACGACAAGTCTGCATACCCTGTTAGAGTTGAACCAAACAAATAACAACTATATGAGATTCACCCCTGAAGATCAATATCTTACTTCTTAAGAATAATACGCATAGTTTCTAAGACTTTATCCAAGATACCCACGGAAAAGCTAAGAAAGAAAAACAACACCACAACCCATGTGCTGCTTCCGCATGATTCTCAACATCTATTTTGAAGCTTTTATGCTCATGGCCCTGTAGTGAATAAATCAGAATTCCATCTTGCTCAAAAGCATTTTAAGGTTCATAAAAACACTCATCATTTTCCACTGTATAAAGAAATGGAAAAGAAACATAAAAGTGTCAACAAAACAAAATAACTGCACATCAATTTATTGCTCTTATTATATACTCCAATCCAAAGCTCATGTTATTATGGTATTTATACTCTGGTATAAATATTTAAGACAACAACCTTTTCAGATTATTCAGTAGTACCATAAAGTGAGTGCACAGCAATCTCCTCATGTTTGTTCCTAAATGAAACCATCAAATGGAGCCGCAACATCATATACCTTTCCGTTGCATTGTGGGCAATCTAATCTAGATCTTTCTATTCCACACTCGGTGCATGGAGTATACCCCCTTCCTCTGCAACTTGGGCAAGGTAGCTCCCTAATATACTGGCCATTGGGACCAAACCACGACCTTATTTTGGGAGCATCAGATGTAACATTCCTGAAGTTTTAAGTAAATGTTAGATAGCATGCCCCAATTGTAAATATGAATACTAGTAGAATATAATATGGATCATTCCAGCATTGTCATATGTAGTTAAACACATAGCACTTCAACAAAGAAATCAACAATCAAAGCTACACTCAGCATGATTTATTAGTAACAAATACCTCCATTCAGAAAAACAAAACTTGAAATTTGAAGCAGTAAGATAAAAGCAATCTCAACTTGAACACCAAATTTGCAAGCCTGTTTGATCATTATGATATAACAAAAAATGTAACATATCCTAAAACAGTCTGTAATTTTTGTAGGTTAAAATATAAAATGTTAACTCAACTTGTCTAGAAATGCAAAATTCTCTCTCTCTCTTTATACATACACTATTCATTAATCAGTAGAAAGTAGCATTTCCTTTAGAAACGGTTTTTAAAAGAAGCATGACTATTTGGATATAAACAAAAAAAAAGCTTCAATAATATTTTGGGTAATGTGTTATACAACAAAAAGGTGATTTTTGGAAGAATGTAACACAAGTGATTGTCCAATTGATTCTCCAAATTTTCAAAAATTGACTGTAAAAAAATTACCACACCCCTATTTTTGTAAGAAAGCACTTTCAAGCATTAGAAGCATTTTCAGCATTTCTCAAACTCACTCCCAAACAGGCTATTGGAAAGATTCTCTCTCCTCCAAGATTAGTTCTCCTCCATCTCTACCAACATTTTTGCATAATGTTATTAATTCCCAGATAAAGATAACATAATAATTTACAATTATTAGTCAGCACATAATAAATATTTTTAACTTCATATACGCATGTACAATCACAAGCAGACAAGTATTTATTACATGGATGCAGGTAGTGTATTATATTAAAATGAGGTCAATTACATAAATTAAACTATCTCAATTAGTTCAGATTATGATGAAGAAGAAGATAACAAATTTTCATCTTAGCCCATTCCACAATTAACTTCCTTTTCATTTCCTAAAGCGAATTCTATTTTCTCCTTCAACTTCTTCTCCCCTTTCTACCATGCTAACCCCCAAAGGCTCAGAGCGTGGATGCGTCCACCAAACCCTCACTGTAAGTAATTCTATTTTCTACTTCATATGGGGTTATTTGACTAAAAAAGGGCCATTTGGAAATTTAATTCATATGCAATATTGAAAATGTAAACATGCTCAATTAATCACAAGGTTAATCTCCAATTTCTTGGCCCTTTCACCAATTCTAGGTCTTTCAAATCAGTAACGATCAACCAAGTTCGGGTTTAAATGTATGAATTGATGAATGGACAGAACCTGGGTTGTAGATCAACCTCCAGGCCGAAGAGCTCCGCCGAAGGATCATAACCCAACTGCCGATGGACAAATAAAACAAAACAATTGTAAGATCAAAAATCATCATGTATGTGTGCATGTATATAAATAGAGAGAGGGAGGAGAGAGAGAGAGAGAGAGATTGCCTGGGGTTGTTTGGGAACGAAAATTGAATCGTCATTGATGGAAGAAGAAATGATGCGGGGAGTGAAGTCAATCTTTCGCTTAGAGTGGAGAAAAATCAAGAAGCGAACTTTATTGTGAATCCATTGAGGCGCCATAACTCGAAGAGACGAACAAATTGAGGACATTTTCAACGGATTCTTGTGTATGACAACTGGAAAAAGCAAAATTGAATATGGAGAGGGAGAGAGAGTTTAATTCATAAATAAAATGGGGGCTTTGAGTGTTCAGAAACGATAGATAGGAGGACGCTTCTCGTTACCTCCCAGCCTTTTGCTCCTGATAAGCCCCAGGGCTACGCCTTGCAGGCAAACAACGTCCACAAAGCTAAAAAGCCTGCGTGTTCTACATTAAGGCCCACAAAGCTAAAAGTATAGGTGGCAATTTAGGGCTGACCCATTGGGTTAGTCCCATCCACCCATAATTATGACTGAATTAGGCTATTAATTTATTTCCACTAAATAATCTAAAGTCTGGCTCGTCATCGATGAATTAGCTCTACACAGCCCACCTACCTACGCGACACCCCATTCCCGGTCATAATCACCGGCCAACCGCGCATAAAACATCTACATAAACCTGTCCCAACAAATCTAATATCAAGCATGATGAAACTACCATTCGCCCATAAACAATACTCAATACATGCCAACTACAAATCCAACTATATACCCAATAGCTACAAGAGCCATACGTTTACTCTTATACAATACATACATTAAACTTAAAATATAATACATGTATACATCAAAGCCTAATAACCCGCCGCTTCTTAATCCGATCTCTGTGACGTAGCCGCCCTCGCACGCCTCCCCGTACCAGAAAATAATATCCCTCAACATGAAGCAACGCTCGCAGCGTAATCGCCTCTGCCGCGCTACCACCTGTCATGAATTAACGCTCTAACGTAAACACACATTCAAGCAAACACGATCCTACCAATGTCTACACGACCAACTCCGCATCCCGAAATTCTCATCGACCGATCACACTCACCTGCTCGTACGAAAAATTATTATTTCATAATGACAACCCTCCTGATGATATATATCAATCGGCCATCCGACGATCGGGACATATTATTCGTTTCATGACTAATCCGACGAATATCAATCATCATCCGACGATCGGGATATTTTTAATTCGACCACCGATAATTAATATTTTTAGACAACCCTGAACCGCTTTCTCTAGACTCGTCTCCGCACTAACTCCTATAGTCCTGACGCCCAAACAAGATACTAACGACGTATCGCCAATTCCAATACGCCTAATCACATGCAAATATGTAAACATGCACATATCCACATAACATCCAATCTATCAATTACGCCATGTAATTATCATTTCAACATCAAATTACCACTGCTAATTATCAAACACGAGCAAGACTCGACTCGAATCACTCGACCATACGCATTTCTTCACACAAAAATATATTTAGAATTAATTATTTCTGAATAAATAAACCCTCGATTACTATTTAAATCCATTGAATTATCTGGGCTCACCTCTCTCGCGTAACCCGCAGATTACAGCCATTCCTACTTCCAATTTCAATCAAAGATGATTTATTTCAATATTTCCAAACTTAGAAAAACCATCAGCCGCGGGCGCCACGATCGAACCAATGGTTGTTCAAAAATTACATCAATTCCTGGCCCCAAGGTTTGGGACCTATCGACGGCCCCCTCACTACCACACGACTAAACATTTGTAAAGACTAAAACTAATAAACGCAATGTTAGAACCCCTTACCTCTCGGAGTCATTTTCAAACTCACAATCCGCAGGTCCACGCAGAAATTTCTCCGCTGCAGCGCTTCTCCTTCTTTGTCCCGAGATCGGCCGACGGCCGGGGACAAGGCAGGATTTGCACTTTCTCTCTAAAGAAAAGTTCCTCAAAAATGGCTACTCGGGACTTCCAAAATCTACTCCCACCTTTTTTCTCTCATTTTGTTGAGAATAAGCACTATCGACAATTTTGCCTTTGCTGCGATCTCTAAACAAATCCTATAACGATCAATACGTCCTTCATTTTTCGCTGACATTCGACACTATCTCTGGCTGCTCATTTTCATCATTATCTACTCATACCACTTACGCATACGAAAGATTAAGAGACGCGACTTTCGTTAAGATCGAAATTCGCTTTATCTAAGACCCAAACTCGACACGCCGAAAAACGTAAATTCGACCGTCTAAATTCGACGAAATTTACGCTACACAGATACGAGACGATTTCAACTACAACTGCTTTCACATCCGAGATCTAGAGAATAAATTACTGATTTTTTAACCCGAAATTACCACTCGTAACGAAATCACTTTTTCGTCTCTTCCATAAATCAATTTCTGCCTACAACCATGTGCCAATTTTTTTCTTTATAAGGTAATTTAGCCTGGTCGGGGTCAAGCTGTTATATTTTATGCCCGAAAAAGACCATGTTAAATTTGGCCCAGCCCAGCCCAACCCAGCCCATTCTCCCAAATTGTCACCTTTATCTAAAAGCTTGCTAGTTTTATAAGAGCTTATATTAATTGAGAGCGTATTTATTTATATTTTTTTGAAATGAAAAATAATTTAATTGATTCAAACTTATGATATATGGATAAATCCGATATACAAATTGTTAAAAAATATAATGGATAAAACAATATACATGTTAATAGCATAATAAATCGACATAAAACATACAAATTTGATAATATAGTAACTATAATATCTACAATTAAAGTTCTTCGATATATTAACGACCATAATCTAATATCTTTGATTGATCGAATACGTTTTGCATGTTTGAATCATCCCACACAAATAATGTGTTACAACAAGACGATAAAAAACATCACTTCGTAACAAACCAACGACAAATTAAACTTCGAATTAAGACGACGACAACAAAACGCCGCAATAAGACGATGACAACACGAAAATAAAAAATAATTTTATTGATTCAAACTTGTAAAATATCAATAGATCCAATATACAAATTGCTAAAACACATAAAGGATAAAACAATATTCATGTTAATAGTATAATAAATAATCATAAAAACTATAAATTTAACAATATAGTAACTATAATATCTACAATTCCGGTTATTCGACATATTGATGATCATAATTTGATATATTTAACTGATTGAATATGTTTTCTGTTGGTCAATTACACACAAGAACGTAGATTATAAATTACATAAATGCTAACACACCATGTAAGATGTTGAAATTCTAAATTACAAATCAATAAATAAAATGAAACAAGATTAATAAACAACCTGCTCAACAAACCGAATATGAATACAAGATGATTCGAGGCCCGTGAAACACGCCTTCCTTAAACGACTCGCTCCACACACGGTGTTTGTGTCAATCGGAAACATGTCGCCCCGTGATACAACGAATAATCGGTAATTTCAAATCGCACCCCAAAATTCTATACCAACGCGAACCTTGCTGTAGTGTCTTCACTCTATCACCTATAACACAACGTGTCTCTTAAAGCCACCCCTGAAAGCCAATAAATAAGCTATCTCAGACACCGAGCATCACAAACCGCTTTCCAAAACATAATTTAAAACATATTTATTACAATTTATTCACACTAAAAAACGTGCTACTAATTTAAACATATTTATTACACTTATTCACACTAAAAAGCGCACTAATTTATTACAATTTATTCTCAATAAAAAAACGCGAGCAACGCTTTAAAATCCAACAACTTCCCACATGAATGAATCACGTAAATGCATACATTCCAACCTGGGTGATAGAGTCGCAGCCTGAGCTCGCATAGATAGGTAGGTTTTATCCAACCTTCCCCTTATGAGACATATTACTTTATCGACCAAAGGTAGACGATGTCCTTTAACCTCTATGTCGTTTATGTAAATGATGATATATCTCACACAGGACTCTTCCCTGGCATTCTTCAGTTCTCACTGTTATGTCCGTTTTGGCCGTGGACATCTTCCCTGGTTCTGCAAGAGTTTCTAAAGAATTGTGCCCTATACAATTCTCCTCCTTTCAAGCCGGCCCTTCTTCTCTCTCTCACATGTGATTTAACTATGAGTAATTCTCAATACTCCTTTCGATTTCTCACACACAATCACAGCATAGCTTAACCTCATCTCCAATATATCACATTTCATCATAGACTGACAGTGAGGCTAAAACCCCTGACGCATCCAAACCGCCTTTACGATTACTTGTCCCTTTCAACCTAGATATCGATCTCAAATAATTAAATTAGGTAGGTTTCCACTGTATTGACTCTTCATTTTGGCGGGCTTCATTCCATTCCCTACGACTTCTCAACTAATTCTCTATTTAACCTTCGTTACGGATCCGCAATATTATCCTTTCGACTTACATAGTCACCGCAGATAACTCCAACAGATTAGTTGCCTAACGGTGGCTGTGTCTCCGACGTATGTGTCTAGACTTACCATTATACATCATATTTGCGCCTCGCTCTATTATTGAATTACTATCACAATGATGCAGATATAGATGTCACAAAGCTTGGGCCACCTAAGAATATCCTCCAAGAAATCAAGGTGAACTATTCAAATTTTTCAATTACATTTATCCAAAAGCAATGAATTCTGATTCCATAGTGATCTGGCCATTACGCTTTGTTTCGAGACTTCATGAAATCGCCGCACCGCTAGTGAACATATATCCACTAGTCGACTTCTCAGTTCTTTCACATCGATATCCAGCTTGGCATCATCAGATCCTTCCAATATGCTCGATATCTTGTGTAGTGTAATCCATAATCACGAGTATACCGTAAGTATCTTAATACTCTTACAATTCTTCCAATGATCACCATTTGATTACTCTCGTGGTATCTACTCGCCTTACTAACCGCAAACTATATCCGGTCTCAGACAACTCATCAAGTACATTAGGCTCCCAATCAACTCTAGAATACTCCAACTGAGATACACTTTCTCCTCTATTTTTTGACATATGAAGATTTACATCTATAGGTGTCCTAGCCACACCAGAATCATCGTTACTGAACTTATCCAGTATTTTATCCACATAATGTGATTGACTAAGAACTAGTCCAATGAATATGCAATCAACGGTCTTCGGACCTATTTTCACCTTTTTAGGTGTTGGAACAGCCACTTTGGCAAGACACCCCACATTCGTAGGTATTTATAGGAAGATTGTCTTCCTTTCCACAACTCATATGGTGTCTTTTGTTCATCCTTCTGGGGTACCTTATTTAAAAGGTAATTCGCCGACAAAATAGCTTCCCCCCACATGTTCTGAGGTAACCTGTAATCCTATTAGCATTTTGGATTCATCATTTCTTTTAATGTACGATTTTTACGCTCAGCCACACTCCATTTGATCGAGGTGGTCATGCGGGAGTGACTTCATGTCTAATCCCATGTCAGTCTACGTAATCACCAATCGGTGTTACATACTCACCAATTACGATCACTTCTAATCACTTTAATTTTCTTATCGAAGTTGATTTTCAACTTCGCCTTGTAGAAAACAAATTTTTCTAAAGCTTCATCCCCGCCTCTTAAGCAAATACACATAGCAATACTGCGGCTATCACAACAAAAGTAATAAAATACTTATCACACCCCTTTGTCAAGGCAAATTTAAGATCTACATATGTCACTATGGATCATATCCAAGGGTTCGTTGTTTCTTTCAATCGATTGAAAAGATGACTGGTTATTTTTGCTTCAACACAAGTCTCACACTTGTTGTTGTTATCAATTTGAAATGGGAATATGACTTAAGCACTAATCTCCTCAGAGAACCATAATTAACATGTCCAAGTCTACCATGCCATAAACTAGAAGACTCCAACAAATACACAAAAGAAGTACTTGCTTTATTCATTGTTTTGGGCTTTACAGTCATAACATTAAGTTTAAACAACTCATTACAAACATATCCCTTTCCCACAAACATCCCTGACTTAGACAAGATAACCCTGTCAGACTCGAACACCATCCTAAATCCGTGTTTGTTCAACAGTGAACCAGAAACCAAATTCTTACGGATCTCATGTACATACAAAGACATTGTCTAACGCCG
Organism: Tetrastigma voinierianum; assembly: GCA_016808115.1. Lineage (NCBI taxonomy): Eukaryota > Viridiplantae > Streptophyta > Magnoliopsida > Vitales > Vitaceae > Tetrastigma > Tetrastigma voinierianum. The sequence goes on from JAEQBH010001385.1 coordinate 357,736, forward strand.
TGACTTTCCGAAGTCATCTTTAAGATCACTTTCCTTGTCCTCTGATGTCGGACGAAAGGTAATTCCCATGAACAACTTCTCCCCATTATCAACTGGGTCGAAGGAAGTGAACATATTCCTGTCCGAACGTATGGCGGGTCGCACCAAAGATCGATCCACCACTCCTTCGCTCGACTCCAATCGTTCACTTCAGAGACTACCGCCGGAGGTTCATGTCATCAAATTCTTGTGTGATTTTTTCCATCACATTTGCCTCCTTGTTCTTATTTTTCCTAGCTTCCATACAAATCGCTTTGTGACCTATCTTGTCACAATTGAAGCACTTCCTTTGGAATTTCGCTTCGATATTCCTCCTTTGGTCCCGTGATCACCCTTCTGGGTTGTTCTCTTCGAACTTGAGCTCGACCATGCTCCACTACATTGGCCTTTACTCGCATCGAAATGAACCCCTCTCACGCCTATTGTCTTCTTCCACTCAAGTCCGACAATCAATTTCGACGTTCATTTCCTTTCGCTTATGCTTGAGGTAGTTCTTGTCCTTCCACCTGTGAGGCAAAGCCTTCTCAATAATAGCAAGAATCTCTGAAAGGTTTTACTCAAGATCATCCTCTCGTATCGAATCTCATGAAGAATTAATCAAATTTTTGTACTTGATCGACTACGCCTTGGAGTCCACCATTTTGTAATCTAGGAATCGCCCACTTACAAATTTCTAGCACCAAAGATCTCGCCTTATATTCGTCTAGTGACTCCCATGCCCCTTAGCCAGTTTCTCTTCACACAAGAACATTGTACAGCATCGCCTAGATCACTATGACATAATTCGACAAAGGTGGTCGATAAAACAACATCTTCGGGTCACATTTTGAAATTCAAACCATTGAATTTCTCCGGCTTCTCGGGCCAGGTTCACCGGAACCGCTACACCGGCGTTGCACTTCAGGCTACGTAGTTGGAAGATTCCCCCACATTGGCCATTTTCCTGTTCAAAACAATAAACTATTAATTTATTGCTTTCAAAAAATGCAACAAATAATATTTCAAAGAAGAGAAATTTTTTCTCTCTCCCGATGATGTCAAGACGCATGCCACGCCATCACCACGCCGCCTCACGCACACACAGGCCCAACAAGACATAACAAACGGTTAGCCCAACCACGCGGCCCAAGAGCTCCACACGCCTGCACCTCAACCTAATCCACAAGAACCGCTGCGGTCCACCCGACCTCGCGACCTCGTGTGGTAATCTCCTCGCTCTCGTGCCCACACACATACGGCCTCCAGCCCACACGCAGCTCCGGCCTTTTACGCCCGTACACGTGACCAACTCATTAGCCCAAACCTCACGGTCCAATTTCAAGAAGCCCGCACCCGCGCCTCCCAAATTTCTTGCAAGCCCACATGCGATCAGATCCAACGCACGCCGCTCAACTCACCTTCAACCCTCCAAATTCGGGTCCAAATGACCCATTTTCCGTGATTTGTGCCCGGCCAATCTTGGCCAGATGAAAAACACACCCGCCACTCGAACCCCAACAGATCTGCCTATCTCTTCGTCCCGACATGGGCTAGAGATCCATTGTTTCAAGTAAAATTTTTAATTTTGATTCTTAATCAAATGTCCAAAAATTTAATAATAAAACCGGTTTTCAAACAAATTTAAACCAAGTTTCTGTGAAAAAAAAAAATTTAATCCAGATATTCTTGTCCTGCAACAAAGATTTAGATAAACATGTATATATATAAATTAACAAAATAAAACCAAGGAAAATCTCCTTTCACCTAACCTCGTTTCATCGCTTCAAAAAAAATGTATCTGCTTTTAAGATTGCAGTCAATTACACACACAAAGAAATGTGAGAGATTATATAAATTACATAAATATAACACACCATGTAAGATAGCAAATTCTAAATTACAAATCAATAAATAAAATGAAATTAAGATTAATAAACAACCTGTTCAACAAACCGAATATGAATACAGTATGATTCGAGGCCTGTGAAACACAGTTTCCTTAAAACGAATTCGCTCCACACACGGTGCTTGTGTCAATTGGAGTGTTCGTCTCCCAGGATACAACGAATTAACCGAGAATTTCGAAATTGCACCCCAAAAATTCTATACCAACGAATATGCAAAGTTCCTTCACGATCACCCAAGTAACACAACGTGTTCTCTTTTGCCACCCCCAGGAGCCAATAACAAGCTCCAGATTAATCGAGAATACAAACCGTTTCCAAAACATAATTTAAAACATATTTATTACAATTTATTCACACTAAAAAAAACGTTACAAAAATCCAACATTTTCCATATATGAATTGCCTTACACAAATAAAGCGTCTCAACAAGACGATGAAAACCATCATGTCATAACAAGTCAACGATAAGTTAAACTCCACATTAAGATGATGATAACCAAACATTGCATAAGACGACGATAACACGAAAATGAAAAATAATTTTATTGATTCAAACTTATAATAGATCGATATATCAAATATACAAATTGCTAAAAACCACAAAGGATAAAATAATATTTATGTTAATAGCATAATAAATCAGCAAAAAACATATAAATTTAATAATATAGTGACTATAATATCTACAATTCCAATTATTCAACGAATTGAAGACCATAATATGATATATTTGATTGATCGAACTGGCTTGCATGCCCAATCACTCACATGTATAAAGTCATTACAACAAGCACGCATTTAAAACACTACGCCATAAGCCAACAATAAACTAAACTCCTCATTAAGACAACGACAACCAAATGCCGCATAAGACAACAACAACACGAAAATGAAAAATAATTTTATTGATTCAAACTTATAATAGATCGATGGATCCAAAATACAAAATGTTAAAAATCATAAAGGATAAAACAATATCCAAATTAATAGTATAATAAATTGGCATAAAAACTATAAATTTAATAATATAGTGACTATAATAGCTACAATTCCAGTTATTCGGCATATTGACAACCATTATTTTATTTGATTGATCGAATCTGTTTTGTATGTCTTAACCGTCTCACACAAATAAAGTGTCGCAACAAGACAATAAAAAACATCACGTCTTAACAAGCTAATAACAAACTAAACTCCACATTAAGACAACGACAACCAAATGCCGCATAAGACGGTGACAACACGAAAACAAAAAATAATTTTATTGATTCAAACTTGTAATATATTGATAGATTTAATATGCAGACTACTAAAAACCATAAAGAATAAAACAATATCCAACTTAATAGCATAATAGATCGGTATAAAACCTACAAAATTGATAATATAGTGACTATAATATATACAATTTCAGTTCTTCAACATATTGATAACTATAATATGATATATTTGATTGATCAAATATGTTTTGTTTGTATGAATCGCCCCACACAAATAAAGTGTAGCAACAAGACAACGAAAAACATAACGCCGTAACAATTCGACGACAAACCAAAAGTTGCATTAAGACGACGACAACACGAAAAATAAGAAAACACCTAAATCTTTGTGAAATAACCACTTTATTAAGAAATAAATTGGGGAAAAAAAGTGTGGAAGAGTGATTTCAAGCCATAAATGGCCGAAAATCACCCCTCCTTACTTGAGGAAGACGAGTGACCAGCAAAGAAATAATAAAAATATGAGAGAAAATGAGGCAATGATTTTTCACTTATTAGATGAAAGCTTATGACATAAGTATTTTATTTAATAACCTATTTGTGTTTGGATGCATATTTTAAAAAGCGTTTGTACATAATTTTAAGGAGTTTGGATGCATTACTACACAAGCATTTATATTAACTGAAATTACTGAAAAGACAATCGTAAGCATTTATAAAATTAAAGTATTTTAATAAATAAATACTTGTCATAATTTAAAAATATATATATTAAAAAAACTAAAAATTAATATTATATATATCATGAAACGGTGATAAAAAATATATAAAAAAAAGTATAGATTCACTATATACAAAACATTTATCATTCACACATAATCTCGAGTATAAAAATTAGCTAACGAATCATACTCTCCTCTACACTTTTGTTTCATATGCATAAAAAATATTATAAAAACTAAAATATCTTATGTTTTTTTCTTTGTGATGTTTTCTACAAAATGAAATGTGATATACTATGAACTTTACAAAAATGTTATTTAGGACATTCAAGAGTGGCTTCTTGTCTTTTATTTTATGACAAGGTAAAAGACACATGAGATTCAAGAGTGAGTACTTGTATTGTTTATTGTTTTCTAAATGGCGCACTAGAATTCAGTGATTATTTTTGACAACATGCTTTTGTTCACTATTCTCAAATTGCTTTACATGTTTTTGGACTTCAAGTATAATTACGTGTTTTTTTAGAATTTATACAATATATCATATAACATTTCACTCGAAAATTATCCACAAGCAGAAACCATAGTCATGAGCATGGTTAGTCAAAGGTGATACGAGGAAAGATCTATACAAATCCTCGAAGCATAAAATTAAGACCTAAAAATTAACATTATATATATCATGAAACCATTATTAAAATTTAAAATTAAAGTAAAGATTCACCATATATACAACAAAACTAGCAAATGGATCCAGCATCAACAAGGTAATATTTACCTACAAATAAGGTATACAAGAATTTGCAATATGTTACTAACTTGAAACATATATATGTGTGGGTGTGTTGATGATTTTATTACAAATTAGAATCTGAAATATGTTACTAACCTATAAGAGGATGATGAAAATGTAAGCTAGGTTTGCATAAAGCATCCATAAAGATCCTACTATCATGTGCATGTTGCGATATTGGATTAATAGTCAAAGATTATCTATTGTAATTCTTTCCTATTACTATTATATTATTTCCTAGTTTATAGATATTTATCTGTTAGGCAAATAACTTAATTATAGGAATAGCTTGATTGTAGGATCACTACTATCTCTATAAATATGTACATGTAAAGGTACATAATGATTATGAATAAAAATATTATTCTATGTTTTACAAGTTAGTATCAGAGCCATGAAACCCTAAATCACTTTTATTTGAATCCTTAAACCATGAGCAAGTCAGATTTTGAAACATATGTCACAAAATCTACCCCCATCATTATTCAACACGAAGGTTCATCATTCAATTCAGGAATTGTATTGAATGAGACCAACTATTATATGTGGTCTCAAATGTTAGAGATGCAAATTGTTGAGAAGGAGAAACTCTCCTTCATTCGTGGCACATCGTCGCCACCTAAGGAGAAAGATGAAGGCTATGAAAAGCGGTATTCAAACAATCAGAAGGTCAAAAGATGGTTGTTGATGTCTATGTCCCGGAGATTATGAAGCGATACATTCACTTACCTACCGCACGAGATATTTGGAAAACTCTGTCTAAAGCCTTTTATGATGGAGCGAATGAATTACAAGTTTTTACCTTGAACCAAAGGGCTTTCTCTGCCAAACAAAATGGCAGACCACTCTCTATATATTATGGATAACTGATCGAAATCTTCAATGAGTTGGATCATCGTGATAAGGTGGTCATGGTGGATGAGACTGATATTGCATCCTTTCAGAAATTGCTTCAACGACAAAGGGTGCATATCTTTCTCGTTGGATTAGAGGGTGATTTCGAGCAAGTGCGTGGCGAAATCTTGAGGAAGGATCTTGTCCCTGAATTATAAGAGTGTTATGCCCTAGTTCGCTGCGAAGATGTTCGACGTGGGGTGATGAACGGACAATTGGAAAATTCTGAAGCTTCAGCCATGGTGACTCGGAACCGGTCTAATCAAGATTGGTCTCCTCAACACCAGCAAGACCAAAAAAGGCCCATCCATCCTAAGATTGTTAATGGTGGCGACAAATCATCATACAAATACACTCACTGTGATCAAACTAGTCATACAAAAGTCGTGACAAGCAGGAACTTATGGGATATTCGAATCGTGGATCATAGCCGTGATTCCCCCAAGAAGAATTTGCCAAGGCCTTTATCACAGAATCGTTGAAACAAAAAGATGTAAGAGGATGATAGCGGGGAAAAGTCCTTGACATTGGCAGCAACAACATGTAATGGTGGTAAGGTTTTAAATATTTCAACACCTGTTTCTAATAGTGCATGGATAATTGATTCCTGGTGCGCTGATCATATGACATTTTATTCCTAGACAAGTTTCACCTCTTAGCCCTTTCTCATAACATTTTGTTTCACTACTAATGTGTACTCTCAATTCCGATTATCGGGAGGACTTTGTCCCTTACTAACACCTTGAATTTAGATTATGTTTCAGTTGTTCCTCTTTGAATTATAATATTTTTTCGCTTTCTCAAATAAATCAATTCTGTTTTATTTTTTGTGTTGTCATTTTTCAATTAATTTTTGCGGTAGGACAAGGATATCTGCATAAGGCAGACGATTAGTTGTGGTGTTAGGCAAGAAGTCAGACATTTGACTTGTGTCTAAAAGTTCATGAGTTGCGCTGCTTAAAGATCAGGGTTCAAAAGAAAAAAGAAAAAGAAAAGAAATACGAGATATGGTTATGGCATCACATCCGCACAGTTTTTCGTTACGTGAAGAAATTATTTCCTAGTTTTTTGCAAACTTTGATGTCTCTTGTTTCCAATGTGATGTTTGTGAACTTGCAAAAAGTCATCGTGCTTCTTTTTCATTAACTTTGAATAAAAGTCCGGTTCCTTTTATGATCATACATTTTGATGTTTGGGCCCCATCTAAATTTGCTACTTTTGATGGATCGCGTTGGTTTGTTACTTTTATTGATTATTGTACCAAGATGACTTGGGTATGTTTGATGAAGTCCAAAAGTGAAGTAAATTTGTTATTTCAAAAATCTCATAAAATGATTTGTAGCCAGTACAATGGACATGTTTAGGTTCTATGCAGTGACAATGGAGGTGAATATTTGAGTTTTGAATTGAAGCGGTATTTGGAAGCCCATGGAACCATTCATCAAACTACCTGTTCTTATACACACCAACAGAATGGGGTGGCGAAGCGGAAAAATCATCACTTATTGGAGGTTGTCTGTGCTTCATTGATAGAAGCACATATGCCTTTAAACTATTAGGGACACGCACTTACCTCTGCAGCATATTTAATCAACTGAGTACCTTTCGGCAGCATATTAAATCAACTAAGTACCTTTCAGCACTATTGATTTCCGGACACCATCCCAAGCTCTCATTGAAGCAATTGTTGCTCCAATCGGTACAAACTTACCTCCTCATGTCTTTTGTTGTGTAGCATTTGTACATCTTCATAAGTGTCAACGCAACAAGTTAACACCTCGAGCATTGCGATGTGTCTTTTTAGGGTATGCTGCTTATCAAAAGGGGTACCGATGCTATCACCCTCCAAGCAAATGAATGTTTGTTCCAATGGATATAGTTTTTCATGAAGACTCGATGTATTTTTCCTCTGAGCCTGAACTTCAAGGGGAGCACCTGGAAGAAGTTCAAGCTTTAGACTATGATTTTCTCGATCTCTTATGTGGCGGGAACTCTCCGAACTCGGTAACAATCGAATGGAAATGAAAAAGGAACGCTTTGAACTCGTAATGAGAATGTCGGTGGAATCTGGATTTGAGGGTATAAATTTGACCATAGTGGTGATGGTTCTGATGAAGACCTAGAAAATGAAGTTGTGGATCAACCTCCATCCGACCTCTCACCATATAGGTAACTCGATAAGAATTAAACCAATCATCACAGGATGGTCCTCACGTAGTGTTCAACCACCAAGAAAACAACTTCCATCACTGTCAAACCCCAAAGGTATTCCCAAACCCACATATGAACTTGAATCCTTCTAGTGCAAAGTTAAATATCCCATGAGCTATGTGTCTAACCATCGTTTGTCTGAATCAAATAAGTCATTTGTAAATCAATTATCTACCCATTCATTCCTAACAAGGTGTAAAAACCTTAGCTGACCCAAGGTGGAAAGTCATGCATAATGAGGATGAAATCCTTACAGAATAATGAAACTTGCGAACTTGTTGATCATCCTCCAGGGAAGAAACCAGTTGGATGTTGGTGGGTTTATATTGTGAAGCACAAAGTAGATGGAACAATTGAACGTTTTAAATCGAGACTAGTAGCAAAAGGGTACACCCAAACCTATGGAATTGATTATATAGATACATTTGCACCTGTAGCTAAAATCAACACAGTTCGAGTCTTATTGTCTCTAACTGCAAACCTGGATTGGCCATTGCAACAATTTGATGTGAAAAACGCCTTTCTGCATGGCGAGTTGTCCGAATAAGTGTACATGGATTTGCCACCAAGGTGCATGATACCAGAAGTACATTGTCAGAAAGTGTGCAAATTAAAGAAATCGTTGTATTAGCTAAAACAATCTCCGAGAGCATGGTTTGGAAGGTTCACAAAGTCCATGAGGTCTTTTGGCTACCATCAGAGTAATTCGTAATTACGCTTTATTCTGAAAAACAACATGGTAAGATCACATTCTTATTGTGTATGTTGATGACACGGTGGTTACAGGGAGTGACCCTGATGAAAGGAAAAGGTTCTACAAAGTTACTTGTCAAGTTAATTAAATGAAAGACTTTGGCCACTTGAAATATTTTCTTGGGATCGAAGTGTCTCGATCTGATAAAGGGATTTTCTTGTCTCAAATAAAATATGCTTTAGATTTGTTGCAGGAAACCGGTATGTTAGCATGTCAACCAGCTGATGCACCAGTAGAAGAAGGATTGAAGTTATGTGTTGAGACTAATCAGGTGCCTGTTGATAAAGGGGGATATTAGAGGCTCGTTGGAATATTTATGTACTTAGCCCACACTAGGTCAGATCTTGCCTATGCATTGAGTATTGTTAGTTAGTTTATGCATAATCTTGGAGAATAGCATATGAATGCAGTTATGCGCATTTTAAGATATCTAAAGTCCGCTCCTGGAAAGGGCATTTTGTTCACTAAAAATGTAGATTGTCAAAGTGTGGATGCATATAGTGATGCTGACTGGGCTCGGAGCAATAGATGATGCACGATCTACGGATATTTCACCTTGTAGGTGGTAACTCGCTATACGGAGGCAAGTACAGGATGTCATGCATCGCCAGTCAGAGCCGAATTTAAGGGTATGACACTTAATACGCCAAGACGCTGCTACACTTATATTGATGGATTTTGGCTATCTCGCTCAGTAACCGATTCGCCTTGAGCCAAGAATAAAGCAAAGATGTGATATTGCTTATAATCCAATACAACATGATCGCATAAAGTACGCGAGGTAGATAATTCTTCATTAAGGAGAAATTGAATGAGAAATTGTCGAAGTTGCCTAAGATTCGACTAAGATCAATCGTTGATATCCTCACCAAAGTTGTTTCCAAGTCGAAAGGTTCTTAAAGCTTAGTAAGTTGGGCATGTGTGACATCTATGCACCAACTTTAGGGGGAGTATTGCGATATTGGATTAATAATCAAAGATTATATATTGTAATTATTTCCTATTACTATTATATTATTTCCTAGTTTAGAGATATTTATCTGTTAGGTAAATAACTTAATTATAAGAATAACTTGATTGTAGGATCTCTACTATCTCTATAAATATGTACATGTAAAGATACCGAATGATTATGAATAAAAATATTATTCTCTGTTTTACAAGTGTGCAAAGCCCTCCCATCATGCTAGCACAAACGTGTAGTACAAAATGAAATCACAAGTAGCCATGCATTAGTTGTTGTATATCCTTTTATACAAGTGTAAGGATTTTGATGTTCAATAGGGACCAATTTTCATACGAGTTCCATCTATAGCACCAACACAATCCTTAAAATAAAGATAGTATCGTTAATAATTTCCAATATAACAAGAATTATATCTAAAAGTAGGATCAATAATAAGCTATAAAGAATATTGATATGCTTTATTCAATAAGTTAATATACAAGATAAAAACGTGTCAAGCGAATGATATTGACATGAGGGGGAGTATAATTAGATGTTTGTGTACTATACTATTATTTTCTTCGTTCAGGTTTTGTCTCACTAAGTTTTATTGACAAAATTTTTAACAAGACAATGCTAACAAATTTCCTTAAATTTAGGTGATTGTGGTTCAAAAGAGAGTATTATAAATAATAAATAGATAAAGATTAATGACCACATAATTAGAGTGTGGCTATAGTCTTCTAGTTGTAATAAGAGTGCATATGTGCAACCTAGAAATGGAGGGCCTATGTGCCCGTTTAATTAATTAATTCAATATGCAAGATTTTGAGTTTAAAGTCAAAATAATTATTTTATTTTTGTAAAATATAATTGTAATTTTTTTTTCAAAACACTTACAAAGCTAATGTTTTTATTTTTTAAAATCGTATTTATCAACCACTGTTTTAAAAATTAACCTTAAAATTTTATTCATTAATTACGGTTTTAAGGTAAATTTAAAATTGTATTTATCAATTACGATTGTAAGATTAATTTTTAAAATTATAGTTGATGAATACCATTTTAGGATTAATTTTCAAAATCGAGAGTTGATTGCCATTTTAAAAGACAAAAAAACTAATTTGGCAAATATTTTGAAAAGAAGTTCTTGATTCCTTCCTATGTTTGTCCCGTTCTATCTCAAGCTCTCTCCAGTTTCTTTCTTATTTTCTTTGTTTTACAACATCAACCGTCATACGGAGCGAAATTTGGGGGTTTAAGAAAAACAGAGGCAGAACAATGCATCACCTGCGCCTGCTTTCTCCCTCATTCACCATCCAAAACCCTAGATTATGCCCTAGCCACTCCCTTTCCTCACTCCACTCCTCCACAGCCATTAGCTTCACTCCACAATCCCCTCTTCTACTTTCCTCAACCGTGCACTTCCGTGGAAAGCGCTCATTGCTATGTCGCCAGTCGGACTACTTCCAACAGCAGAGCTTCACTCCTCCCAGACAACCTCCAAATGACTCTTCTTATGGAGGAGGTGAGAGCGACTTTTTCCACTCCGTTTCTGTCACTTATCCGCTTGGTTGCAGAGAAAATGAAAAAAATGTATTGGAACTACTACCTCTGAGAAAACGTTAGAAAAAAGGAAGCGAATTAGGTGGGGAGGAGAGAAACTTCCCCTGTTGAGCCTAACGCTAGGATGACTTGGCTGCGTTGCAGGGGGTATTTGTTGTAGAAACTAATGCAACTTATAACAAGAACCTGTTTTTCTTCTTTTAATGTTTCTATATAATTTCTGTTTTCTCAGCAGCCAAATAGCTGGTCAACTTGTTTTTATATGTTTTATCTTGCTTTTTATAGGTGTTTATAGTTCTACATTTTAATTTCAATTAGATGATGGAAATATTATTTGGGTTTGTGTTTGCCCGCAGCTTTGCAGCCTAGGGTTTTTGTTGGTCACTCGATATACAAAGGAAAAGCTGCTCTTACAGTAGAGCCCAAAGCCCCGGAGTTTACGCCTTTAGATGTATGTTTTAATTGTGATTTCATTTTGTTCATTTTTTGGATTTTAGTCTCAGTTTTGTGCTAACTCACGGCACTGGGAATGGTCTTTATATCGTCCAAGAATTTGAATGATTGGTTTATTTTATTGTCTTTTTCAGTCAGGGGCATTTAAAGTGTCCAAGGAAGGTTTTGTGCTGCTCCAATTTGCTCCTGCTGCAGGTGTTCGACAATATGATTGGAACAGGAAGCAGGTGATCTCTAATTCAGGGCTTCTTCTTTTTAACTGTTTCAGTTAATATGGTTTAACTCTGGAGCAAAATTTTCAATAGTAAGTTCTCTCAGACAGTGAAATAATGACAGAAGCCTTGCCAATTCTTTATGGTTTAGAAAGTATTGACATTTTCATGCTGTTTCTTGTTGGCTGGTGATGGGATTCTGCCAAAACTGTTTTTGAAAGGCATTTTGGTTTTTTATGTCATGGTTAAACTTGTTTCTCTCTCTAAAAGGTTAAAGCATTACTATTATTGTGTTGGATGTGGGTTTTATTTTCTTTCTATAAGCTGTTTCAAAATGCATTATATCTTCTTAGATTTCTTATTCAAAGGTTCAACTCATACATGACCTTTGAACTCTTGACCCAGTTTGTAAATCCTCTACAGCTTGATCACTTATCACACAACATGATCCAAAATTTAGTACAAAAAAAATTGCAGTTAAATAGCTATTTTTGCATGTTCCTTTTGCTGTCTTATGAAAATTCACTTTTTCTTGCTTAAATGTCTGGTTTTTCTTATTTATTTCCTATGTTTTCAAATGGATTTTGTATTTTTATTCAATTTATGATTTTGGTACTCTTCATTTTTTTTGTTGCATATGATATTTATATCATGATTTCCGATTCGATTCTTGGTGCTGAAGAGTTCCCCTCTATGATCTGGTATATTACCAAAACTGCTCTTATTTATTTCCTGCATCTCCTTTTTTCCCCTTTTTTTAAATTTGGGTTTTCTAAAATTTTATAATTTTGGGGGATATTAAGAATGCTTTTGTATAAATTTATTTTTATTCATTTATTATGTTTTATTGTCAAAATTCTTGATTTTGTTCTTCAATTTGGTCCTCTAGGTGCCCATCAACTTGGTTCTTTACTCGGGTTCTGAGAACACTGTTAGAGATCAGGTTTATGCAGCATATTACTTTTGGAAGGAGTTTTTGTTATATTATTTGATTGATTTATTTATTTTTTGATTGGTAAATAAAATTCATTAAAAGAAAAAGCAGTAGAGTCAAAAGGAATCCTAAGTATACGGGAAGTAAACAAAGGGGACCAAAGGCCTGTACAAAAAAAAGCAAGGTATACACAAACTTACTAGCCCAAGAGACTAAACACTAAATATCAACAATAAATTTCTAATGAACAAAAAATCCTGTTTCAGAACCATAACAGCCTAGGACCAAATGGACAAAACAAAGGAAGCTTTCAGCCTATGAATAGAGAATTGACATCATCAAATGTTACTCTATTTCTCTTCTTCCATATTGCCCAAAAAAGGTGCAAAGGGGCAGCCAACCAGATTTTCCTTTCAGCTTTCTTAACTGGGAGAGATTTCCAGCCCAAGAGTAAGTCCCTAGCCATGAGAGGACACCCCCACTTGGCATCCACACAAGACAAAAGATGCCCCCACAGCTCCCATATCTTTGTGCAGTGTATTAGTAGATGATGCACATCTTCTTCAGCCTTACCACAAAGAGGGTAGCGACTGGCAAGGGGGAAGCCCCTTCTCTTCATGGTTAGCACTTTTTCCCACCAGACTTCCCAAGCAAAAATGCTCATTTTTGAAGGGACATTAGAGTTCCAAAGCATCTTTGCAGGGGTAGAAAAGTTACTATCTCCTTCTAAAAGATCAATGTAAGATCTAATTGTGAATAGGCCACCTGAACTTCTTTTCCAAACCAATTTGTCCTTCACTAGGGGAAGAATTCTCTTATTTTGAATAGTGTTGATAAACGCCTGAACCATTTCCATCTCCCAATCATTAAAGTGCTTGACAAATCTTGGATTCCATCCTCCTTCCCCTAGAGTTTCTTGGACCTCAGCCACCATTGCCCCTTTTGAATCTGCCAAGTAGTATAGCATTGGAAAAGTGTTGTATAGCGGGTTAGAGCCACTTTATTTGTTATTACTAATTGATATTATATAGAGGTCTTTTTAGTATTTGGGTTTTTGAATTGAAATAAATTTTCATGGCTTAAATGCCCTGATGTTTTGGTGTGAAGATTTTCCCTATGAAGATTACAAACAATCATGCTTGTGTCTTTAGCAATGTCAATTATGAAATAAACTACTGAATTCTCATTTCATACCAAAAATACAATCCTAAGATCCTTTTATATGAAAGGTTACAACTATTCATTAACCCTAACTATCAGTAACTACCAAAGCAACTATATGAAAGGTTACAACTATTCACGTAACCTTAAGAAAAATGATATTTCTACAAATTCCATTGACATCCCCCCTCAAATTGATGTGGTTAAGTCTATCAGCATCAATTTCTACTAAGAAATTTGTGTCGCTAGTACATCAAAGCTTTTGTAAAGACATCAACTATTTGATGATTAGCAATAAGATAAGGAAGAGGGATAACATCGCGAGTAAAGGCCTCCTTTAGAATTCCCCTGAGCAGTATAGGTAACATGAATGGGAGTAGAATTTTGAGCTTTTTGCTCCATGACAGCTTGTGTAATGAGTTGTTGTTCTTCCCTGTGAAGCTCCCCTTTACAAATATCCAAAGAACCGTATCTCTGTTCATTAAGTTGGACGTAATTGCTTCAAACTCCTCTCTTATCTTCATTAAAAACTGGCCATGCTTGCTAGTCTCATGCACACTTTGGATGCAATGAGTTCTTTGGGAGGAACGCTTGCATATACACTATCAATGTACTCAGTCCAACGATTCTCAAAGGAAGAATAGAACTATTGGATTGACATGCGTGAGCAGGTTTACCCTTCCGAGTTGCAGGTGAAACCTTTGTCTTTGTGTTGCTTTGATTGTAAACTTTCTTCAAGTAACCCCACATTTCTCTAGAGGTTTTAAAGCTTAAGATTGAGAAGTATTTAGGGTTTTCACTTCCAAGAATCTATGACATAATTGGGCATCCTTTACCTCCCATTTCACATAATTTTCCTTCTCCTCCTTGCTGTTAGGTGCAAGATCCATCCCATCATTATGACCCCATAATTTCTTTCTCTTGACAACGATTTGAAATTGAAATGTCTAGGTAAAGTAATTCTTGCCATTAAATCAAACAAGAAAATGTTCATGTTGTTCTAAGGACATGATTCAATTTGAAACAACAACTAATAGACAAAACACGAGTAACCAAGATCACGAGTAACCAAGATCACGAGTAATCAATAACATGAATAACCAAGAACATTAGTAACCAAGAACACGGGATGAAATGATTTTAGAGTTTTGGCTCTGAACACGAGATGAAATGATTTGAGAGTTTTGGCTCTGATACTATGTCAATTTTGGAATAACCTATTGAATTCTCATTTCATACCTTAAAAACCTAGGATCCTTTTAAATATGTGGCTGGCATTCCAGTCCACAAAAAATAGGAAAATAAACTACTAGGACCTACCAATAACTACAAAAGCAACTATATCAAAGGTGACAACTATTCATGTAACCCTAACTACCAGTAACTACCAAAGCAACTATTTGAATGGTTACAACTATTCATGTAACCGTAAGAAAAATGATATTTTCTACAAATTCCATTGACAAAAGCAGTATAATATATCGGGTAGTCTACTTCCCTTTGAATGATGAATCCTCTTAAACTTAAGTTAAAAATTAAAAAGAGCACCTTAGAATTCATAACGGATTTACTTGTCTATGTATAGTTTCATTTGTTCTTTTTAGGTCTTGACTTCACCTCGATGGTTATGCCACAATGCCTATGTGCCATGGATAGACTCTTGTAACAATGACATATTTGTTTACTTGAACATAAAAAAAAAATTCTTACTTTCTAAAAGAAAGAGAAAAGAGAATGGTTAATTCCACAAAAGGAAAATAAAGCAGTCTTTTTTTTCCACAAAGGACACAAGCTTGATGTTTCCAAGGTCACAAATACACATCAAGCTTGATTTTGGCATGAATTGTCTAGTGATGCTACTGATGGCATCTGGAGAAACTTAGATTCGGACTATGTCCCCAGAAGAGTTCCACATTTTGTCTTCAAATTTCCCTTAGGCACCAACTAGTGGGATTGGCATCAGAAATATGTTACCATTTCAACTGTATTAAAGTTTGAAAAATGGTTTAAGAGTTCATATTCTAGAACTTTCCAAGCTGTGTTGCATGGGCACTTAAAAGTATGCCAAGTATCCATGCTGGATAGAAGATAACCTTGGTTTTAGTAAGAGATATGCATCTAGCATGACTATTGATCAGGTATGTATCCATACATAAAAAGTTTGAAAAATGTTACCATTTCAACTGCATAAAAGTTTGAAAAATGGTTTAAGAGTTCATGTTCTGGAACTTTCCGAGCTGTGTTGCATGGGCACTTAAAAGTATGCCAAGTATCCATGCTGGAGTCTGGACAGGAGATAACCCTGGTTATAGTAAGAGATATGCATCTAGCATGACTATTGATCAGGTATGTATCCATACATTAAAAGGGACAAATCTGTAATATGTTGTAATGGTAAATGATATGGATGTTCTTTATTAGCTAGACACTTGAAGTTGTTCAATAGTGTGGACTGAGATAAAAGTAGAAATCAGGTTATTTAGTAGTGTGCTGTGTCCTAGAATCTGGTGATTAAATATAGAAACTACCCATGCCAGATTTGAAGTCCATGTAACATAATACATGAGCTAGCATGACTCTAACCTCTACAGTTTCAAAGCATTGGGTTTTATAGAATCTATAGATGATATATCTTCATGTTAGAAGTTATGCATTTGACAGAAACGCAAAGTCTAGAAATATGATCATCATATTTAGTTTGGCATGAAGGTTGTCCTTAGATTATGTGAATGAAATTTCAAATTTCAAAGTATTTATGATTTCGTGTATCTCCAGGTGTTCTCATTATCTGTAACTGAAATTGGAAATCTTATCAGCCTTGGTGCCAGAGACTCATGTGAATTTTTTCATGATCCTTTTAAAGGAAGAAGGTACCATCCATCTTATACTTCATCTTTTGGACTAGATGCAAAATTTTTTATTTAGTTTCATTCTGGAATTGGTTAGTATTTTGTTCTTCAGTCTCTCTCTCTTGGTTTAGTCCAAATCAATCTCTAAATATAAATGACACTAACAGTCTTGGTTTTGATTGAATTAGATGGTCCCAGATGGGTGGCCTGGGTGGGGTAGGTTAAAACAGAAGGGCTTCTAGCTGTTATTGTGTTTGTTTCCCTAATCTATGGTAGATGTTATGGATCTTGAGGGATTCTGTTCCTATATTTGTTAATTTTAATTACTTCTATTTTATGGTCTGCATTTAAATGTTTTGAGACTCTGGGTCATCTGGAAGCCTTTTGTTTCCTTGGTTGTATTGCTTCACAATTTAAATTCTGTAAAATGACTTTGGAAAGACATTGTTTTGTTTCTGTCAAGTTGTTGAACTCTGGGTATTGTTGGACATGGCAACTAAAACAAGATGGTATGGTAATTTGCCAGCCCTGCAGATACATTTATCTGATTGTTACAAGATGGCTGGGTTTATTAGTGGCTTGCTGTTATGCAATTCAATTTATATCATACCAACTCTTCTTGATAAAAGAAGAATTGAGATATGCTTCTTTATGCTATTCTTCTTTCTTATTGTGGTTTCTCCTTAAAAATGAATTGTCATGTTTTGCAGCGAGGAAGGTAAGGTCCGGAAGGTGTTGAAGGTAGAGCCCCTACCAGACGGCTCTGGTCGCTTCTTCAATCTTAGTAATTCTCTTTTCTTCAACCCTTGCCAATGAAATTTGGGTTATTACTTGCTTTATAATGGCTTAATAATGCTCTTTGTTATTTATCTTCTTTTTTCAATAGGTAAATGGAGATTGTTTTAAGATATAAAAGTATACACAATTACTTCTCTTCTTTTCTACTGAAGTTGAAGTTGTTTTTTATTTTATTTTTCTAAGTGCCTGGTTAGAAGTATAATGATATTTTTCTTTGGAAGATCTACCAGAAATTTGATCCATGGAAGTATTTTTTAATGACTCACTTTTTCCAACTTAGATAAACTAGGTTTGGTGAGAATTTCTCTTCTGGAATCCAGGCAGGTTAGGTTCACATGTTGTGGATTTACAATGCTCACATGTTTCTGATTTTAACCTTGTAGTTGCAGCCTAAAGTACATGTCCTTAGATTTGACATATTCACTCACTGTTTGATCCCATGTTTTAAGAGGCACTAATTTTCACCTAGATGCAATTTTCAAGAAGGATTCCTTTAGTTTGCCATAGAAGAGTTGGTCACACCTACATATTTTTGGTGCAGGCATAATATCTTGTGGTTCATGTTGTGTTTTTAGATTAACATGTGACCAGCCATAGATAGGTTTTTTTCCTCCAGAAAATAATATCTAAATGCTCTCTCTTTCTCTCTCATATGGTTGGATACATATGAGCTAGGAATTCATTCATCATGACCACTTAGTTCATTTTTTAATGCTGATTAGATTTTCTTTTGATGGACACTGATTTGATTATTGAGAATATGTATCCGAAGTCCGAAGAAATGAAAAATCATTCATTCCATCCCCAATCCTTAATCTTTCATTTATTTTCCAATATCTCACTGGCCATTGAAGCAGCATAAGGTTACTTGTTCGTGCTTTTGTTAGGATCCACCTCGAACCATTAATCCAACCAATGGTAGCTAGAATGTGCTGAATCTTTGTAACATTCATTTATACGCGCAATTGTTGGGCCTAAACTGTGGGGTTACACAAGGGGTGTGGGTACTCAAGGGAAATAAAACCCTCGATTAAAGTGTGTATTTCCGTTTAGAAAGAGAAGAAGTGTAATTCTACTAGAAACACTGGACAAAAAGTATATAATATGAATTCAACCAAGAGTAGTAGGAGACTCAAAAAGTAGTGGGCTGAAGCAGCACTCCAGGAGGTACAGGATGAACTTCTTTTAAATCTGGCAGTCAAGCTGGACTGTTAGGGGGTGTTCAGGGGTGCTATTAATGATCTTTAAGGCCCCGCTGCCTGAACACTCACCCAGTCTGAAATGGGTTTGCTTCTGCATTTTGCATCCAGTTTTGATTAATTCAAATCTTCATGAGGTTCTCTGTTACATTGAAATGGATTTGCATATGCCTTTAAATCCCAGCATATAGCTTCTGTTTGAATTATTCTTTTGTTGCACTAATTCAGCATTCTGAAGTGAAGTCCTATTTTTTACCCTTCTGACCTGCAATATGCATCATATTGTACTTTATGTTGATTTGGTCATGAAGTGAGATTCAGGGACAGTAATTATATTGTTTTTATGCAACAAATTCATACCAAAACCATGATAAAAGACATCTTTTTTTTTTCCCCTTATGTTTTGAAGGTGTTCAAAACAAGCTTTTGAATGTGGATGAGAGCATTTATATCCCTATCACCAGAGCAGAATATGCTGTTCTCATCTCAGCTTTCAATGTATGATGTGCCTTTCTTTATATTCCTTCTCATTTCTTTTTGTGTTTTAAAGGAAAGAAATGATTAGACATCCATCCCCCTCCGGAAAAGCCAAAAAATATAAAGGGGGTATCCTAACGGTAATATTGCCTACCAGACAAACCTAGCTAACTTGGTCTCCACCAATGTTTCTCATATTGAAATTTTACTTGTGATTTTCTGCAGTTCATCGTGCCATATCTTTTAGGCTGGCATGCCTTTGCCAACTCCATCAAGCCAGAGGATACAGGTCGTGGGAATAGTGCTAATCCAAGATCCGGGGACTTTGAATGGAGCAGATAGTATGGACCGTAAAATGGTGTTTTGATATATCCTCAACTTTGTTTCAGGAAAATTCTCTCATAATTTTTGGCAGTCTTATGTGTATGCCTATTCTGTACGCAATGATGAAAGATACATTAAAAAAAAAAAAAAAAGAAAGAAAAAGAAAAATAGCCCCATAAGGTCATGTCATGATGTCAATCATCAACTAAATTTGTTTAAGTTGGGTTCAATTCAGTTAAAAAAAATCAATCAGTTGTGATTAATTCTGGAAAGAAACTCCAAAATGCCAAGAGCCAAAGCATTAGAAATGTCATTGCAGCCTGGTAAAAGCTACACCCTATTCAAATTGTTGTATGCAAACGAAATTTTAACATCATTCATTTTTTTATGAACTCTGTTATCCTGAGCATGCTTAACAAAGCCTTTAAGGCTTGGTACAAGTGGTAAAAATGGTGGAATGAGTTTAGGAGAGATCTCATATTCAAATCTAAGAATAAGTGAATAGAAGTAAAAAAAAAAAAGAAAAAAAAGCTTAATATGGCTACTAATGATCGCCCACGACATGACTTGGCCTTGTCTCGTAGGGAATAGAATATGAAATTGAATTTCCATTCGAAAATGGCCTGTCCTGTCGTTGGCCTCTTCAATTGTTAAATACAAAACTTTGGCTCTAGTTGTTGGTTTGAAGATTCTAGAGGATTCAAACTAGGATTCATTCAGCTGACCGCAAATTGCAACAATCAAGGCGAAGGAAAAAAAATTGAGATTAGTCACTTATATTAGTATTGAACGAGAATACAGCTACTCAGTCAGTCAACTGCATCGCAGCTACGGCTAGGGTAGACTCGGGTCGCGGAATGGAATGTTACGTCTGAATGCGGCAGTGGGGTAGAAAAATAAAGAGTTCCCAGATTAGAGAGATGAGATTAAAAGAAAATAAATAAGCAAAATGGTAGATTTCTTTCTTTCTTTTTTTTTTTTTCATGGAGACTAACAGGGGTTGTCTTTTCTACAGGCCGACTTTTAATTGACATGTTTCATGTGATGAATTTAGTTCCTATTTGGTTCGACTGATAGCTGATAGCTGATGTTGATAGTTAATTATAAATTATTGTAGGGTAAAATAACTTATTAGTAGTAACTGATTGAAGTTGATGATGCTTCCGCTGATTCTAGATGCCTGACTTCCCTGCGAAAACAAGAAACAAAAAGGATTGGCGGGGATCGCTCGTTGCCTCTCCGATGCCTAAGTCAGTTCTTTCTGGTGGAAGAAAATCAAGCTATGAAGAATGGTATTTCTTATGCGTACCTTTCTTGATGGGGTGGCGCGGTATTTATAATGGGTAATCGTAGTAAACTTCGTAGTTGGATGATAATACCGTGATACATTTCACTTACATTGGATGATGATACGATATTTCTCTCATTGAGTGAGAGATTTTCTTTCCTTATCGTTAATAGACTAATAAGGGATAATTGATGGGCAATTATTAGGAAATATTCTACTTCCCTTATTGGTGGAAATTAGGTATATTCCTTTATCCCCAGTTAACTTTGCGTTTGATTATATTGCAAGCCCGATTATATTACCAACCTTTCTGCGGGTGAATTGGGCCCTCGTTGCTCTGTACTGGCGGGATATCATCAAGGGCCTAGCACCCAGACGGCCCAAGCCTTAATCTCCTCTGCTCCCGATGATTTGCCCAGGTTCTCGCCCATTTATTATTTCAAAACCGATCAGACCGCTTCAAATTTTCTGGACTAAAGCTTGTGCGTAGGCAAATGCATCAAGCTGGATCGTGTGACCAATGCGGCTACCAGTGAAGGCTGATTGGTACTATTGCCATTCAACGCCTCAGATGCAATGATCGCCGACTCAGACTCATTTCGACCGCGGGCTTCTAGCCTTCCTTAAAATGTCCTTCGATCGCTTGCACTGCGGTTCCCTATTCGGAAGCTTTTGGCCTCGCAAGTTCGGGTCATTTTTTCTTGAAATTGGTCCGACCGCTGTTCGTGGTCAGTTGTGGTTCCCGAGTATTTCGCTGGGTCATTCCTCTCACCCCGCTGCTTCGATCGGGTACGCCTTTTTCTTCTTCGTCTTTTCAAGTTCAAGTCTTATGCAGGTTTTTGTGGCTTGTCGTCTGGGTTTTGCATTATTTCCTTCATTTCCTTTTCCTTGCTTAGCCTCGCATATCTCCATGGGTCCCTACGCCTTTCCGTTACAAGATAGGAGCAATTCCAATCAGGCATCTGCCCGCAGGATGGGTGGTGAGTACACAATTCGTCGTATCCACCGCCAGTTCTATGAACCTCCTTTCCCCTTGGGCAAGGGCAAGGGCAAGGGCAAGGGCAAAATTAGTGAAATCCGATATCCTAGCGCTTGAATATTTGAAGTCGCTATGGCCGTAATGCCGGCGCTGCGCCCTAATCGAGCCGTAACCTTCATATGGTGAGATCTTTGCACTTCTGCATGGGCCCCCGTCAGGTCCGTGTTTGTGCTCATGGCCGACTTCCTACGCCGTCCAAGTGCCTAAGATGGTGTGCTTTTCGAGGTGTCGCTCGGAATGCCCCGCCCTTTGCATCCCTTTTTAAAAAGGGTTTTGCGCGATTTTAATGTTCGCCATTCTCAACTTTCCCTAACTTCTGTATTCCGCAGTATCGCTAGTCGTTTAGGAGAGATGCCCGTGTTCCTAACATAGCCATACTCTGTGACTTCTTCAACAGAAAGGAGGTCACATGCTTTATATCTCCAAGCGCTCCAACGCTAAGTTGGATTATTACGACCTCCGTCTTCCCACAAGTAACGGAAGGACATTATTTCTTTGTTAGTGGCCGCTGGGAGTAATAATCCTTGACCGGAGGACACACTGGTGTTCACTGTCTGACTACCCCGAGAACCAATGTGAGCTCCCTTTCGCTTTGGCTCCGCCTGGCTTTCAAAGGCTATGGATATTTCTAACATCAGTTTTCGCCGTGTGGCCTTCGTGTGCTCGCCCTGCCTCGCCTCTTTGAAGATGAAGAGGTGGAAGCTTAAGTCGGCTAAGTAAAGGCCCCGCGTGTTCATTCCGGAAATTCATTAGGCCTGACATTCCTCTGACCGCTTGGTGCGAGGCCCGCTGACCTTTCTCGAGACCTTCCCATTGGCCATGAAACCTCTTACCCCTGCCCCAAAGTCCTCTTCACCTTCCGCTTGGGAGGCCTTTATCGCGGCTTACCTGGGAGAGCTCGCCCACCCGAGGTGCCGGGGTAAAGAAGAAAAAGGAGCTGCAAAGCGAAAACCTCAAAGCCCCGAGGGTCGCCCTCGTTGGGGTAAGATCTTAAAGGTGGGGGCCCCTTCTTCACCTTCATTCCCTGTCGAAGTTGGAGACTCTTCGGGGAGGGCGAATGAGCCCCCCTTGGAGGTTCTTCCTATTTCGGTTTGGAGTCCCACGTCGCAAGGAGCCGCGCCCCCTCCTGCAATGCCGGATGAGGTGAGGAGGGATCACTTGTGTCAGAGGGAGGAGGATCTCGTCATAAGCCACCGGGCTGGGTCGTTTCCTCCATCTCGCGATTCCCACCTCAAGGGAAGGTGGATGCCCGTCCGCGGAGGAGGCTATACTTTCCGCCCGTGGAACTGGCTTCAGACGCCAAAGCGCCACGCAATCCTTTTATTGCTCTGGCCATAACTAACTCTTTCGTTTCTCAAGTGTGGCTACTTACTAAAGGTTCGGGTGAAGGAGGCCACCACCGAGGGCTCGCCAAGGCTGGCGTAAATCTTATAAGGCTAAGGTTAGCTTCCCCGACCTTCGAGAGGGTCAGCTCGAGCCCCGGGAGCAGGACATGACTGAGGAGCCAGGAAGCATAGTCCGATCCGGGCATGCTTCGACGACGCAGGGCTCGGGGCCGGTGATGAAAGAAGGCCCTGGAAGGACGGAAGGTCGCCGAAGAAGAGCCGCGCAATGGGCTAGGAGAGGAGTCGCAGTCGTTAAGGGTGACCTCGTGCGCCAGCACAGTCGACCGCCCGCCAAGAGGATACGAGGTCGAAACCCGTGGAACGCTTGACGGAGGAGCTCGCCAAGCTTCAGATGGACCTTGAGAGGCAGAAGGCTTTGGCTAGCCGGATGGGTGAAGTGATAGCGGAGCTTAGAGTCAAGGCCTGCACCCAATGGGCTTCCCGTGGCTTCGCTCTTCCAACATAGGCTTCGAGCTTTCCCGCACCTAGAGTCTAACATCTATTTCGATGAGGAGGTAGAAGAATCTACTTCCGAGGCTGGGTCGACGCGTGGGACTCTGGTGTTTTCAGGGCCCTCGATCGTGCTCCCCGCTCATGATCTTCGTTCCTCCGAGGTTACCGCCGCCTGGCCGGGGCTCGCCAATTTCTACTCGTAAGTCGGGCTTCGACCCTCAGCGCCAGTTTTTATTTTAACCTGTTATATCCGCGCCGAGCTTGATTTTTGTGTCATTTCCTGATATTTGATTCTTTCGCTGATGTACAAAGATTCATCGATTAATTTTATCGCTTTTTTATTGTTTTGTCGATTCGTTACTCGCTCTCATCTAATGTCTGGACTTATAATCATATTTACTGAATGTCGCTTAGCACAACAAATTACAGCCTGGCTACGGTATACTTTGAAAGTAGCTTAGCTCAAAACCGAGCCACGGGGCCTCGCTACGGCAGGCCTCTCGAAAGCAAGCAGCTTATAATCCGAGAGGTTTCGCGCGTCTGCGTTATCGCCTTCAGTTATTCCCGCTTTGAGCAATTAAACCTCAAAACCGAGCCGCTGCCCCGAAGCACGGCCCGTATACTGGGCTTCTAGGCTATTCCCGCCTTTCGAGCAATTCTCAAGCTTTGAAAACCGTCTGGCTCCCCAGCCACATGACCCGCCACTTCGACCCTTCTAGCTATTCGTCTTTTCGAGCAATTTAAGCCTCAAAACCGAGCCACGGGGCCCTATTACGCAGGCCTCTCGAGCGCTTATGCTCAGAACCAGCCGCCACATCACACGGCCCGCGGCTACTGCCTCTAGGCTATTATGCCTTTTTAAGCAATTAAGCTCAAAACTGAATGCCGGCTCCCTCGACGCATGGCTCCGCGGGCTACTTTTTGGCCTTCTGCGCTTATTTCATTGAAGAATTAAGCTTTGAAAATCGAGCCGCTTAGGCTCCCGAGCTACACGGATCTACGGTCGCTAAATTTCAGCTATTCCCGCCTGAGCAATTAAGCTCAAAAATCGAGCCACGCCCTCGCTGCTGAGGCCTTCCTCGAGCGCTTATGCTCAGAATCTAAGCTACCGGGCTCCCGAGCCATGGCCCGCGGGCTACTCGGGCCTTCTAGGCTATTATGCCTGAGTAATTAAGCTCAAAACTGAGCTACTGGCCTCACGGTAGGCCTTTCGGCGCTTATGCTCGTAACTGAAGCATCGGGCTCCCGCGAGCTACATGGCATCATGACTACTTAGCCTTCTGGGCTGTCAAGTTCTTTATGAATCGAGCTGTTTGGCCCTTTTAAGATTGAGCTACGTGACTCCTGAGCTACATGACTTTGGCTCTTTCGTTTTCCTTCCCTTGGAAAAGCTCGCACGATTTTAATGAGGATTCATGGAGAATTCGACTGACCGCGTGGTTTCAAGTGTCCCCGGTTTCCTTTATAAATAAATCTGATTTTCGTCATACTTTGCTTCAAACTCTTCCTTTCGATGTAGCCTGAAGCTCACTACGATGAAGCTGCCGTGGTTCGGGTCAAGCCACGCACCTGAGTCGGTCCTGATCGCGGGTCGACGCTTGGTTTTGATGGCCTACCACTCCAGGAGTTGTGTTTTTCCATAGTTCCTCCCTTGCGGAGTTGTGTTGTTCCTAGCTATGCCCATTGATGGAACTCGTGCTAGGAAAGTATCTGAGGGGGCGGAAGCCAAAGGGAAAACTTTAAGTCCCGCTCCGTCCTTTTCTTTCCTCTTTCTTCTTTCTTTCTTCTTTTTTTTCTTCCCTCTCTCCTCTCTTCTCTTTCCCTTCAGGGTTTTCGCTTGATCGGGTGTTAGCCGATGTGAAGAATGGTTTTGCTAATTGTAATTTTTTAGATGCAAAGAAAAATTTTGTAATCCTCCGAGGTGATTGTAACTTCCCTACAATGAAATTTTGTATTTGTGTTATGTGACTTCTTCAGTGCTTCTGCCAACCGAGCTCCTTGGCTTCTCATTTTCTTTTCCTGGGGTTTTTTCTTTCCAGGAGTAGAGAACTGCTTGTGCCGTCATTCTCAGGTACTGTGAACGACTTCACTGGAATGTAATTTCTCTGTATTTAACCTGTAATCTCTACATAAAGAACAATCTTTTCAGGAAACATGCGCATTCAGACCTTCCGAGTCAGCTCGGCTTTATCATTATAATCTTTCTCGATCCATCACAATTTTAAGTAGCCTAAAATGAACATAGAGACTCAAGTATTTAAAAATCGTAGCTGGATTCTTTACTAAAGACTACATTCCAAGGTCTATCGTGAACTGCTCAGGTGTTTATGTCTACGAGTGCAGGTAGGGTCTTTCCCTTCTTTCGTCTCCGGGAGTTCGTAGTTGCCAAGCCTGGACATGAGGGGATACGATGTAGCCCTTCCCACTAGGTCCCACTTCATGCGTGTGGTCTTTCCCTATCAGCTTTTTTAACCAGCTCTGTGTCAGAACTCCCGCTCGACCTTTCGTCATAGCATTCTGCCTTTATGTGATAGTCCTCAATACGCTTTATCTGCTCACTTTTCTTCTTAGAGGATCCAAGTTTAGCAAAGAACCTCTTCACAGGTTCTGCTTGCGAATTCAACTCGTACTTAATCCGACTCGACAGAGCTACCGCTCTGATGCCAAAGCACAAGCGTAATGGGATTTCCCGAAAGGTCACTCATACAGTAGTTTTGTGTCCCATAACACCTCGGGGAAGTACTCTACCTATTTTCCTTTTAGATCTTCCAATTTAGTCTTCAAACATTGAGTCCTTATAAGGACCTCCCCGTCATTTTACTGATCAAGTGATGAGATGGGGGATGAGTAGTAGCTTACTCCAGCTCATGTAGAAACTCTGAACTTGGTGATTGTCAAACTGTTTCCATTATCGCACACGTGGGACCCTGATCCCGAACCCGCATATATTATAGAACGCCGCATCGGCCGCGCACCTTCTCTATGTGATCATAAGGGTCTCACTCACCATTTGGTAAAATAGTCCACGGCCACAATGATAAATTTGCATTGGCCCCTTCCAATGGGTAGGGGTCCTAATATGTCTAGCCCCCATTGCTGAAAAGCCCACGGGCCAGGATCGATGTCGGCTCGACGAGATGAGAGATCTCGCATGCTCCCGAAAAGCTTTGCATTTTCGACCGGGCCACGCGTCTTTCGGTTATCGCGCCAATAGCACTTCGCTTCGCAGTTTTTCCCGCACAACCGAGCTCGATTTAAAGGCTACAAATGCCTCGTACCCCCCGAGCATGTAACACGCCTTCCTTCCCTACGCACTTAAGAATGGGCATAAAGAAGCCTCGTTTATAAAGGGTCCCCCGATGAATGGTGAATCTTACTGACCTTGCTCTTAGTTTGGATGCCTCATTTGGGTCGCTTGGTAATGTACCTTCCACCAAGTAATCCTAGATGGGGTCCATCCAGCTCGGTTCGGACATCACAGGGGAGACTTCTTCTCGTTTGTTGATGCCACGAGGGTTCCGGGGAGGTGTCCAATGTATCGCCGCCTCTGTGTCTTCAGGAGGTCAAGTTTCCGCTTTGCCAAGGCATCGCCGACCTCTCGCTTCGTACATGTTTGACTCGAACTCGTATGAACTTTACAATTCTCGCACCTTCGAGATATAGGATCATCTTCTCACCTCTCGGCTTCGCAGAGCCTTCTATCCGCTTTTACCACCATTCGAGTCATCGCCACTTCCGTACCGACCGTCTACGGAGGCGAGGTTATCCAAATTTATGACAAATTTCATATTTAGCCTCATATCGGGAGGCTTGGAAGCTTTTAACTGAGGGCGTATTCCACATCTATCCCATCCTCGAGAGGTCGGATCGCACTCGCGACCGCTCAGTATCGCGGCCCCGGCCCATGGATAATCTCCGGGACAGGAGGCTCAAGGCCGCTAGGTAGCTTCGTAGACTCACGTGAATTTATGATGAAATCTACAAGATCTCACCTTTTACCGCTCGGTCCCGTCTTGCATCGATGTCGAACTCACTCAGCTCCATAGCCCACTTTATTAGCCTTCAAGAGGTTTATGGCTTCATGCAAAGATTCGTTTACCTGATATTCTGGGACTTTCGATTTATGAGCTGAAGTAAGGTCGGAGTTTTTTTGATAGCACTAAATACTCAGATCAACTTCTCCATCTGATACCTCCTCTCAAGCCTCCTCTCAGCCTGACCGCATTAGTAGACTAGCTGCTGCACTCCCGTCTCCCGTTTCCTCTCGACTGCATAAGACTAGTCGAGAAGTCCGAAACGACTGTGCAGTAGAGTGAGGAGTTCTTCGAAGGGCTTACTAGAACTGGGAGAGCTCACGTAGGTTTCCTGAGTGCCGTGAATGCCTCCTCGCGCCAGGCATCCCACTCGAAGGCCTTTTCGTAACCCGAAAGAAAGCCGACATTTTTCAACACTGCCTTAGACACGGAAGCTTCAGCCAAATAGCCTATTCTTCATGTCAGGCGTTGAATGTCCTTGATGTTTGAAGGTGGAAGCATATCGAACACGACCTTTATCTTGTATGGGTTTGCTTTTATTACTCGGCTGTTGACTATAAAACCCAAGAACTTCCCGGCGAAGACCTGGCGCATTCTCAATATTAACTTCATATCAGAGTTTTTCAGACCGAACGCCCTGGCTGAAGGGGTTGCGTGGAGCCCGACCTTTAATCGATTTTCAACATGTCATCTATATATACCCTCCATAGATGCTCCAATTTGCTTTCGGGAACATGGCTCCTTCCGCTCTTCACCAGTATCACTGACACAAGCAGGAGTTCTCGTCTAAATGGGACGAACGAGGTCTTCTCGGGTCAGCTGGATCCATACCCCATCCGATCAGCTGGGAAGGCTCCATGAAGCCGAGGAGTTCATGACCGACTCAAGGCCCCACTATGAGGTCAATCCGGCGAGGGAGCTATCTTTCGGGCGCACTTATCGATATATGTGAACGATGCAAAGCCGCCACTTACCGTTTCGCTTTTGACGAGAACAAAGGCCGCCAACCACTTAAGTGATATTCTACTCTGACAGATTTACTGATGGAGTTTGGCCGACCTCTTCATTAATCGCCTCTCTATCTTTCGCAAAACTCCTTCTCTTTCGCTGACCATGAAAGGAGGTAACTGAGTGAAGTCCGTGGGTGATCACTATCGGTCGCATTCCGCCATGTCTTCCGTTTCCAGCGAATACCTCTATGTTCCGCTTTAGAAAACTGATGAGAGGGCTTTGATGTCTTCACTAGCTGTTAGATCCCATGCACAGGTATACCCCGGGCCGGTCGCCACAGACAGCTCTAGTTCTTCCGAGGGCAAGTCGGGTGCTACCTGCCTCGCATGTCGAGCCTGTCCATATAGATGTCATTACCATTTTGTCGCCATCAAGCCGAGTAACACTCCCCTCGGCTATGCACCGTTTCCTGACCATTCCTACTCCATTTGTAGTTGGAAATTTGATAACCATGTGATAGAGTGAGGATGGCCCTATGGCACAGAGAGAGGGGCCTACCTAGTAACATGTTGTAGCCGCCTCACACAAATTCCCAAAGTGAGCACTACCGTGACGCCCCAAGGGCAACACTTTTCTCCAAAGAACCACGAGTGCATCGGGCTCTAGCCCCTTCCAATGTCCATTTTGTTGAAAGCTGATGCGAAGATGATGTTGGTCGAGCTTCCGTTGTCGACAAGGACCCTGTGGATCGTTTTATTGGTTGGTTAAGGCCTTACCATGACACGATGCTGGCAGCTCTTCCATGCTCCTGAGTCCGGAAGGTGTTATAAGAGGTATCCAACAGAGGAAGCTCGATACTGGGCTTGTACTTCTAATGTTTCGATCCGATGTCGCGCAGTGGGCCTTCCTGGCTGAAGCCGACTCTCCGCCTCCCGCGAAACCCCTCCGAGATCACGTGGATTTCTCCCAAAACTACCAGGCCGAGTCATTGCTTACGAGGTGGTGGTGGCTGGACTTGTTCTTGCCCTTCTATACAATGAACGATCGAAGATGTCCGGTTTGCGCTCACCGCACACCATCTATATACGCTCGTCAATGATTAGGTATTCAATCTCTTTCCTCAATCGATGCAATCATCTGGTCGGTTCATGATCCCTATGGAACCTCACGCATTCGTATTGTCTCTTTATGTGGTCCGACTTATCCGAGATGGCCACCCCGTAAAAATCTTTCTATGTTGCACTTTATGTGAAGACCCGTGACACCGAGGTTGTCAGGGGGTGTATCGCTGTGAATACCACCGCTGCAGCCTCAGTTAAGGTGGTCCCAAGGTCTATGACATTCCCTTGTCTTGGACCGCCCTCGTTTTCCTCGCTCCTCCTCGGGATCCGCCCTCACCGCCGCTCGGGTCTTCGCCCTCGCTTTCTCGTCAGCCTTTACTATTTTCCTTTCGAGTAGAAGAGCTCCTTTCTGGGCTTCGATAAGAGGGCTTCTTCACACATATACTGCTTTCGCGAGCACCTCCGCCATGCTCGCCGAGGGTTCTTTGAGATGAACATTAGGTCTTTCGACGCACCCCTGTACTCGCTACTTAAAGCTGTGAATTTACCGAACTTTTAGCTAGGAATATCCACCTTAACGACTCACAATCTCCTGACATAACCTCGCGCTTCCCATCGAGCTACGCATGGCTTTAAGGTGATAACATGGGCTTCCTCAGACGCCCCGTTCGATAAAGTGGGAGACGAATGCGATGGAAAGCTCTGGGAATGATGAGATGGAAGAAGCGGAAGTCTCAAACCGTGCCAATGTCGGGCTCTTTAGCGCGATAGCTGGGCGCCGCACCATGCGTCCCTGATATCCGTGTCTTTTCTTTATCCGGTTCTTATATGTATGAGGGCATCAATGGGCCTTTCAGTTCACAAACGCGTTTCGATTCAAGGACATTCCGAATTTCCACGGAAGAGGGAAGTGCAAAGACCCCAGCCCCGAATTGTGGATTCTGGGCTTACAGGCCAGGCAGCCCATAGAGACTGTAGCCCGACCCACACCGCTTCCTTTCATGTGGCCGAGCTTCACTGGATGTCCCCAACCCTCTCGCTCCCATGACCGCTCCCGTTGGCCGATAAGGGATGGGTCCATCACTTCGTTGTCCCTACCATGCCTCTCCTCTCATCAAGGATTCCTCCTCCTGGGTTTGTAAGGACTATGCCCTCGCTTTTACCTAGTTTCTCCTTCTCCTGGTCTCGCTTCGAGAATGGTCGAGGTGTTGTCGTTTTCTCGGTAATGGGGTTTCGCCTTCTGCCCTGGCTGCGCCCCGCTAGATTTTCCTCGGTGAGCCGCTCCAACTCTCTCGCATGTTGGGCTCGGTGGATGAGCGCTCCATCTCATCGATATCATGCAGTAGAGTTTCTAAGTGTGCCTCCGAGGTCACTTATCTATGTCGCCACGTCTTGCATCCGGGGATTGGCGTGCCCCGCCAGGTTTCGAGTTGATACCAACAAGCCACCGAGATCAACTTATTTGTAAAGGAACCGGCTGCTCCCATAGACAAAGCAACCGACGATGCTTTTCAACCCGACCGGGCCGAGCGTGCCGGAATCGCCACTTCTGGCCTCACTCGATGCCCGCCTCCCGAAAACAAGAAACAAAAGGATCATGAGACGCCTCGCTGTTCTTCCGATGCCTAAGCCGGGTCTTTTTCCTATGGAAGAGAAAATCAACCGCCAGAATGAATTTCAGGCGTAATTTTCACCATGGGTGACATGATATTTCAGAATCAGAATCACGCATAACTTTCCTCGGGCTGATGACGATACGTAACGATACATTTCATTGCTGATGACGGCGCGATATTTCTCCATCAGATTTTCTTTCTTTATCGTTAACCCGACTAATACGATAATTGATGGACAATTATTAGGAAATATCCTACTCCACCGGCAAGGAAATTAGGTATTTTCCTTTACCCATCTCTACCGATTATATTACTAAATTTAAGCGCGACCGAGCCCTCAAGCTGGCCTCAAGGGTGGATATCATCAAGGCCGATCACGGTACCGGGCCCCGCCTCCCAATCTCTCTAGCCTCGATATCGCCGTTGCGCCCGAGCCGCCTATTATTTTAAACCTGATGAGAAGCTTAAATTTATTTATATAGGTATGATAAAGAGACATAAAAACAATATATGTATATATAGAAAAAAGAGACCAAAAATAAAAAATAATATTAAATTATAAAAATTTATAACCATAAATGAAGAAAAAAATAATCTAAAATGTAAATATGAATAATCATTGAATTCTTAAACAATCTTTTTTGTAAGTAGGGAGAGAAAGATAAAAAAAGGAATTTGAATATTTAAAAAAAAACAGATCTAAAGAAGCTACGGTCTATAACTTTTTTTTTCGTCAAGACCGATTTAACTCTAATAAATTATTAGTAGCCGATTAGGTGTTTTTATCAAACAACCTATAAAAATTAATTATGAATGAATCAACTATAAGCTCCCCAATTAGTTCAACAAAACACCTCCTTAACAGTATAAGCATAACCCTTTAAAATCTCTAACTAGAGAATAACTCAGTCAGAGTTTAACAGAGAATGACATATTCAAACTCAAAGCTTGAATCACTTTCAACTTTAGAAGGAGGAAGTCTCCTCCACGTGATGCACGCGGATGATGATGGTTCATATTAAAGTCTCCATAATGGAGCCACTAAAAATCCCATTGGATGGGCTTGGCCCCTATTGGTGTGCAAGTCTCCAACTTTCCTTTAAATAAGTTGACCATGATTTTTTGTTATAATTAAACTATTAAAGCTAAAATACTGGAGCTCAAGTGGATAAGGGCTCTCATTTTAGCCCCCATTTTCTCAAATTAGGAGGGATAATTTTTTGATCATTTTTGATCTAAAATCTTCAATTTGCATATATATTTTTATTTTATCAAGCCAATAAAACCCGCTCTTTAACGAATATTTAAGGTTATCTTATTTTTCATATTATTTGCTGCCTTATTACTAAGCATTGTCACACATCTCATTACCATATTCGCTTCATATCTACAGCTACTATTCGCTGCTTTCACAAGGAATGCTATTTATACGAATACGATTTGCATAAAATAAAATAGATGACCGCTAAAGATATCAAATTATAATCACACATACAAGAACCAAAGTCATAGATATTCTAGTCACTATATTATCAAATTTATAGACTTTATACTATTTTATTTTATCATTAATCTGGATAATTTTTCATTAGATCTATGATCTATTATAAATTTGAATCAATAATATTTTTTTTCCTATTAAAAAAAAAAACAGAAGCTAAAATACTGGTAACCTTGTTAAAAAAAAGAGTTATCACGACTTTATACTACTATGAGTTGTCATCTCTAAGGGTCAATAATTATTTGTTAAATCTAATGAAATCGTAGTTTTAATAATTAAGAATAAGTCATGGATAAAGATTTTTTTTTTAAACAAAACTTAAACAAAATAAAATAAAAGAAATCATTTAGAGAGGACCACTTGTTTGATTTGCAGCCACTGAGAGAGTGGGATTGTCCCTACTTTGAGGATTAAAAAGTCAGTCCAAGATTACGTTATGATAAAACCTTTAAAAGTATAATATAATGTAACAAGATATAGAATTCATTATTTATTAATAAAGTATCCATTTTTAAAAAAAAAACAAAAAAAAAGTTTCCATTCAAGTTCATCTATCCTTATTCTATACATTATATCTTATGAAATTTCAGCTTGTATTGCTCATTAGACTCAATATCTAGAAATATCAAGCATCGAGTTGTTTGATTGATTCGGATCACATAAATTATTTGAGACTTTATAATATATATGGATGTGAAAATGTTGACATTTGGTATCGTTGTAAACGTAAGGTTGTGGAAATTCTTTTGAAGTGTTGAAAATTTCTTTAGTTATAATTATGGATACTTAAAGATATGGATTATTTGGGACTTTGGAATACATATAGATGTAAAATTGATGAGATATGGTATTGTTGTAAGGGTGTGAAAATTCCTTTGAAGTGATGGGAAATTATTTAGTTGTTTATAAATATTGATTTGAATTATTTGAAAATTTTAGAATGAAAATTTGAAGTTGTTGGGTTGCATATGCATCATGATTATATATTAAAAAAGAATGATGATAAGGAAAAACCCAAAAAAGACGAATTAAGAAGAGAGAGATATTCATAATACGAAAAACACAAAAATTTACCTTGAAAAGACTTTGAATGAGGAGTGTATTCGGGTATGAATACACATTTTTCAATGAAAACCCGAGAATAACAAAGCATCACATAACATCTCATTTGCATAACATATATGTCTCTTTTGTATTTTATTTGATTGTTTAAGCAATGAATGAATTGTGTGAGTTATATTAGTTTCGTGTTTATACTTGCGTTGCTCATCCATGTTTATTTATTTATTTGATTATTAATGCATTTATATTTAAATTATCTCTAAACTTTAGTTGTGTCCATCATTTCCCAATAGATGTAATTCACCTTATCGAGCAATATGAAAATACTCACCTCCTACTTTGTATGACTTTTACATGCACAGCTAATGCGGACGAGTGCCTAATACTTGGGGAGATTTCAAGATGCCCCCAAGGGGTCTTAAAACAGCATGAGAGGGGAATTTAATGTACTATAATTACTTTATAGTTGGACCTTGTTGTAAAACTTATTATATTAATTGATTGTATGTTGAGAATACATTTTCTTCGAAAGTTGTATTGGGGACTTGGGTGGTATATATTTCTTGTTAAAGTAATGATGTAGTTTGAACATAATTTGTTTATAATTGATGATGGTTCATCCTTAAAATAAAAAGTTCAATTTGACTGCTAGTTTGAAACAAAGGGAAAACTCTGGTAGCGACGCTACTTTTTCTTTTTACTTTTTACTTAATAAATATAACTTTTTTTAGTTTACGTCGGATATTAGCTATTAGCCAACATTAAGATGTCGTTTGTTTTTTAACACGCACAAGTATGATTTACAAACGGTACATTATTTCGGTTCCCGCCCCGCCCGCCCTTAAACGGCATTTGAAGCCACGAATTGTAATCGGATTTTTAATAAGCCGCTTATTTCTCAAGCCGAACGCTCGGAAGCGATTCTCGGCCCAAATCTCCGATTATATTTTTAAAATATTTTATTATTATTTTATTTTATACTTTAATATAAATAATAATAATAATAGTTAGAATGTTTTTAATAAATAATTTATAAAATTATAATATTTTATTTTTTATGAAATATATTAATTTTTTAATATTATAAAAAATAAAAAAGCAAATATAAAAATAAAAATAAAAAATAAAACAAAATCAAACGTAGAAACTTGCATGGTTTGGGAATTTTCCCATCCCCGCCAACCTGGGTCTGGTTCCTACCTGCACTTTTTAAACGGTATAAGTTTGGAAATCAAAAAATAAACTAGCTGCAAGCCATTTGAGCCGCCTAATCTCAAAACTCTCCCGTCATTATTCCTAAGAATGAGTGTCGCTAAATAGGCTGACGGAGATAAGTTTCACAAAAAGCAATACCACTCGAATTTTGGAATTTTTTTAACACAAAGGTTTTAAA
Source organism: Tetrastigma voinierianum (assembly GCA_016808115.1). NCBI lineage: Eukaryota > Viridiplantae > Streptophyta > Magnoliopsida > Vitales > Vitaceae > Tetrastigma > Tetrastigma voinierianum. The sequence continues at coordinate 392,957 of JAEQBH010001385.1, forward strand.
ATTTTGACAATTGTTGCTCTTAATCGAAAATCTTAAAAAATTAAATCCAAAAGTTATCAATCTGAAACATATTCCTATTAGAGATTGCCCTCACTGAAATAAAATCTTGGCTCCGCCACTATTGCTAGCCCTCTTTTTTGTTAGGTAATGATGAAATTTTTCTTATTTTAGTAAAATATAACTTTTTATGAATAGAAAAGTAAAATATTTTCACTTTTATATTCAGAACTTTTAAAAAAAATTCAATCAATAAATCATGAAATTTTAAAATATAAACAACCAAATATTAAAAGCTATTCAACTTTCTGCATTCTGCATTCAATCAAAACAGTGTTAAACCTTTGACCTAGGGTCTTATACCAAGTTTTGGGTTACCCAAAACTTGATTTGTGACATGGTTGATCATTGGTTCTCTCAACCGACGTTCTTATGGATGTAATCACCCTATAGAACCATATGTGTGTCGATTGATTCTTCTTCTTTTTCTTTTTTTCACCAATTTCATCACTATTTGATGGAGGAGTCGCAACAAGGAATAGTGGTAGAAAAGAATAAAGGTGACAATAATTGTTTCTTATTATTGTTGAACCTATCAAAAATTGGTTATTTAGTATAATAGTACATTGATTTCAATGTAACCACAAAACAGAATATTAACAAGTTTATATATTTATATAAATAAACTATATCAACAAAATGCGGAAGCTATACCCGAGCATTTGCAAACATGATTGGGTTGAGATAATTTTTGGGGGTATACTTAACAAAGAATTCAAAATTTTATTTTAGTATAATTATTTTCAGAAACATTTTTTGGTTTTTGATTTCACATGCCGAATGTATTATATGTGTCAAGCAATGCAGATATCATGGCTTCTAGACTGGTGGTTAGAAAAATATGGTCTCATTTGATGTTTTTTCAAGTTTGGTCAACAATTAGAATTCCTTTGATATAGTTTTTCTAAATTGGTCTCCAATTGTTACAAAATGACATGAATATAGAGGACATTTTAAATATCTCCATATACCATCTTCCTTTTTGTTAAAAGAGGATAAGATGCATAATTGCCTCGAATTTATGTTCTTATGCTTAATATCGAATTTATCTGACAGCCATATCACACGGTAACTCGTATTAAACCCGACAAATCTGGCCGCTTAAATATTCATATTATGCGAAACGCTACGTAAATAACTCCCGTTGTTTATTTGCATGCTCTCGTGAATGATAGATATACGAATGAATCTATAACATTAAAATAATACTATGATTAAAAAACCCAGGAAATAAATTACATACGGTTATATATGTTTCATGACCAAATCTAAACTATAAGCTTAAAAAACGTTATATGACCTTTTTTTTTTTTTTCGATCAAAAGAGATGAAGACATGTATACCTTAGATTATGAATTAAACATTTGAGTTAGTATGGTTCAAACCCCTTGAAAGTACGTTCAAACCCGTTGAAATTAAGAACGATCAATTGGTCAGGGCCTTCGTGTGCCCCATATTTGAAAATTCCAATTTCCATTGAAGTTTTATAAAAGGGACAGTTTATTCAATTAGCTCAACCTCGTGGATTCATAGTGAAGCTTCCACACGCAAGTTGGCCACTAGTTCATCATACTCCCCCCTTATTTATCTTTTCAATACAAAGCTTGACCTTGTAGTTTTCCTTTAACTCCAACTCTAAAAAGGAGGTCAACTTTGGAATCAACAACTCACAAATAGGTGGGAATTATCCAATTATTCCGGGTCAATTATCATAAAATATTATATATGTTTTCCATATTTTATTTTTATTTTTTATTTTGTTTAAATACCATCCGATGTTCATATTACCCATTATAAAAATTTAATTAATGGTTCCTTTTTTAATTGGCAACATCTAACCCATTGACCATTCCAATATTTTTAAGCGTCATGAAATTGTAATGACCACTATATATTTCATTTTATTCTGGTGTAATGAATAATCTTCCTAGAGGTAGGTTGGCTTTCATTTTTAAATGGTTAACATCTTCTACGACGTCTATTTCTCCAACTAAATCCCTATACTAGTATAATGGTATGTGGAAAATATCAAAGCCCTTGAAGATGTGGGTATTGATTAATTGCATAGAATTGTCTTTATGATTTGGCCCAACCATAGAATTGAAGGTCGTATGTTTGTGAGTACTATCAAGACAATAATCATGTATTATAATTATAAATATCATTCATTGTAATTAATATAATAACCCTTGCCAAAATCACAACAATTCACATTTAATCATGTAGAATTCTCTATTTTGCTGAATCCATAAAGACTTTCAACGTTTTAAAATGTATCTACATAATTAAAATGAGTTCATACTAATATAACTTTAAAAAATTTCTTCTCTTTTCAATATAAGAATAACACTCATCTTTATGCATTCACAATGTATCATGGGACTAAATAAACCGTCACATTGAGGTTGTGATAAACTTTGATATTTTTTTAATGATTTATGCCTAATTATAAAAACATAGTCCGTTTTAGAATTAAAAGAAATATCACGTCAAATACCAATTTAATGGAAGGGAATTAATTAACAATAACAATAATTAACAATACGAAATAGTTAAAAGAAAGCCATATTTATAAAGTATTAAAATTTTCTTCCCTAATTTTTTTAACGTGAAATATCACAATAATAATTGAAAAATGATACATTTTCACATATGTACATGTATATATTGAACATATTTTGCGTATATATTTCAATTAAAGAAAGTATAAACTCTAACAATTACAAACTTCAAAAAAAATAAAATAAAATTATATATATATATATATTTATAATAAAAACATGACATAATTTAACATGGGGTGATACCAAATAACCTCAAAGCTTATATTTGTTGAGAAAATATCAAAAGAGAAAACTCAAAGGAGAAATAAATATGTGATCGAAGTAACGAGAGATAGAGATCTTGATAAAACTTATTTTTCATTTAAGAAAGCAAAGATTAGAAAAAAAAAAAAACTCCAACTGGACCAAACTTAATTATATCCCATTTCAATTATGTCATCTTTTTTATTTTTCTAATATATTTTTCTCACTCATAGTTGCTCACCCATGTCCACATACACCGTAGGGCGTGAAATCAGGTGAATCTTTGTATATTAATAACTAAAAATAGACTGATTTTTGCTTAATAAAATTAGAAATGCAGCGATTAATTTTTGCTTTATAAAGTTGACACTTAGACCAGTTTCTATTTTAATGCCACATGAGAATTAAACTAACCATAGATTGCTAATCAATGACAAAAGTGGGTGATTATATATAATCCCGACAATCTAATCACATTGATCAAGTTGTTATTTATGACTCTAAATTAATATGCTAAGGTCGTGTTTCAATTACAAGAAATCCCAAATAATGAACTTATTTTTTAATTACTCAATTCAGCTGCCATTGACCTTACTCATAAAATAATTGCCCACTTGAAATTATATACTATTAATATTCATATCACAGTCTCAAGGTTTTGATTACACCTTTTCCATGGATAAAGTAAGTGGCCTTCTAATCAAAGGGCATGTGGATTATTATAACATGATGTATTTATAAAGAGGAAGATTAAGGCCTATTTGATTATAATTTTTGAAAATTATTTTATTTTTAAAAAATAAAGAAAATAAGAAAAACATAGATAATATGATTGGTTCATTTTCTTCTTTCTATTTTAAAAAATATAAAGAATATAAAAAATATTAAATTTAGAGAATAAGAAATGTTTTTTAAAAAAACCTTTTTGTATTTTTGAAAACCATTTTTAAGAATAGTTTTAAAAAATAGAAACTAAATAAACCCTAGTTTACCATACAGATACGTGGATGGGACTAGTTAAAAATAAAGTACACATCGTTGACCTTGTAACTAGTAAGGCAGTTGTTGAAACAAGATTGATCAATTACTAATTGCAGCACTAATGACAATAAATAAATTTTAACCATGGGCGGATTTTTTTTGAAGAAAATTATATGATGAAACCAAGTACTTGATAGCAAACTAATAAATTTAAAATTTTAATTTTAAGTTAATTTAATTATTTTTTCATAGATACTTTTGGATAGAGGTTAGATTGTAAAACAAACCTTTGAAATGTAATATCAAATATTATAGAAGGTCTAACCTATCTTCGTTGAGCACTATTTGATTTTTTGATAAGATTGTCCTATATCGATAGAACAGTTTCGTTCAATTACATGATGATTTATATTCATATATTTAAACAAATAAATTATATGCATAATAACTGTCTATCCTCACCCATTCTATTATTTTTTTCTTAATTTGCCTTTTATGCGAAGATACACTTATTTACTTATTTATGAATGAATAGACTTGGTGTTTTAAAAAATGGATCGGATCGATAGATTGAATTGTTGATGGATGACTTTTTGATCCAATTCTGATCCGATTTGATTGTTAAATCATGAATGGATGACTTTTTCAATTTAGTCACTAATTTGATTTTTAAAATATTGATTATAAACCTTTATTTAAAATAATAGATATATGCTGGATATTTCAAATTCCTACCTTGATAATAAAAAATTTGTCTACCATATTGAGATCCTGCCAGCCACACATTTTAATAAATACTATTTCCTTTTCTATAGTTTGGTTTCATAAATTATAATAAAGCAAGGTAAAATATGTGACATAATAACTTGTTAGCATCAAATTGGGCTGTTAAACATTGCTGACTTCCACGCATTACATTTGACCTAATTGTTTAAATTTCAATAATAAAGTAAATTATTTGTAAGAAGTGTGTACGTTTTACAATATAGTAAGAACAAAAAACAAAATAATATCACATTCTTGATATTTTTATTCTTACTTCTTGTTTACCTTTACAAGCATCACACATAATTAACACGTCAACTTCTTATCCTTAATTGATGAGTTTAATTTTTAATTTTAGTGTGACTCATTGTAATAAAAAAAAAATTTTAGTTAAAAGATTATAAGCATATTCAATGTCTCATTACTTCCGTTTTCCATAGCTTTAATTTATTTTCACTGACATCACGTCAAACTCTCATCTTGTTGGTGTACTTCTGATCCAATACACAACTTAACCCTAAAATAACAAAATAATAATAATAATAATAATAAAAATATTAAGCATCATAGCAGGCACATTCATCGGCATCTCATAAAAAGTGTTGGTAATTAAAAATATGGGATTATTGCAAGTTGATAAGTTCCCTAAAGAATGGGATGAAAGTCTAGGAGGATGAATATGTATAAATGATGAAAGCAATTTTTTTATAGTCTAGTTGAGATAAAGTATTAGCACTAATGATGACATAATGTAATTAGATATTTCTTAATAATGAGGATTATTTGTCCTTAAATTCTAGTTCAAATGATAAAAATATGTGCATATAAAATAATTATGATTGAATCTTAATAAGAACAAAGTATTACAACGAAATTTGAAAAAATGAATGAAAGAAAAAAAAAAAAAAAGGGATTACCTTGACCACATATTTTAAAATTCAATTTAATGGTACGAAATTCTAATAAAAACAAAGTACTATGACGAAATTTGAAAAAAAGAATAAAAGAAAAAAAAATGGGGATTACCTTGACCACATATTTTAAAATTCAATTTAATGGTACGATTCCTTGGATATACTTGGTTTTACCTTCTCTTAGTTACATTAGTTTCTTTAAGAGCTTATTAAATGGGGATTTAAAAATAAACTTCTTAGAGAAGAAAAGTTCATGGAGAAAAATAGGTATTTTATGAAATTTCAAACCTTGTATAAACTTACAAAAGTCTTGTCAATATAGAGTGTTTTAATACCGTTAAAAAATTAATTGCCATTGGAAACTTGATGTTAATACCTACGAGTTTCCAATGGTAATTTATTTTTCACCAATATTAAAACACTCTCATTGTATTGATAAAACTTTTCATGTTAATATAAGATTAATAAAAAAGTAAAATAAAACTCGCAAAGTTTCACAAAAATTAGATACTAAGTAGGATGCTTCATTGACTCTAAGGAAGTATACTTATATCGTAGTTAAATTCCTTCATATTATCATATCACCTTACATTCCAAAACTAACTCAAACTACCAGCCCTAAAATTTTAATTGATACGAGAAACTTCCTAACTCTTTTTTTTTAATCGAACATGTTAGGTTTGAGATTGTCCATATCATCATTTCAAGTGTTCTACAAGAAGATAACTATTTTAGAGACCGAGTTCGATGGAGATTTGATAGATTTATGATGGAGCCCTTGGTAGGACTAGAAAATAGTTCGGACTGAGACAATGTTGTGCTGTAGGGATGTGCCAGACATGGGATTTCCGGACTAGGAGCAGAGCAGCCGTGAGACGCATGTGAGCCTGTTAGCTTGGAGGCTAAGGAACTTGAGGAGCAAGTAACCGATGAGTCTGAGATCTATTTGGAAAGTGGATAACGATCAAATCATAGAAGATCCAAATATCTAAGTTGTTAAACCAGAATTAGAAACTTTTCAAGATTCTATTATGATGAGGATTCTTGATCAGTAAGTTTCTATTTCCGTTGTGATAGCTTAAAGGAAAGAACAAAAGATAGAAGGTAGGGTTGGAGTCATATTAGGATAATGATCCAACCGTATCTAGACTTCTAATACTGATTAGCAAGGTTATAAATTCAAGGCGTTGAAAGTTCTCGACATGGATTTCAGGAGCAAAGTTTGAAGAAGAACAAACAAAGTTCGGACATGCTGAGAGAGTGCGGAGTGTAGATACTCGATTGAGGTATTACATGTTAAAGCCTTTCACCTTTGGTGAAAGACGGAGTTCTTTAATTTCTTCATCTTATGGGTAGAGAGAGTCTCGTACCACATAAGACTAATTGTAAACCTTGAATCAGATCAGTGGAAGTCCTTGCAGTTGGGCACAACCCCATGGACGTAGGCAGGTTGTCGAACCATGTAAAATATTATGTGTGCTTTTACTTTATTGCAAATATATAATATCTACTCTGCACACACTAAGTCCTATAGGGGGAGTTCGAACATATTGCACTAAAGTTTGAACGAGATCATAGTTCGAACATCAAGGACTTTGACTTGGAACACACACTTATATTCGGGTCGAATTGGCATCGTGAGTGGTCACTTAAGCGGCCGAGTGAGATCCTCGGGGTTTCTATTCGATTGTGTGCAAATTGCCATGAACTTGCTAGCTGACAAAAATGCCTGAAAGATGGCCCCATTTGCTTGATGACCAAAGCTACGGTGACTGGAAGGTACACATGAGTACTCTCATCAAGTCCCAAGGAATAGAAGTATGGCAATCTATAGTGACAAGGTGGAAAAAGGGAGAATAGTGATCAAGCCTAAATCAGAATGAAACTAAGAAGAAAGAAAATCAGCCTCAAGAAACTTTACTACTCTACAAGCCATTCAATGTGGTATGGATGACAAGATGTGCAGACTTACCTTTAGTATCTGCAAAAGAAGCATGAGACATCCTTCAAGAAATATTTGAGGGTTTAAGATGCAGAGATCGGAAGGTAGAAGACAACAAAACCTTGAAAAGGGTTTGATCTCAGATCTTGAGCAATGAAGTTCAAGAAAGAAACAACCAATGTAAAGCATACTCCTCTATACCCATATCAGAATGGTGCAAAACAAAGAATTTAAAGAAAAGAACTAAAGAACCCTCTAGGTCAATCTACAATCTAGAAAAGTGTTCAATAGTGATCTACCAACCCATGAGCAGTCAACAATCAAAGAATCAAACTCTTAAAAGATCTGAAAAGATACAAATATCTTCCAAAACTGAAGTTCTGAGCTTGTAAGAAGCATGATTGAGGAAAAGTGGTACCTTGATAGTGGATGCTCTTAGCACATGACTAGAAACAAGTCCATATTGACAAGTCTACAAGTTTCTAATCAGAATAGTGTAATTTTCGGTGACGATGCCAAAGGAAGAATCATAGGGATAGGCTCCTTGATCATTCTAGGCCTTTCTGGACTAAAGGATGTACTGCTAGTTGAAGGACTTACGGTGAACTTGATCAGTGTAAGCCAACTTTGTGATGAAAATCCTCTTGTACAATTCACAAGGGACAAGTGTATAATACATAACCAAAACCACTATCTTGTTATGGAAGGGCAAAGGACCTCAAACAACTGCTACTTATTGACTAGTACCAGCCTTGGTATGAATAAATACAAGAAGAACATGGAACAAGGGTCAGGACACATCAATAGTAGCACCAAACAATTGAATTGAAGTCATCCAGATTTGAAGGCAAAACTTGATTAGATGAATGTCCACTCCACAACAGTGGAACAAACCTTGTCAGTTCCCGCAGTTCCAATCCATTACGACAATTAGTGCTGGAAATCGCTACATATGCACCCAGCATAAGTGAGTATAAGTTTTTAATAGAAAAAAGTACATCTATGTAGAAGTTATTCGAATGGCCTATCGCCATCTTGAACAGTCCTACCAACCTGCTAGAACTCTCACATCCCTATCTCATCAGGAACAAGAACTCGATCCAAATGAGGAACAGAGGACTTCCTTACAATGGAGAAACAAGTCAAAGAAGGTTCGAGTTATCCAAAGAAATGGAACCCTTCTCCTTAGGAGGACTAAAAAACTCCTTCAATGATACACCGCATCTAGAGAAATTAGAAGTTTGGACTATACCTAGAATTGAACACCCGACCTTAAAAGATGTTCTAACTATGGGAAGAATGTCTCAAGACGTGAAAGAACTAGACAATGAGTTCATTATGAGTAGTAAGGATAGCTTGATTAGAAATCAGTTGTTCATCACTACCAGTTGTTTGAACGCACATGGGGAAGTATGTGCGAGACACCAAGCTAGCCACAAGGGGTGTTATTTCTTAGAAATTGAGACATAAGGGATAACATCAACTAGAATGTGCACACATCCAACATGGATGAAAAATACATTCAAAGGTAGTGTCGTCCCAAGGGGAGTCCCAACGTCCAACTGTGCTTCAAGAATCGAAATCTTCACCCAAGGAGGAATGGTACTAGGTGTGAAGATCTCAAATCATCTTTGGGTTTGAACATCGAGGTATTTTTTTCAAAAAAAGGGTGGGGGGAGCGGGAAGACTGGACAAGTGGCGTCCCACCCTATTCAACCGTTTCAATGGCTAAGGCATGCGGGGGGTTACTACAACCGAAAAGACGACTAAGAAATGGAGCGTTCTAGGAGAGTTATAACGCTCTTATTAAATAGGGAACTGTTAAAGACAAAAACCCTAAGGTTTCTCAAGAGGCGGTGAGACCTCTATATGAAGGAGAACAACAAAAGACAAAAGCACTTTGCCCTTTTCTACATATTCTCTTAAGAAACTTCCAAAGGTTCGAAATTTCTCTCTTGTTCCAATTCTTTCTTTGATTTAAAAAATGGTGATGACAAGATCCGGTGGGTCCAAAAGAAAAAAGCTTCTGAAAGGAAGTTCCAGTTCCAAAGGCAAGACCTTTGATCAAGAAAGATTAGTTATGGATCCAATTGACGTGGAACCTTCGAGTTTAACACAACCAGCCACACTTGTGCCCTATGGCACCTTTGAATATGAGACCCCTATAGTAGAAGATTTTGGGGAAAAGGAAAGTTATACTTGGAGAGTCAAAATGCCAAAATTTCTAACCTTGAAGATAATCAAGTTCGAACAACGACATAAACGGTGGGTAACGACACTGAAACAGAGGCTGATCCTTTTAGTCAAAGGGAGAATTCTCCCATCGAGAAACATGGCCGCCAGGATCCAAATCCTGAAGAATCGCTACCTAGTGCAGAAGAAGAAGAACAACCTGTGCTGCTTTAGTGGATAGGTTAGGTTTGACGAGATTTTGCAGTAAAGATTCCGAAATCCCAAGCAATGCGTCGCCGACAACTGATTGATTAGAGTTCGGACTCAGATTAGAATGAGCCAGAGAACAAGGGATCCTCGTCCTCCTTTAAGTCTCTACCATCTCCACCTCCCTCCACGAGAAATTCATCTTGCTTATTAGCCCAAGCAAAGAAAGCAGCAACCAAGAAGTTTGCAGCCAAGAAGCAGAGAGTTCGGAAGTCCCCAAAGTAAGTGCCTCTCCATCCATCTTTTTCAAATCGTCATCCCATGCGAAGTTGTGGGCCTCTGTATCAAAGAGGAACCTTATCAGCGAACTTACCTTGCATAGCAAGGACTTTGCAAAATCAAGGATTGTAGAACTCTCTTAGCACTGTATCGAAGTTGCCTCCTTTGTGTTGTAGATGATCCTGGAGTTCTATGTAAATCTCTCAAAGACATAGGGAACCCTACAAGTTCGAACTTCCAAAAGACTGTGGTATGAAGACAATCCTTTGACTTTTCTCCTAGCATTATCAACTAGTACTGGGAATGTACTGGCGTAAGAAGAAGAAGAAGTGCCTGATATAGACCCAATGGTCTCGATCATAACTGGGGGAAAGGTACGATTTTGGCCATATAAGTTTTGACTTCTCTTCTCTTATCTCACCTTTAGATACTCTATCATGCATAAGATTGCTATATGCAATTGGTTACCTACTACCCATCGCACAACTGTATTGATGAGATTTGCCACCTTACTATTCCAAGTAGGCATGAAGAGAAATTCAATCTGGGGAAGTTTGTGTTCGAATATATACCGGGACATGTCGAAAACGTAGCATATCGGAAAGCAATGGGTATCCGTCGCTTATATTTGGGATACTTACGACCCAAAAACCAGATATAGTGACCCCCATTGACATTTTAGGGCCTCCAGCAACAGAGATGCACATAAATCATAAGCTATATGAAGGACATCATTTCCGAGATGTCCTTTAAGGGAAAAACACAGGGAAGATGAAGGAGAAGGTCCTAGAGACCATCATAAAGTCAGAACAAGCAGTTGCACCTAAGGGACAATCCTCTTCTACAATATTGATGAAGTCCAAAATTTTGGACAAGACCATTGGGTCCCATGAGAACATGATGGGTCGTTTGTACGAGTAACAACAATTAATGGAGCTACAGCTCCAAGGAATATGGAAGCAGCGAGAGGAGCTCATTGCCATCATCGAAGAACCGAAGAAAACTAAGGCTCAAGAGTCCATATTCTCCACTTCAGAAGGAGAAGATATTGAGGGGGAGTACACAGACCCCATACCGTCGCCATACCTCATTACAAGTACGGACTCCAAGCCAAGGACTATTCCTGCAACCAAGTTTGATCCGTCGTAAGGACCGGTTCCCGCCAGGGACCACGCTCCCACGACCACGCTCACCATCGCAAAAGCAACACACGAAACGATGCTGACTGGTTCAACTATAATGGGTGGATAAAGCAGACAGTGCCTCTGATTCGCCCCTTTCTCACTTCTTCATCCTAAGTCTTCAACAAAAAATGGGAAGTAGAAAAGAATGCCAATGCAGGGTAAAAGGGATGTTGGTCCTTTTTTTTATTTTGATTTTGATTCTTTTAGCTTTGTATGGCTGGACATGTATATAGGGTAGGCAGTCAATGAAATGAAAATCTTCATCCCACAAGTGTCAAGTCCCTCTTGCCTCCCCTCTTCAACGCATCTTCTTGTCTCATTCTTTAAGGGATGTTTTTGTCGAAGACACAGACAAATGGGGAGAATGTTAGGTTTGAGATTGTCCATATCTTCGTCTCAAGTGTTCTACAAGAAGATAGTTACTTTAGAGATTGAGTTTGATGAAGATTTGATGGACTTATCATGAAGTCCTTGGTAGAACTAAGAAGTAGTTTGGACTGAGGCAATTCTGTGCTGTAGGGACGTGCCAGATATGAGATTTCGGGACTAGGAGTAGAGTATCTGTGGTATACATGTGAGTCTACTAGCTTGGAGGCCAAGGAACTTGGGGAGCAAGTAACTGATGGGCCTGAGATCGATTTGGTAAGTTGATAACTTTCAAATCACTGAAGATCCAGATGTCTAAGTTGTTAAACTAGAATTAGAAACTTTTCAGGATTCTATTATGATGACGATTCTTGATCAACAAGTTTCTTATTTCCGCTGTGATAGCTTAAAGGAAATGACATAAAATAGAAGGTAGGGTTGGAGTCATATTAGGATAATGATCCAACTATATCTAGACTTCCAAGACTGATTAGCAAGGCTATAAATTCAAGACGTTGGAAGTTCTTGGCATGGATTTCAGGAGCAGAGTATGAAGAAGAACAAGAGAAGTCTGGACGTGCTGAGAGAGAATACAAAGTGCAAATACTTGATTGAGGTATTGCACATTAAAAGCCTTTTATCTTTGGTGAAATATGATATTCTTTATTTTCTTTATCTCATATTGATGTAATGTGGGTATGAATGTGCGATGCTGTAGAGAGGGAAATGGAGGAATTAGTTTATTCTGAATTCCACCATGAGTGATTAGGTTTCAAGAAGGGTCATGGGTAGAGAGGGAGTGCCGTACCATATAAAACTAATTGTAAACCTTGAATCAGATCAATGAGAATCCTTGTATCTAGGCACAACCTTGTTGACTTAAGTAGGTTGTCGAACCACGTAAAAGATTGTGTGTGCTTTTACTTTATTGCAAATATATCACATATGCTCTGCACACACTAAGTCCTACATGGAGAGTTTGAACATACCACACTGAAGTTTGAACGAGATCACACTTCAAACATCAAGGACTCTGACTTGAAACACACACTTGTATCTGTCAGAACATTATGAATGGGAAAAGCATGTTTTGTTGAATATAGAGAGAAAGGAGAAGCCGTTACAACTCTTAAACTAGATATGAAGGTAAGAGCTTGATGAATTCGTACTTCTATTTTTATTTTTCTAATGAGGTTTTTGTTCATGGCATTAAACCCTAACTATCTAGTTTCATCTATAGAGCTACAGTTTTTACGCATTACAAATTTAGGTACTAAGGTGATTTTTTTTCTTTGCTGAAATCTAAATAGAACTGAAAATAACTTAATTTTAGATACAATTTAATATTACTAAGTATTATATAATTCTTTTACAATCATAGTTATACTAATATTGTATTTTAATTAATTAATTTTTTAATATTCAATAAGAATTTAAATAATTTTAGTTTTTTATTTAATTAATTTTTTTAAAATAAAGAATAAATTTAAAAATCAAAACAGGCTATGTAAAGTCTAAAGGAAATTATATTTAGCATTCAATTAAACTACTTAGTTACTACCTACAAGTAGACCGTACAACATAACATAAAGTAGTCTTGCTAATTAGTGTTCTTATATATATAAGGAAAAGTGAGTTGAATATTTGGAAGCAGATGCAAGAAAACATTCAGATGTAGTACACCATATCCTCAACATATCGGAAATATGATTCAATTATCCTCTTCCCACGTCATGTAATTTCTATTTTAGGTTGCCCGGCACCTACATTAATTTCTTCTTGTTTTCTATTTGATTCATAAACTATGAATCCGACTTGTGTTCATGAAAATAACTGTCTGCAGGAAGAAAAATTGGAATACCCACTACGCCAAAGAATAAATGGATATTCCAAAATCTACGCTGGTAGCCGTTCACTTTTTCATTTGGAACATTCAAAATTTCAAATAATGACGTGGCCAAATCATGCTCCGCAATTCACAGCGAATCCCGTTTCTTATTTTCATTTTTTTTTCTTCCCATGTGGCCATCCATACAAAAACCGAAAAAAGAAATGCACCGATTCCAAGGGGCCCACAGTGGCGCTGAATATTGACTAGATTTTGTGGCTTTTCTGAGAATCATATACATGCGTAGGAAACCTCAAGGTGAGTACTGGTAGATCAAGCTGACTCTCTCTCTCTCTCTAATCGTTGAAATTGAATTCTTTTATTTATTTATTTATTTTTCTCGTTTGAACTCGTCCAATATATTATTGGACGAGAAAACGAAAAGTATCAACTTGTTGGTGTTTGTGTTTGATATGGGGGGTTGACATTTATGTATTTAGGAGATATTTACATGCAGAAAAGATAAGCACAGGGGATAGGGGTTTGAATTTATCCACAAGTCAAAAACTGGAGGCTCCCTCCCTCCTCCTCTCTTTAAATAACGAACCCATTATCATCAGCTTGGGAAAGCTCAAGAGAAATGATCAAGGCTGCTGCTTCGGAGATATCTGTGTCTGGTTATTCATTTAAAGGAGAAGAGACAGCACTGCAGAAGAAATTTAATGGTGAAGATGATAAAGGGGGTGTTTGTGATTCCATGAAGGCAACCGAGGTGATTCTCTTTTACTTGCTTTAATTCTTTCTAAAAATCTTTGATGGGGTGTTTGGAATTCTTTTTCCTTTTTAGAGGAGATTCTAATCAGGGGTCCATGAATTTGCATGATTTGAGGGTATGATTAAATTATTGACAAATTCGTGTGATGCCACTGGTTTTACACCAGGGTTTGGATTTGGTTACTGGAAATGAAAAGGAAAGAACAGGGAAATGAATTAGATGTCAAAGAAAGTCAATTTCTCTCATTTGATTAGCATAGAAATCAGGGAAGAAAAGCAACTAGAGAGAAAATTAATTAGGAAGAAATTCGTTTCTACTTTAAAACGTGAATCACAGTGGGATAAAATTCCTAGGGTTTTCTCTCTTTGATTATATCATAGCTTTTTGAAAAGCAAAGATTCGGGCTTTCATCTGTACGTGAAGTCTTGTATTTTTATCTGCTCAAACCTCATGAAGCTTCCACTAAATTCTATAGAGTAAGACAAAAAATAAAAAGAGAAACTCCTAGAATGTTTCAAGGGAACAGCGCCCACAAATTTCTCTTTCTCATCCGAAAAATTCATGCAAAATAATTACTAGTTGTTAATAGTTGACCCTTCCAGTTCTCAATTTCCACAAGAAACTATTCTTGACATGCACTCTTTCCTTGATGGTTGCCTTTTCTTCCTATGGATCCAACTGTGTCTCGGCTGGTAGGACATGCAAACTATGTTCAAAAGGAGGAAAGGGTTTGGCTGTTATCAAACAGGCAATTAACAAAATTACCAAGCACTTGCGGTATAAATTAACTACTAGAAAACTGGTCTAGTTTATCAAATATTTATTTTACGTTAATTTGGATGACTGAGTTGGACAAGTTGGGCCAATGCTTTTTTCTCTGTACCTTTGAATTATTTGAATTGGTCTGAATATGGGGATAAGTTGCACAAATGTCTCTAAGTTTAACGCATTTGTCCACTTTGCCTCTGAACTTTTGTTTGATCTTAAGATATCATGATTTTTATTTCTGTAGTTTAGTCATACCCTTACCGTTAAAAAGGGTCGCAAAAGGACAAATATTGATTAAATACCCCACATACATTAAAGTTTACAGTCTGATTGTGACTTCTTTTAATCGGTTGAGCATGGGTGACTATGAAAATAAATGTATTGGGTATCTTAAGACTGAAAAAAAGATAAAGTGCAAAATTGGCAGGTATTTGTGCACCTTATATATCCTTCTCAATATGAACGGATCAATAGATTGTTGAAACAAAATGATGCTCTTCAAATTCCAGTGTCAGGAAGTCATCTTATATGGACGACTAATGGAGGACTTGCTCATCTCATATAAATATCTGGAATTAATTTTTTTTGGCAAAATATGTGTTTCTACCACATCTTTGAATCATGTGGTTCCAACCTGTTACGACCAAAGACTTCTCTAGATGGGTCCGCCTTCCAGATGCATTGGTCATAGATTCAATCCAGACACAGCTAACCCTTTCTTTTTCCTTTTCCTTTTCCTTTTTGTTATTTTCTGTATATTTTCTAATAGAATTGAATATTCTAATATTTCTAAGAACCCCTTTCTGTCTATATATCCCCCTTACCTCAGTTGGAAAGAGCAATCTATGTACTCTTTAACAGCATATGCATTCATTTGTTTGAGATACTAGCTTCAAGTTTTTTCTGGCATATTTCCGTTTTAGATCAAAAGATTCCTAATTGTTTGGCTAGTAATTTTCTAATCCAATTAGTCAATTCATAGTGTTAGCTTGTAGTTTGGCTAACAATCAAGTGTATACAGGTGCATCGTATGGCCACTGCAGAAAGATCATCCATGGAGAACAATTCAATAGACCCCTCAACTCAAAAGAATCAGGTAAGAAGGGTTATGCATCTAGATTTTTGTCACAATATATTTTCGGATAGATCATGTTATAAAGAGAGATTAAGGGCCTGTTTGGTTCAAGTTTTTCAAAACACAAGAACATCATTTTGATGTTCTCTCAAAACTGTTATTGTCATGTGAATTTAGTGTTTATTGTGTTTTTCATGTAACCAAATATGGTTGTTCCTATTTTCCTTGCCCTCCTTATTTTTTTTAGAATAAAAAACAGTTTTAAAAAACAGGAACTAATTGACCCTATATCTTATTGCTGTTGTTATAATGCGAACGATTTATAGGAAGATCGGATCAAATTGGCCAAAGAAGAGGTCGGGGAGGTTAGGGAAGAAAATGAAAGGCTGAAGCTGATACTAGCAAAAATCAAGAAGGAATACCAGTCACTGCAAATACAGTTCAGTGAAATTGTTCAGCATGAGGAAGCTCAGAAATCTGAAGAAGAAGAAGAAGAAGAAACTGATCATCTTGTCTCCCTTAGCTTAGGAAGACTTTCGACCACTGAGTCTAAAAAGGATGACAAAAAGACAAGCTTTCTAAGTAGTAAAGGAAAAGATGATGACAAAATAAACGAAGGACTTGCACTAGGGCTGGAGTGCAAGTTTGAATCAGCTCCAAACGAACACATGATGAACGGAAGCCCGGAAAATAGCTCCCAAGAACACAAGGAAAAGGATCCCTCTACTGAGACATGGCCACCCAGCTGTAAGATGCTAAAGATGGCAAGAAGCCGGGATGAAGATGTTTTAGAGCAAAACCCTTTGAAGAAAGCTAGGGTTTCGATTCGAGCTAGATGTGACACTCCCACGGTCAGTATTCTATAACGTGTTTATACATCTTAGCTGAGGAGTGATTTAACAAAATTAATTTGTGTTCACCGAGTTTGTATATATATGTGGTACAGATGAATGATGGATGCCAATGGAGGAAATATGGTCAGAAAATAGCGAAGGGAAACCCTTGCCCTAGAGCATACTACCGTTGCACAGTTTCACCATCATGCCCTGTGAGAAAACAGGTACTTTAATTATGCCTTTAGATTTCATGCAATTCACAATTTCCCATCACCTTCACAATTATATATATATATATATATATATATATATATATATATATATATATATATATACATCCGCATGAATCCCTAATCATGACTGAATTACCAAGTGAAAGTTTTTCAATTTGACATTAAAAGGAAAAATAGATCTTGAAAATCTTTTTGCCACATAAAATTTCTTTCATGGTAGAAAATAATTTCAATGAGGATGCATAGATACAGACTAACATTGTTTTTGTGGGTCTCCTTTGCTACTTAGACCGAGTATAGTCTTAATTTTATTAGATTATTGTATTTGTATATGAGTGAATTATTAATTAGGGCTCTAATTGTTAAGAAATTGCCCTTAAAAAAACACTAAAAGCTTCTTTCTATCTCTTCTTCTAGTTGCTATTACGTGTTCTCACCAACCCCATCTTATTTTCTATGCATGGTTCTAAAATGATGATCAAACAAACGCAAACGTGATCATAGGAAAATAATTTGTAATAACTAAGTAGATAAAAGGAGGGGAAGTTTGTTTTTTTGGGCTGAATAAGATAAGTCCAAAATATTTAACTTTTTCTTTTCAGTTAAAAGCAACAATTCAAAATTAATCAATATAACTAAACTAAAATTAATTTGTATAAATAAATCTCGTTTACATATTAGTCAATATCAAATTCTTATTTTGAGTACTTAAGCAGAAAAGAAAACATATTTTGGTTTTTTAATTGGATTGAGAAATAAACACCACCTAAAACATACAATCAAATATTTTCTATTTTTGACTTTAACGAGGCTTATCCATATTCTTAAAAGTCGGATTTTCATGAAGCCATAAGAGAGGAAGGGTGTAAAGTATGATATTCATATTAAACTCAAATCCAATCTTGAACGTTTAGGAGAGTTGATCGATTGTTTAACATGATAGTAAAACTTGGTTTGACCCGAGTTCATGGGTTCGAGTCATCTCTTTGGTTTGTTTGACTTTCTCTATGTGATGGAAGGTAGAGGTTTTGAAGCATGATATTTCGTATCAAACCAAATCCTTAAATTTATTGAGTACATATCAAACCCAAGCATGATATTCATACGCTCCCATAATCAATTTGAAAATACAAATACTTCCATATTTTCCATATTCACTTTCTTCCATTCCAATCTTCAATTCTCATCATTGGACATTTTCTTTCTCAATTTCAGGTGCAAAGATGTGCAGAGGACATGTCCATCTTGATCACCACCTATGAAGGAACCCACAACCACCCACTTCCTGTTTCAGCAACAGCAATGGCTTCCACCACATCCGCAGCCGCCTCCATGCTACGCTCCGGCTCCTCCACCTCACAACCAGGCATGGAGGCCTTCGCCGCCGCCTCCTCTACCTCCACCTTCCCGGGCTTAAACTTCGCCATACCCCAAAACTCAAGATCACAGCAATTCTACTTCCCCAATTCTTCATTCTCAACTTCCAATTCCCACCCAACTATCACTATTGATCTGACCGCCCCACCTGCCTCTCATTTCAATAGGTTATCTTCAAGTTTCCCCTCTGCACCAAGATATCCTGCAACTTGCCTTAACTTCTCTTCATCTTCCTCATCATCTTCATCTCCTTTAGATCCCGGCAGCCTCCCTACATCTTGGGGTACTCTTCCTGCTTATGGAGCATTGTCTTCCTACAACAAAAACCAGATTGGGCCTTTCAATTTCGGAAGACAACCACCCTCCCAAGAAAATATCTATCAACCTTACATGCAAAAGGCTCCTTTCCAACAACCTCTTTCAGACACCATAGCCACCGCAACAAAGGCAATCGCGGCCGACCCTGCATTCCGGTCGGCCTTAGCTGCCGCCATCTCGTCGTTTGTTGGTAATGCAGGTGGTGCAGGTGGGTTAGAGAACCAGGTAATAAAGGGAGAAAACCCTAGCCATAATATGAAGTGGGGTGAGTTTTTATCAGTGAATCCCGGATTGACATCTTCTCATAATGGAGTAGGGTGTGCTTCAAGTTACTTGAACCGTTCATCTTCTGCAAATCCTCAACAACAAGGGAGCTTGATTTCGTACCCACCTTCATTTCCATTTTCTGTGCCTAATAGTGCATCTACTTCCCCTTCAGATAACAAGGATAACATCAAGTGATGGGTAGTGAAGATTTGAAGGGATTTGCCTAATTTTTGGTAATGTATTTATTTTGAGGATTGGTTATATATACTTTGGAGCGGTCATACATTGGTTGTAGATAATTCAATAATTTGACTAATCTTTGTGGCAATATTTCTCCCATTAATTGAATTTTACTTTACACATGCATTGATTGTAGCAGATAAACTACCACTTGGGAGATTAAGTTATTATCAATCTCAAGTGAATATATTTGTTTTTTTACATAGCCCAAGTGCCCTTAAGCAATTGCCATAGCAAAACAATAGTGCGCACCAATCTAATGAATCCAGATTCGCTGTTGATCATCTAATACTTTTGGAGTCTAATGAATCCAGACTAGCTGTTGACTTTCCTTTATCACGAGAGAAAGGAGAGATTGATGGAGAAGAAGTATCCATTGATACTAACTTTCCTTTATCATGCCCCCTCAAGATAGAGCTATGAGAGGAGAGTCCAATTTTGTCATGAAAAAGTAGAATAAGTGCATCGACAAGTTGATCGGTGGTGGGTATGTGGAGCTACATAACTTGTTCACGAATGAAGTAATAGTCAAGAACAACATGTTTCATATGGGAGTAGAATACTGGATTAGTACAAAGGTTCATCACACCAACATTATCACAGTTGTTGCGGGAGAGATATACCAAGCTCACTTAGCAAAGAGCATATCCACCTAACTTCGGTAACAGTAGATGACAACTAATCTATATCTTGTTTCCGTAGAAGAAAGAGCAACATTACGTCATGAAGGATACATATATACGTACAAAGCATCTTGGATGCCATTGTAAAAGGAAATATAATTAGTCGATTTACAAACTATCCATATACAATTAGAAAGAATCAATTAGTATAAAAATAGATCAAATCAATTATGGAAAGGTTTATGGAGAGAAATTATTCTTTGCCATTGACTTTCCATTATCAAGATTTTCTTACTACTAAAGATTTACCATATAGTACTCTTGAAGGTGAAAAAGCAAGGCCGAAAGATTTTCCTTTTTTTATTTATTTAGAAATTGAAAAAGATGAACAAAAAGGTAATTGTCTATATTTAGCTATCGATTGATATAGTCTCACATCATTATGCAATAAATAAAACAAAAATGTACGATCTCTGGAAGAAAGTAGAGTTGGTATTTAAACAAAAAAACTAATCAAATGAAGTTTTCTAATTAAAATAGTGAACATGAAAGTTAAAGGAAGAAATACTAATAAAAGATCACTTGAATGCTTTTCAATGGATTGTAAAGCAGTTGGCTACCATGAAAATGGTTATTGGTGATCATATGTTAGCTTCCTTATTACTTTGTTTACTGTTATAGAGTTAGAAAACTTACGTTACAGATTAGATCTATATCCTCAATCTAAATAAGATTAATTATCTATATTGATATATTTAGATAGGAAAATTTATTGAATGAAGAGAGGATGGGTAGTGGAATGAACTTATAGATAAAGAAATATACTGTTCTTGTTATAAGTAGAGGAGAAGGAAGAAGAGTGATAGAATATGATAGTTTTATGAGTATCATCCAGACAAAACAAACACTTCACTGCACATGGTGATGCGGAAAGTAATCTCAAATATGGAATATGAAACAAATGAGCTAGACTAATAAGACCTAACTCAAGTAGTTAAGAGCCGAGACGAGCATGGAAAGAGGAGCGGTCAAAGGTTTGAGTCTTAATGGAAATGAATTTGTAAGGAACATATTACTATGTTATAAAAAAAAATCTAAAAGTGATGAAGTTTTAGTGCTTTTAGCTAAGTGTTCACCTGTAGATGAGTACGAAGTTGGATGGATTGCAAACAGTACTAAAGCCTCCTACTATACTACTCTTTAGTTGATGTTTTTTTTCTAATTACAAAGTTGGAGACGACCATAGTCAAGATGGAAAGAAAAGTCTAACCAGTTCAAGATTGTAAGGATGGGTGATATTTACTTTGAAGTCAATATAAGGTCTAACTTAACATTGAAAGATGTAAGACATGTTCCAAATTTACAGCTTAATTATAACCTAACCTCAGGTTTTGCCTTAGATGAGCAAGGTTATGAAAGCTACTTAGGTAAAGTCAAATGAAAGCTTACTAAAGATTTCTTATTTGTTGTAAAAGGAAAAAAACATGCTACATTTTGTACAAGACCCAGAGGAAAGTTTGCAATGATGAGTTAAATGTTATAAAAGGTACTTCCTAAGAGTTATGGCATAATAGATTAATATACATGAAGAGACATGATTGCAAGTTTCGACAAGGAAGTTCTTAATTTTCTTGGACAGAAAATGAATCCTTGTCTTATGAAATTTTTTTTTTAGTTGGAAAACAACATATGGTTTCCTTTAGTAGCAGATCTAAGAGAAAATTAGAGAAGTTGAAGTTGGTATATATGATGTTTGTGGCCTTATGGATGAGTAAGCTCTCGAAGGAAACACATACTTTGTCACATTTATTAATGAATCAGGAACGCATAGATTTATTTGCCCATATTATAGGATCAAAATCTTTCAATATTTTCATATCATGGTTAGTAAAAAGACTAAAATAAATTGAAATGTCCCAAGTCTGATGAGAATGGAGTTGAGCACACCTCAAGAGTGTTTCAAAATTACTACACTAATGATGCAAAATCAAGTCACAACTTCAAATGATGCAATTAAAGTTCTAATAAGACAGATTTTGAGAGCAAAAGGAAAGAAGATCAAGAACGCACTCAACATGCTAATTCGAATTCTAGAAGAATCTCGACGTATTTGGAATGTTTTCCTCCATCAAATTGTATGACTTGCAAGTTATTTACTTTCCTTTTAGTTTATTTATTTTTATTTACTTTTCTTAGTTTATTTTTATTTAGGTTTGTTTTCTTTACCAATTTTTGGCGTGATTTAGTGTCGGATTTGGGTTATGGGTTGGGTGTCCAAATGAATTGGCCCAACCCGACCCAACAATGGAGAATACAAAGGGTGTTGTTTCTAGCAGTTTGAGAGACAGCCAAGAAACCACTGTTGTAACGTATCAAAGAATTCAATTTCTCTTCTATCTTTGTTCTTTTTCTCTACAACCAAAGTCCAATATTCATCTATGGATTTGTGCTGTGAAAACATATTAAAGGTTCCTGTGGTCCCATTGATGACTACAAGCGAGAATTCGCCAATAAAACAATGAAACAACGATCTTGGGCATGGACGTCAAGAAAGCAACCCGAAGACAGGTTCATTTTTCTAACATCTGTATCAGAGCCTTTTGGGTTGTTTTCTGGCTTTTAATTATTTTCTAGGTTAAGAAAATAAACTACATTTCTGGATGATTGCCTTCAACGACAGATCGTAAACCACAATTTAACTACCTGTTCACAGGTTTATCCGGCTTCTCCTTCTTTAATTGCTAAAAAAAAGGGCAAAATTTAGATGATTTTAGGCCCATCTCTTCCACTTGTCCCTCAAGTGGCCTAGTGCATGTCATTCTTTGCCAGAAGATTTTCAATGCTGCACTCCCAAAATATATCTTTTTATGGAGAATATGATTTTCTTTATATGAGTTGGTCAAATCCTATTTGCGGGAACTGTGAAGCAGAAGGAAACAAATGCCAATAGAAGAAGAGTAAAAGATTTTCTTTCAAGTAATACCTTATATGTGTTTTCAGCAAGGAATAAAATATCGATAATTACGGATATATCGGTATTTGGATTTTACGGATATATTATAAATATCGGTAAATATCGATGGATATTTTGACAAAAATATCAGTAAAACGAAAATTAATAAAAATACTTTGAAATTCATGACAATACTTTTATCGAATCCATGTTACATAAATAAAGCGAAATATACACTTATTGAAAACAATATTTATTATAATTTATCGAAAAATTACATTACAGTAGTAATTTAAAACCAAAATAAAGACCGATGTGACTCCATTACAAAGAAAAAATAATTTGAGAGTTAAATGAAGCTTGGATGTGTATGAATGAGTTTGTAAAAAGATTGTATGATTTTATGGGTATTTATAGAATTTTTTGGAGTCAAAATAGTCATTACCGATATTTTACCGATATTTACCGATATTTATCTATATTTTACCGATATTTACCGATATTTTACTGATATTTTTACAGAAATTCCAGCACAAGCGCGTGTGCTCCATAGTCGCGATTTTTCGGTGGAAAAATTGGTATTTTCCGATTTTTCGGCGAAAAATCGGCGATTTTACCAATTTTTTCGCTGCTTTTTCTTCTCAGCGCCGACCAAAAACCGATTTTTCAGTGATATATCGACCGAAAAAAACGATTTTTTGTTCCCTGATTTTCAGGAAAGGAGGATATGGAAGATTAAAAAAAAAAGGTAAATATATTTATGAGATAAATATATTGATTTGTTCTGGATAGAGTTCCATGAAATAAAAAAAAATCCTTTAAAAAGGTAAGATACAAACTCTGAATGTGTTTCAAAATTTTTTTTTATAAAAAAACGTTTTGAATGTGATGGAATGTCATTTAAAAAAAAATTATGTGATTTTTTGTTGTTGTTGATCATAAATACATAGAGCCCCAGATATCTTTCTCGAAATAAATAAATAAAAGAGATTTGTTCTTATTAAACAAAATGGGATGTGTTCTTGAAAGTAAGATTTTGGACTTTGATTTCAAGAAATGAAATTATATTTAAAAAAAAAAACTTGGATTTTATAGTCAATGACTAAATGGTAGGAAACCTTCTTGAAAAAAAAAAGGGATTTGTTTTGGGGAAAAAGGGTGCCTATAAGGAAAAGTCACATAATCAGCGTATAAAAAAGAAAGGAGTTAAATTTGCCTCAATTTATATATTTACTACATCAAAGGTAAAGTAGCCTTATTGGTTAAAGTTCTTTTCATGTTTAACCTAAAGACCCAAGTTTGAGTCTTATTGTCTTTTTTGTATTCTAAGGTTTTTCTTTTTCTTTTTTTTAATTTAATTTAGACTTAGTGTCTAATGCCCAAAAAAAAGGAAGGGTAATATTTGTTTACAAAATTTGTACCACATGAGTATATGTTAGTATGTTACTCATCAACTAAAATTAAATAAATATAAGGCAAGAAGGACAGGTCACAATGGTGTTTGTTCCCATGAACATTAAGTTAAGAGCTTCATGCTCTACCTACAAGGGTAAATGGCTTCTTATGGAAAAAGACTATGGTTACTATATATATATATATATATATATATATATATATATATATATATATATATATAAATGATTAATTCTTCTTCAGTCTCATGTTTTGTACATAAAAAAGTTTGAATAGTTGATATGTAAGAGATAGCATGAATAATTATCATTTTACATTAGTATGTCTTTATCTTTTACATGCATGTCTTCAATTCTATATATATGCTATTGGAACATGCTTCCGATATAATATTATTTGATGAAGTAGGGGTTTTTAGGTTAAAAGAAATTTGAATAATTTTTTGCCTAAAAAAAATTAGAAATACTTGCATAGATTATTTCTAAGTTGTAATAATTAAAATTTGTTGATAAAAGTTGATTGGAAACATAATGAATTTTTGTTTTTATTGCAATTTGAGGTCATTGCATATTAGAAGATAATTATAGCAAGTAAAAGCATAAATATTCATAAAAGTACCAATTGATTAGATTGTGTAATATCTCTATCTATAGTTGAAATGTTGATTACAACTACGAGCAACATAGTAGCAATGAACAAGGATGACAAACTGAATGGTGATAACTATGAGTTTTGAAATCACAAAGTTCATAAAATATCCTTGCTAGGCAAAAGGCTATTGAAACATTGAATTATGTTATGTAAGAACATAAACAAGGAAACTTTACTTAATATATAAGGGATCATAAGGCTTATGTAGCCTACCAAAATTAGTTCCCATCATGTTATTGTGTTGAATGTACAATGATTTATTGAGTGTGAAGTATACAAGATTACTCATGAAATGGAGCAAGATTTAAAAGAAAATGTATGATAGACTTTCAAGCATAGAAAAGCTGAGAGAACTTGTAATGAAACAATCCAGAGTTGACATAACGAACAATATAATGAAACAATATCCCAGTAAGATGAAAAGAATTATAAAAGAGCTTAAGAGATAATGTATGTCTTACTAATGAATAAAGAGTAGAGGTGGTAATAAAATCTCAAAAGAATTAGAAACATATGGTGGTGAACATGATATAAAATAAGAGTGTCAAAACCTTTGATGATATAATGTCAAAACCTTTGATGATATAGTACACTTTCTTGAATTGGATGCATAATGACTTATGTTTGCTAAGTTTAATGACAAGCTTAATAGTTGAATAAAAGTCTTGCAAAATTTTCAAACTTCTTTAAATGGAATAGGAGATTAGATAATGCTTCAAAGAAAAGAAAATTGAGATCTACTAGAAGTTTGAGCATGCTAAGAAGGATAAAAGCAAGTTGAAATGTTATAACATAGCAACTAAGGTCATTATGCTCTTGAGTTTACTTAGTCAAATCACACTCACCAATCATATAGTTAGAGATCAAGAACCACATGTAGATATTCAATGAATAGTTCCAATACAAGAAGGATAGATGTAGGAAACAACTCTAAATTGGAGGTCTAGGTATTGGAATATAAAAATTGGCATTGCTTAACTCTACTTACTTCATTCCTAAATATTGTTCTTTATGCTCCAAGTATTTAATAGAACTTGGTCTCTATGCTAGTCCTTAATTAGTCTATGTTTCAATTTGAGTTTTCATGATTCAATGATGAAGTTGTATTTGGGAACAATAGACTTGACTTCTAGATATTTTTCAGAATGATTTTATATTTCTTTATATTGATAACTATGTGTTGTCTAGTAATAGTTATTATTCGTTAATGACTAATTCTAGGTCGACCCATTATATTGCTTTTATAGCTAATATAATTGTGAATACATTTATAATGTTAAAAAGTATACAACTTCGAGGGATTTTGTGTATACGTTAATGTAACTAAGTTCAGGGTACAATAAGACATGATTGTTATTATTCACTCAGACATTTTTTTGGGTTGAGTTACTATGTATCCCTAACATGTACATAAGCTTAAAGCTCCCAAATTGTTGGTGTGCTCGCATAGTCACACGACCCATTTACCTGTATGAATGACCTTTAAATGTGGAATATAAAGGACCTTGGATATGTGATTGGGTAAGATTAGCTCATCTTGAGCAAGTGGGAGATATTGAATTTGGGTTATGGGTTGGGTGCCCAAATAGGCTGACCAAACCCGACCCAACAGTAGATAAAGGGTACAGTTTCTAGGAGTTTAAGAGACAACCAAGAAACCACCGTTGTAACATATCAGAGAATTTTGTTTCTCTTCTTTGTTCTTTTTCTCTACAACCAGAGTCCAATATTCATATATGAATTTGTCTCGTGGAAATAGAATGGTTCTTATAAGTGTTTTCAATACCGTTTATGAGGCACGCCTTGAAGCGAGGCGCTTGGAAAATGCCTCAAGGTGTCCCAAAAAAGGCGAATAACACATAAGGTGTACGCCTTCTTAGTCAAGGCGTAGAAAAGGCGTAAATGCGTACGCCTTCTCAACCAAGGCGTACGCCTCACAAAGATCCCCAAATTAACATTAAAAAAAACAAAATTAAAATTGTAAAATATAAATTCAAAACACCCAAACACCCAACCCTAATCATTTTGTTTTGAAACAAAAGGAAAAGAGAGAAAAACCCTCACCGTGTGGCTCTGATCCTCTGCTTTTTCCGGTCAAGTGTCGCTTTTTGCTGGAATCGAAGCCTACATCGCCTCACCTCAATCTTGGGAGCCTCTTCGCCCTCGCTCATCCCTCCGTAACGCCCATCAGCCTCCGTTCTCCCCGAAGAGCGCCAAAGTCCCTTCAAAATCTTCCTATTCCTGATGGGCTTGAAAATAATTCTTATATGGAAGTATGAAATCATGGCCATGAATTTTCGTTTTCTTAATGGATATATTAGAAATTATCCCCTAGGCCTTCTATTAATGCTATTTTTATGAAATTATTCCATGTTTTCTTAATGCTACTTCTATTAATAAATTATCCTATTTTTATGTCATTAATGCTAAACATATATTAGCAAATATATGATTATCCTATTTTGCTAAACATATATTAGTAAATATATGATTATCCAATTTTGCTAAACATATATGCTAATATGATTATCCTATTTTAATGTCATATATGCTAATGTTTCCATATATTATTTTATTTCCATATATGCAAATATGACATTAATTTTTATGTTTTTTTTTAAATCAATGTAAATTAGTCCTATTTTCATACCAAATCAATGTAAATTATATTTGCTAAAATGAATATCCCATTTTCATAAAAAAGATAATCCATAAAATAAAAATATCCAAAGTAATTGGATAAATCTAAAATATCCCTAATTTTATATAAATTTTAAAATTGTAAGACCCAAAAAATTCCAAATTCTGGAAAAATGGCAAAATCGTAATTTCGGTTACAAAATTGTAATTTCAAGGAAAACTGAAATTTATTATCTGGATCTCGGATGACAAAAAAAATTTCACTGTTGGAATCGCTCTCGAAATTCCAACAAGACGTCGAATTTCATCGACTCGCCGAATTCGAGACGCCTAATTTACACGCTGAGGCATCGCGCTTCGCGTCAGAAAATGATGTTCACACGAAAGTCACTTATAACACGTACTCATGTGCCATAAGTGGTATGAGTAGAGAAATGATGAAAATGGACAGTCGAGATAGGGCCTAATGTCAAAACTGGGAAAAGAAGGACATAATTGGTATTAATGGAATTGTTTTAAGTTAGATAAAGCCAAAATAGTGAATAGTAACTCATCTTCTCCATTAATTACAAAAAGCAAGGTAAAAACGGGAGGGACTTCCCGTGGCTGATAATTTCAGATTTTAGAGTGGTGAAGGTTAGACTTCTCTCAAAATACTCCGCGATCCGACCGCCAAAAGCTTTCGTACAGTTATGAAAGTCAGCTTCTACGGAGGTCTACGCGTGGACTCCGGTTTTGAGAGTTTTTGACAAACTCTGTGAGGTAGGGGTTTCTCCCTACTTGGGTTTTATTCTTTATTTAAGTACGTTGTTAATGTTTCTAGCCGAATGAGGCCGTGAGGGTCACTGGATCGTCCCAAATCTTGGACCGAATTGTTATAATTTTTGAAAATGGACAGCCCGTGCAGTTCACGGACTGTTTGTGATGGGTATGTTGGAAATTATGTAATAAATGGTGCTTTGGTACATAGGGCCGTAATGGTCGTGGAAATTGGGTTCACAAAGTGAACCGACGACAGGATTTTTCTCGAATAGTAACCGAGGGTTTCACTATTCTCGAGAATAGTGTTCACAAAATAAATTTTGTGAATTTATGTGTTTGTTCGAGTAATTCAAGTAGAATTGCTCGTGTTTGATCATTAGCCCATGTGAGCAAATTTTGATGTGATGAAATGCGAAATTACATGACATGATTGTGTAATTAAATTTATGTGAATATATGCATGTTTATATATTTGCATGTGCTGTAGATCGTAATGGAATTGGCATCATGCATTCCATATGCACCGGCACCCTAGGACGACAGAGTGAGTGCAATGAAAGTAGTCTGTATAAATGATTTCCTGAGCAGAGTCTAAAAATGATAATTATCGGAGGGTAGTCCATACTAAAACAAAAATATCAATCGTCGGAGACGGCCCAATTAATATATATATTCATCGGAGGGTTGTCCACAAATAAACATAAAAAATTCTCATACGAGGCTTAGGTGAGTGTGAGGGAGCTCATGAGGACTCCTGCAGCATTTAGACGGTCATTAGACATTCAAGTAGGATCTGTTAGAGTGTGATCCATATGAACATTTGAATTTTTAAATTTTGAATCTCCCATAACACCTTTCCCAACCCGCAACTCTTCGTAAGACCTCGTGATGGCCCGGGTTCCATATAAAGAAGAGACACCGCATTACTGCATTCCTGCCCTACTCAAAATACGTGAGAAATCACCATCAAATTATTTTGAGAAGGGTTTAGGAAGAATCCAAAATATTTCCATTTTTCCGCTTTCGATTTCTTAACAATGGCCGGAGGTATGTAAATTTCCGCATTTGCTTCCGGGCGATATAATTTGATTTTGATTAGGATGTTCAATCACCTTTGATTAACATTTCAGACGTATTGAACACTATATCTGCTTTATACGTGTTTGTGCAAATTTTATATTCTTGAAAATTTGCAATGCAAAGATTGATTTTAATGCTAGATATTTTGGTTTGACATTTTTACTTGGTTTTAATATTAATAAAACTATTTCATAATAATTTTGATGTGTTTTGTGTTTTTAAATGATATCAAACTACATGGGGAATTCATGCTTTGTTTCGATGAAGGTCTTCACGGCGCTCTCATGGTAGTACCGAAAAGATGACTTAAGAAAAAAAAACTGTTTTTCCTGGTAAAGAAACCGAGTTTTTACAGAGGGTCGGGCGTCAAGACAACACACAATTTGTTTGGGCTACGATTTCTGTCAAGGAGATTGGCTCTTGACAATGGAGCTGGGCCTTAATTTAATTTGGGCTAAACTGGACTGGGCCTGGCTATATGGAATGGGCCGGACCTCAAGGCGTTTTGGCGTGGACCAGTCGGTTTCGCCTTACTAATACGTATCGCTGAATGTCGCTGCTCGCTGGCTGATCGCCGGAAAGACGCCAGTTTCAATAATATTAAGCAAAACAATAGCTAGACTTTAAAATAAAATAAATTATAACGGACTTACAAGTTTCAACCTACATCATCACATGCGAAAGCATGTTGCTTCTTACCACCAAGCTATGTTAATTTGTTACTCCTTTACATTGGTTTCTTTTTATAGAGATTTATGGTCGGATATATAGAATATGGGAATTAAATTTATATATTAAATTTATCAATATTGTGATTATTTGTATGTGTATAGTTTACATACAAAATTAATTAAATGATAATCTTATTGTATAAATTGCTTAAAGTTTTTGCAAAAATGTTAGAATATGAGAATTAAATTTCCTATATATTAAATTTATTGTCATTGTGATTATTTGTATGTGTATAGTTTTACATACAAAATTAATTAAATGATAATCTTATCATAAATTTCAAAGTTTTTGCAATAATGTTCAGTGATCAATATAATTTTAATTAATTAGGGAATAGCCACAACATCCTTAATTAGTTAAAATTATATATTAAGTTTTAAGATCACATTTGATTACATTAATTGTAATTAATCATATGGATTGTGATAAATCTCATCTCACAAGAATTTTTATTACATTTGTATGATTAATTAGGATGAATTATCAAATCATATTTTCTAATTTACCCACAGAGATTAGGAAAAGGAACATGGGTTTGAGAGGTTCTCACAAGTAAAATTAATTAAACCTAATCAGTAAGACTTTAGCCTACGTGCGTTTTATGTCACTAGGTTTATGTTTTTTAAAGCATGATTTACATCGTAAAACATAGCATTGTATCTTTGCCTCAATATTTGATTATTAAGCATGTGTATTATTATTTGCAGTTATTCAACCTCGCGAATACTCGATTTTAAGGTGATATTCTAATTACGTGATAACTATAAGGTATGGAAGGAAAGAGTTCTTCTGCATTTGGGATGGATGGATATTGACTATGCTATAAGGAAAGAGGAACTCGATCCCATTATCAAACCAAGATCGCAGTATGTCGTGATGTCTTATGATAGCTGGAGAGGTCTAATCGCCGTGATGTTCATAGCTAATTTCAGCATATCCACTGCATTCGTGGGTTCCGTCGAGAAAATTACTAAAGTCAAACCACTTCTGAAAGCCACCATGAAAGAATAGCTCACAAAGCTCTTGCACCTTAATTATGCAATTTTCATCCACCAAGCTCACGATGTAGGGAGTGCGTGATCATATCATGCGCATTTAGGGATATATCGGCCCAACTCGCATATTAGAAGTTACCATGTCGTACACTTTCTCGTTTCATTATATCAACACTCGCCTAACAATACAAATTCTTCAAATCTCTTACAACACACATAAAGATAATTGGTCACTTAATGAATTGTTGACCATAAAAAGTAGTAGGGAAGGTTAATGATGGAAGAGGGTTAACAGGTAATCTCACTCACCTCGAAAGAAAAGAAAGGATCAAGCTAAAAGAAAGGGAAAGATTCCTATTCAATCAGGCATAAAGAAGGAGTCAAAGTGTTTTTTCTGTAAGAAGAAGGGACACATGAAGAAGGACTGCTCGAAATTTAAGATATGGCTTGATAAGAAAGGTACTCAATTTTCCTTTGTATGTTATGAATCTAATATGGTTAATGTTAATCATAACACATGGTGGATTGATTCGGTTCTACAATCCATGTTTCCAACACCTTACAGGTATGCAAACCTAAGGAAGCCAAGTGAAGTGAATAATGCCTATTCAGCAAAAGAAGATGAGTTCACGTGTAAGTTTATTGCACTTGCAAATTCCTTTGTATTAAGGTACGCAAGCTTCATTTTAGAATTGGAAAAGACATTTTATGTTCCAAGTTTCTCTTAGAACGACTTCAATTTCAAGACTCGCACCTTTAGGGTTTTCCTTTAGCTTTTCGTGATTCGTTTCGGGCTTTATCCAATAACCCAGTTATCGTTATGGTACATTATCCGATGGTCTTTTCCATATTCGCCATAAAATGATATTACTTATAATTCCCGCATGTTATCGCTGGATTAAAAGATGCAGCTATGAATGAGAAACTTCTATGTTATGGCAATCGAGATCGTGGGACACATCTCCATTGAAAGAATAAAGAAATTGTTAATGATTGCATTGGATTTCGATTTTGTTGATTTCGAGACTCAGGTGAATCGTATTATGGCAAGCAAACCAACAAGTCTAAAAAGGGTGCAAAGAGGAGCACAAAACCTATTAGAGATTACATACCGAAGATTTGCTGTCCCGACATGGATGCAAATAGTCCGAAATACTTATCACCTTCATAGACATTATTCACGATATATGTATTCTACTTACTTCTGCCCAAAGGATGAGCTTTAGACGCCTTTTAAAGTTTTAAGGCCAAGTGAGAGAATCAATGCGAAACATATTAAGATCGTGGAGATCGTATAGAGGTGGAGAGTACTATGGTAAATACACGTAGAATGGACAAGCTCCTCGCGATTTGCGAAGTTTCTTCAAGAAAATGATTGTTGCCCAAGATACTATGCCTCGGTTCTCCAGATCGAATGGTGTGGCGTGAAAGAAGAAAACCAACTTTAATGGATGTAAGGAGTATGAGGGAGTAATACAAACTACCTCAATTCGTGACTGAAACCTAAAGACGGGTCAGAGAGAGCGAATCGAGTTCCAACCAAGGTTGTCTCTATGACGCCAGTCATTCAAAGGTCGGAACGAGTTCATGATATACGCTGCCAAGTTCGCCTGAAGTAAGAATTTATAACTCCACAAGAAAAGAAGCTAGGACCTACACCATCAGCCAGATTTTACCTGGACATGCCGAAAAGGTCCAAGTGGGTATAGATTTTATTGTCCATCTCACAAAGACTAGGATCGTGGAACTCCAAGAAATGCCAAATTCCTCGGGAACGACTTAATCACTGTGAGTGATCGCTCAGACATTGTTTTTGGAGAAGGATCATTATGAAGGTCAACCCTCTGTCTAAGTGATAGATTGATCACATTCACACCTCAAGTACAACTAAAGTGTGAGACAACCATTTCGAAATTCCACATATTATAATATTGATCTTGTGGATCGTTGCAAATGAAGAAATTCCAGAAATTGTTGAACAACCAATTGAGCAACAAGTTGATCAACAAATTCCTCAAGAGAATGATGAAGCAACATTAAGAAGATCTACAAGAGTTAGGAAATCAGCAATTCCTAATGATTATATAAAGGTATTTACAAGAATTGACTATAACATCAACTTAAAATGATCCAGAACGTTTTTGCCAAGCCATGAGTTCTAAGGAATCTAACCTACGGTACAATGCCCTCGAAAGAAGAAATGAATTTATGGCATCTAACCGAGTTTGGGATCTCGTTGAGTCAGCTCGATGGTGTAAAAGCCATTGGATGTAAAACGG
Organism: Tetrastigma voinierianum; assembly: GCA_016808115.1. Lineage (NCBI taxonomy): Eukaryota > Viridiplantae > Streptophyta > Magnoliopsida > Vitales > Vitaceae > Tetrastigma > Tetrastigma voinierianum. The sequence goes on from JAEQBH010001385.1 coordinate 426,476, forward strand.
GTCTTTAAAACAAAGAAAGACTCATTGGGCAACATTGAGAGACACATAAGGCCACTCACGCTAAAGGATTCAATCAAAGGGAAGGAATCGACTACCCGAGACCTTTTCTCCTCAGACATCTAAGAAAGATTCTTTCGAATAATCACATGCATTAGTTGGGTTCATTTTGATTTTGATTTACATCAAATGGATGTGAAAACTAAGATTCCTTAATGGTAATCTAGAGAAGGAGTTTATATGAAACAACACAAGGATTCTCCTCTAGTGAAGGGTGAGCATTTAGTCTAAGCTTAAGAACCATATATGGATTAAAACAAGATCCCGCCAATGGTATTTGAAATTCCATGAAGTCATTACTCATCTCTAGCTTTTGAAGAAAATATCATGGATCAATGTATATCGAAGGTCACTGGGAGTAAGATTTGTTTTCAGGTTAGCATGTGACGAGTATTCTACTTGCAACCAATGATGTTGGCTCGTTATGAGGTGAAACAATTTCAAAGAACTTTGATATGAAGGATATGGGTGAGGCATCTTATGTCATTGGCATTAAGATCCATAGGGAAAGATCTCGAGGCATTTCAGTTCGGCTCTCAAGAGACCTATATCAATAAAGTTTTTGCAGAGATTTTACCGATGAAAAATCGTTCACCTAAGGTAGCACCCATTTCAAGGGTGATGTATTCGACGGAACTGCCCTAAAATGATTTTTAACTGAACACATGAAGAACATTCCATATACTTCAACTGTTGGAAGCCTAATGTATGCTCAAGTCCTGTATCAGACTACATTGCATCTTCCATTACGGAAAGATGTAAGATATCGTGAGTAATCCGTATTTGACCACCTGGAGAGTCGCAAAGAAGATGATGAGATACCCTCAAGGAACAAAGGATTACATGCTTATGTATAGGACGAATATAGTTTCGAGGCATCGCCATCTGGCGCGGATCTTTGTTGGCTGTGCTTTGTTGATTCTCGAAAATCGGCGTGCGGTTATATTTTAAGCCAGGCGATGGGCGTGTCTTGGAGAAGTGCGAAGCGGACCTTATTTGCCACTTCCACTATGGGCGAGTTAAGTATCTGTTTTGAGGCTGGCTGCGCATGGTGTATGGTTAAAGAGTTTCATATCACGGGCTTAGTTGTGGATTATGTCTGGGGCGGGTGAAGTTTGTCTTGTGATAACTCGAGTGCGGTATTTATGGCTAAGAACAATGAAGCGATCGAAGTAAGCATATCGACATTAAGTACTTAGCCATAGAGAGCGTGTTAGAGAAATGAGAAGTGGTCGTGAACACATTAGAGTTGATGATTGCGATCCTTTAACTAAAGGCATGCCACTAAGTATTTTAAGGATCATGTATGGTACAAATGGGACTTGGTTCCACGATGTAATTTAATTGTCACGTACATTCATTATTTTAAATAAAACTCTTATTCGATCGATATTTCTTATATGGTTTTGTACATTTCAGATTATTATTATTAATTTGAGAAATATCATTAAGTTTGGACCTTGAATAAACATATGGTTTATTCATTAAGTTTAAGGGTTTGTGTTGAGGAACTTGATATATTGTAATAAATGGAAGATCTTCTTTACATTTATAAAGAGGACTGTCATGTGATTTATATATTTAGTTTCTTTCTTATGATAGGTGTTAAGACTATATGGATCAGTGGGAGAATGTTGAAATTGTGATCCATATGAACATTTAATTTTAAATTTTGAATCTCCATAACACCTTTCCCCAGCCCTTGCGACTCTTGAAGACACATGATGGCTTTGGTCTCCATATAAAGAAGAACCTTTGCACATTTTGGGTCCTCGCCTACTCGAAAATCACAGAGAAAATCGCGTAAGTGTTTGAAGGGTTTAGAAGAACGAAATATTTCCATTTTCGATTTTACCACATTTAACACTTGATGGTGGAGGTATGTAAGTGCGGCATTTTGCTTCCGCATATAATTTGATTGATTAGGATGTTCAATCACCTTTTGATTAACAGGATCATGCATTTGCTTGAATGTGTGTTTACTTTGGAGCATTGCATATGCACTTAGGTGGAGAGTAGCCCACTTAGGGTGATTCCACTGCGAGCATTGCTTCGCCTTGTCGGGATCTTATTTTACGGGTGCGGGGAGGCGTGCCGGGGGAGGCGGCTCGTCTGAGGCGAGTTTTAAGAAGGAAGCCCAGAAATGTGGCAGTAGTCACATATGTATTATTAAATTGTTTTAATTTTAATATATGTTGTATAAGAAGAAAAAAAAAACAATTGAACTCTGGAAACTATTGGATATAGTTGGATATATATATGTTGATGAGTAGTATTTGTATTGGGGCACACAGCGGTACACATTTGTACTCATGATATTGATGTTTGGGACGGGTTATATCACGGGTTTTGTATTTAGGTAGAGCTCCGTCTGAGATTTATATACGATTTACTACGTCAATCAGATTTACCCGACATTCCACGAAGTATTCCATGAGGTTGACGGGTAGTCAACGGCCACGAGGATCGAGTGTATGAAAATAATCTATAATTTATATGGGATAAAACAAAAAAATTTAAATCATTTTCTTAATTGATAAAATTTTATTTGATGTATAAATCAGAATTTGGCAAAAAAATTTAATTCTTTAAAAAAGACCAACTATTTCATGCTATAATTCAATGGAACAAATCATGACTCAATGTGCTTATAAATAAAATAAAATAAAATAATTTATAAATCAATTTAATTTAAAATTTAAAATTTTGTATTCAATTATGTTTTTTTAATTGGATAAATATAAAATATCCATAATTTGTATTAAATTATATCTTTTTAATTTTTATAAAAATTGTGTTTTGATTATTATTGTTGTTGTTTTTTAGAATGAGTTCCACTAATTCAAGAACCTCGAGAAAAGATTTTGTATGGAAGTGTGCTATTGAAATTCCCGAGGAGAAATATTTGAGATGTAAATTTTGCAATCAAAGATGCATGGGAGGGATCAATAGACTTAAGCATCATTTAGTCGGAGCTCATCATGTGCTGCTCATTATATAGATTTGATGTTGGAGGATATTGGGAAACTAAGTGTTCATGCTAATACACTTGCTAAAGTTAGACAAGTTGTGAAGTTTATATATTAATATACTTGGGTTCTTAGCTTGATGAGAACATTTACTAAAAATCATGAACTTATTCGTCCAGCAATTATACGGTTTGCTACTTAATTTCTTACTCTTCAAAGTATTTATGTAAAGCAATTGTGTAGCGATGTTACTCCGCCGGAAAATGGTGTTTAAGCACATGGGCCAAAAGCCGAAGGTGTTAAACTCGAGAAATCTTGTGTTGTTTGATGGAACTTGGCTTCATGTTGCTTTTGGCATAAAAACCACTATTCCATTGGTTTGTGTTTTGAGAGAGGTTGATTTAGAGGAAAGACCAGTCATAAGTTATATTTATGAGTTAATGGACTAAGCTAAAGAGAATATTGCATTTAATTGTGGGGACGTGGAAAGAAAATATAGCCCAATTTGAAGAAAAATAGATGCAAGATGGACTTCGCAACTTCATCGACCATTTACATGCAACGGGTTATTATCTTTATCCTCAATTGCGGTATGAAGATAAGTTCTTTAACGTGGATGAGGTGAGAAAAGGATTATATGAATGCATGGATAGGATGTTGGGTTTTGAAAATCGTTTAAAAGCTGAAACTCAGTTGGACTCATATGACCAAGCAAATGGTGATTTTGGAAGCCGTATTGTAATTGAATTTAGAAAATTAAGAAGTCGTACAAGTTGGTGGATGCATTTTGGGAGTTCAACACCAGAGTTACAGAAGTTTGTTGTTCAAGTCCTTAGCCTTACTTGTAGTGCTTCGGGATGTGAGAGAAATTTGAGTATATTCGAATCGATAATATCTCTATGTTGTAAATTTATATTCATATATTTTTGTTATAATATTAGAGAATTTCCATTTCATCTTATCACATAAATTTATTTATTTTATTATTTGTAGATTCATACAAAAAAGAGAATAGGCTTGAACATAAAAGGTTGATTGTACTAGTGTATGTAAGGTACAACACTAGATTGAAAGAGAGAAGTCTGCAAAGGAAACAAAATGCTGATCAGATTTTGGTGGATGAACTTGATTCAGATGATGAATGGATTAGAGAGAAAAAAGATCCCCTCCTCCTGCTTGATTTTTGTTGGCTTGAAGATAATGAGTTATTCAATGTAGATGCTATTAGAGTTGTGTCATTCAAAGACCAAAAGACTCAAGCATCACCCGATAGTTTCTTCACAATCCTACAAAAGAAAACATAATAAATTAGCAAGTAAGTACTCAAAACTAAAGCCATAAATTTGATTAATTTAATAATGAACAGTGTTTATACATATTTAATACTTTATGCTAGGTTCAAATGGAGGCAAAGACAAAGAAAAAATTTCAATTTATCACAAATTCATGAAGATGAAGATTTGATGAAATGAGAAGATTTGATAGTGGAAAATTTCCTACTATTGATACATTAGATAATGATGAAAATGTTGACATTGAAGATGATGATTTGAGTTGAAAAATTATGACTTAGTTTTGATTTTTTTTTTTTTTAAAGTTTGGAACTAATATTATGTTGACTCATTTTATAATTTATGGTTTTAGAACTATGATGGTAGTTTAATGTATTTTTTATTGTTTGAGTAAGTTATGGTTATTTAAAATGTGAAGTATGGAAGTAGTTTTATGTTATTTTATTTTATTTTTAATATATTATAAAATAATTATTAAATTATATTTGTCATTATAAAAGGCTAACATCTCAACGCTTCGAGGCTTACGCCTCGCTTCACAGACACGAAAACGCCTTGCATTACGCTTTTGTCTTTAAAAACACTAGTTCTTATGGTCCCATTCATGACTACAAGCGAGAATTTGCTAATGAAACAATGAAGCAATGATCTTGGGCATGGACATCAAGAATACATGTAACACCACGAATTAGACCCTAGTAGTTTTATTACAGTTTTGTAGTATAAGAAAAGTAAAATTTGTATTTTTTGGAATTTAAGTGCTAAGAGTGAAAAATGATAAAACCGGAATTAATCAAAAAGTTAAGGGTAAATTGGTATAATGTCACATTAAAGACTTAAAGGTCATAAAACAAGAAGAGTATATGTTAAAGTAGGAATTGTGATAAGTTAGAATTGCAAATAAAATGAAATAGAATGACCTAAATGCAAGGGGTGAGATTTGACTCTAATGGATAAGACCAAAAATTGGTCTATGGATTGAGAGAAGATTTTTTCTCATTTTTGGGAGAAAAGGGCTAGGGTTACGGTGGAGGAGAAGAGCCAACTTTGGTTTGCCATTTAGTCAAGTGTCTTTTTGAGTTTAAGCTAGGAGAAGGAAGGGAAAAGAAGAGGAAAAAGAGAAGAAATCAAGGTATGGAACCTATATGTATGGAATACTTGTATGGAACCTATATGTATGGAACTTTGGTATAGAATTCTTGTATGGAAAGTATGGAAACTATCACAAGCTATACTTGTTTATGGGTTGTTAGGAAAAACCTAACTTCCATTATGAAAGTGTTGTTGGTTGGTTTTTGTGGGCTTTAGCGGTTTTGGTTGGTTTAAGTTAAGTTTTGGAGTGGTTTTCTTTGATGTGTTTTGGGTTTTGGTTGGAAATTATGGGTGAAAAAGAAACCAAACACATAATTTGTCTGAATCATTAGGTGAGTCTGATCTTGAAGAAGTTAGTCTAGTACTGTTAATTTTCTAGAGGATATTGATGCAGGTGCTAATACTCAGTCTTAAAGTTGAGTACCGGTACTAAAGAAGTTTGATACCGGTGCTCAAGAGTTGTGTAAGGTTCGATGCCCAGGTCCTACTGACCTGTTTTGTTATGTTCTTCAGTTAATTCTAGCAATCATCAATTGGATTAATGAGGATCCTAATAAGTGAATGAAAGGATCCGTACATGTATACAAGTGTTTGTGAAATTGCTCTAAACCTCGCCGCCTCGGTGAAGTTGATCCTGTTGTTGGGCAGACTTGGTTTATTGCTCCTTATTTGCTAATGTGATTAAGAATAATATAACAAGCTTAGTAATATATATAATTATATGCATGCCTAAGACCGAATAGCAAATGAATAGGCTTACCGATCGATTAGCCGACACTCTACTAGTCTTTATAACACTTTTGTTACGTGGCGAGGCACGTCTCGATTCGATCTTGCGCTCCTGTGAATCTTCTGACGAAACTTACATTACGTAGGCGGCGTATGCTGTTTAGTGTTTTGGCACTCCTGCTAGTGCTACAACACTTATGTTACGTGGGTAGACACATATCTGTTCAGTGTTTCGGCACTTTTGCTAGTGCTATGACACTTGCTCTTACGTGGGGCGACACGTCTACGATTCGACATTATCTTTTAGTACCTTTGGAGGTACCTATTGTCTTGTGTCCTATCATTCATTATTCTTGAGATATACACAAAGCAAACATTTATATGATAAAAATATGAATAATGAACCATAAGAAGCTAGAAGTAATTAGTTGTACTATATTGTGTGTACCCTACGGGTACATACATCTGAATCTCCGTTACGAACTCACCCGGAGATATGAAAACCTTGTTATAAGAATTATGCTAGATGAAAACTTTGTGATAAGAATTAGGTTATATATATGTAAACTCTGACATATGCATTATGTTATATGTATTATGTAATTATGGACTACTTCAGTGGTCGTATGCATTTATCTGTTTCCCCTTGGTATAAAGGCAGCACGAATTGACTAAATGCGTGTGGAGTGCAAGAGGGCGTTCGAGGGCATTCGGCGTCACAATGGAGGTAACATCAATAGGTGATGTAGGCTTTTTGATTTTGTTTTGGAATATAAATGTAAAAGTTCTTAGTAATAGTGGAATTTGTTTATGTTCATGTAAATGAGACTCAGGAATGTGTACATGACAGTTTAAACACCACTACGGTAGTAGTACTAGAAGTTTTATTTCCTTATGAAATTATATATATGAAATGGAGTCCACGATGTGAGAAGCGGATAAAGAATCTCGAGTCCCGTGTCGCATTTTCTCTTCGCGGCAGGGGTTAGGGCGTGTTATTACAACTCGAAGACATGTTCATTTTTCGAGCATTTAGGTTAAATATTGCATTAGATATTTTATTTATATTTCATTTATAGTTTGTAGCCTATAAAAAGACATGTTTACAAATTATGGATTAAAAATTGTGAGAGTTTTCTTATAACACGGTTGCATTGGAATTTTAAGCGTTTGAAATAACGTTTTTTTAGAGTAACGTTTTTTTTAGTGTGAATAAATTGTAATAAATATGTTTTAAATTAGTAACGTTTTTTTAGTGTGAATAAATTGTAATAAATATGTTTTAAATTATGTTTTGGAAACGGTTTGCATTTATTGGCTCTAATTGTCGTCTTTATATATACGAGTTTTATTTTGTATTAGAAAATGTGTGGCTTTTGGAAATCTGATTGGGTGATAAATGAAGAACTTCCCAGTTACGTTGGTATACAGGATTTTTGGGGTGCAATTTCGAAGTGCCGGTTAATTCGTTGTATCTGGGAGGCGAACCTCCCATTGACCTGGCGCGTGTGTGGAAGCGGGTCGTTTTAAGAGCTGTGTTCCTGAGGCCTCGAATCATACTATATTCATATTCGGTTTGTTGAACAGGTTGTTTATTAATCTTAATTTCATTTTATTTGTTGATTTGTAATTTAGAATTTGCTATCTTACATGGTGTGTTATATTTATGTAATTTATATAATCTTTGTTTACTGTGTGTACTTTGACCAACAGGTTCTCCAAAGAATCTTTGAACTATCGAATTTTTCATAGCAGCATTGCTCCTGCTCGACTTATGTCAAACGCTTCATAGTTGATTATGATGTAACCCCGTTATACGTTATCGATATATTTCACAATTGATTATGGTATTTTCCTCTCAGGCTTATTAATCGATTAATCGTAATTGATTGTGGCCTTGTCGACTTTTTCCTTGAGCGATCGTAGAACAATCGAAGAGTATCTATTGTGAATTCGGTGTCGATACATGATGAACTTGCATCAACTAAAAATGGTATAAGGTACAAGAAATAGCCCCTAGCATTCCACAATCTAATGGCGTGTCTAAAACGATGAGTCACATCATCACTAAGAGGGTTATGTGTATTTTGACCACACAGCTACGTAATGTGTTTTAGGATGAAGCCACACAAACTACCTACTACTTGAATAACATACCTTCTTCAGGTCTATTGAACTTTGAGATTCAAGAGAAGGCGTAAAAAGAAAAGATGTTTACTATTCCAACTTAAGGATGTTTGGGTGTAAAATTTTTATGCATATTCCCAAACAATAAAGATCCAAACTTAATGATAAACCAGTTCCACGTGTTTGTAAGGTATGGTGATAAATAGGATCCAACTAAGAAGAAATTGATGAAAATAGAGACGTGTTCTTCCAAGATGATCAAATTTATTGAGTTGGTATTCTTCCATCATATTGCAACATATAAATGAAGATGAAATAGATGAGCTAATAAGAGACGATGCTTCAAGCGACATGCCTAAATAGGAATCAATTGAGAATGAGTAGGAGAAGCAATCACTTCATCCAGAGACTTGGTAATTGTATCTAGGAGGTCTAACTCTAGGTATATATTAATAATAGATGAAAGGGACTCAAAAGTTTTTACGAAGCTAAGGTTGCGTTTGTTTTTCAACATCTTTGAATAGAAACTTTTGAGAACATCTTGAATAGTGCTTGAATAGCGTTAAGTATTGGTTGTTTGTTTTTTAACGTTAGGTAGTGAGTAGAGATAATGACAGACATGTTATTTTAGGTTTAAATAAGCGCCGCTCTTAATGACATGTTTAATTTAATTTTAATCGGGTTTTTAATAGGTTTGAGTTTATTTTCTCCAAATCATACGAGATTCGGGTATTATTCTGCATGCTTAGAAAATTAGAAATTTTGAAAATGACAAAATATTAATAAAAATAATAAATTATGTAAGGAGTTCGAGGAAATTTAGAAAGTGCAGATGCCGAATATCTTGAAACGGATTTGTAGTTAAATTCGATCGTGAAATCTAGTGACCCAAAAGTTTTGTCGAATTACGAGAGACCAGCGGAAATTTTAGGTTACGGGTGATAAGTTGCCAATGACTCTAAGGACAAGATTTTTTCGATTTTAGGACGAAACGATTAGAATGAGCTTGATATGAGTATATATCGAAAATAATAATAATAAGCCCGCCACGATTATATTTTAAAATATTTTTTTATTATTTTATTTTTATACTTTAATATAAATAATAATAATTATTATAGTGTTTTTAATAAATAATTTATAAAAATTCCTAATATTTTTATTTTTATGAAAAATATTAATTTTAATATAATAAAAAAAAAAGCAAATATAAAAAAATTAAAATTTAAAAATAAAAATAAAAATAAAATGTAAAGAGTTTGGGAATTTTCCCATCTCCGCCCCGCCCTGTTTAATTTTTTAAATGAAATAAGTTTGGGAATTTAAAAAATAAGCAATGAAGTCGGAATGGGACCGAATCAGTCCCTGACACTTAAGTTCAATAAATAACAGTAGTGTATGTTAGCATATTGCTTTATTGAATGATGATTGAATTTTTAGCATTTTTGTGGAAAATGACTTTTACGAATAGAAAGCGGAAATATTTTAAACTTTTACATTGAGCTTTTTTAAAATTTCGGTAATAAGTCGTGAAAATTTTTAAAAACAAACGGTACTTAATCTTGAAAATTGTCGTTTTTAGAGCGTTAAGTCAACAACAATAGCTAAGTGCCATGTGATAGAATCGATTGGTCGGAAGTATTAGGCACGATAAGATGGATTATTTATAGAAAAATAAAACCCATGAGTTGGTATAACTTCATAAAGAAAGAAGATCAATCATTAAGCAAAAAAATGGCATTATCTAAGCCTAAATATAAATAGCATTAGAGTTTGGCATGTTGCAAGGCGATTAAGATAAGGAAAAAGATAGGGTTATTTTTTGGCATTGCTCTAAGGCTTCAAGGTGAAGTGTTACAAAACATATTTGTTAGCCTTTTTGTGTAATAAAATAAAGTTAATAGAGCTTCCCGTGGATGGAAATTTTAGAAGAAAGAAAATAGATTTGTATTCACTTGATTAAAAAGAAAAAAAAAATCCAAAGCTTGCTTGATTATTTTCAAACAATGATTTCTAAATTTCAAACCCCCTATTCATGCATTCGTAACCGTGCAAAAGAAAATCATAATCTAATCATAATTTGTAACTATTTGGTTGCTAAATTTTGAAAATAAGATATGAAAAATCGGATAGATATAGGTAATATTCCAGATTCCAGACCCATCGAACACCGTCCAATGATGAATTGGACTCTTGATGTTTAATGGAGCGGAGAGAGATGAGACCCATCAGTTCTACGTCTCAAATTTTTACACGTGGCAAAGGTGGTGGTCGACCATATTGCATGACGGTTTGGAGGGGAACAGAATAAATCACCTCCAAGATCGTCGGAAAACAGAAACAGCTTTAGCCCCCCCCACCCATCTTCACCAGGTATGTTCAGTAACATTACATTTTGCTTTCAAAACTCTTGATCTCTGTATCTCTGCATATTAGGAAATGAAATGATTTTTGGCAGTTTATTTAGTGCTTTTTTCTTTTGTTGATGTTGCTGCCTTTTCCCCTTAGAGCTGTGATGATGATAATGATTTGGATTTAAGGCTGAATCAACCACTTCTATGGTTAATTTATTTATTTTTTTTTTGATAATGACCAGGAGATCTTCAGCTGCAATGTTCAATTCATTGGGAGCCAAACTTTAAGAGGGAAATTGATCATTTATGGAGATCTATAAAGTCGAAAAGCACAACCAATTATAATCTACCAAATCTCGGTTGTCTGTATCGATCCCATTTATTTCTATCCTAATCAACCATTTATTGAAATACAACATTCATAGCAAGTACATGGACAAATAACGCACAACAAATTTGATTTGCCACTGCCAAATGTAAGAGCTGCTCTAAATTCACAGAACTTATAAATCAAAATCAATACATAAAATACCTGTACTTTCTAATGACTTGCGCCTTGAAAACCAGTTGTCTTAGGTAGACTTTGAGACATCAAATGGGAAATGTCGATCCCCATGAAAGGCGGGAGAGGAACAAAACCCATAAACCTGGAGTTTATTTGGTCATTTAAATTGACAAACCTAGTAGTCACGCATCCTTATGTGATTTTCTCTTTAACGAGGTGACAAACTACTTCAATGTGTTTGGGCCTTGCCGCCTTTCATGAAAAACTAAATTGAATGCAATATGCAAATCAGTTTGCTTATCAAAGATGAGCTTCATCTGTCCATCCTTCTCAAACCTCAACTCTTAGAGAAGTTATTTTAGCCATATGAGTTCACATGTTGCTAGGATCATAGCTTGATACTCAACTTCCACGTAAGACCTGACCATTATATCTTGTTTCTTACTATTCCAGATTATTAAGTTACTTCCGATAAAGACACAATACCATAAAGTGGAATGTCTATCCGTGGGGAAACCTGCCCAATCTGCATCTATGTAGCTAATATCCTGGGTATGACCTCTATTCTTATATAACACACCTTAGCTCAATGTTCCTTTGATATATCAAAGAATCCAAATATCAACATCCAATGGCTATCACAAGGTGGTCGCAATAATTGACCATGAGCACTCATAGGAAAAGAAATGTCTGATGAAGTAATGGTGAGGTAGTGTAGTTACCTACGCTAGTACGAGTTAGAAGTTTGGATCCATAGGAGTGTTTATAGGCTTATAGTCTAGCATGCACGTTTCTTCTAGAATATCAAAAGCATATTTCCTTTGAGAAAGGACCTCAAACAGAACTAGATTAAGCTATCTCAATTCCAATAAAAATACTTGAGTCTCCCCAAGTTTTTAGTCTAGATGTGGTTGAAAATGTGTTGCTTTAGTTTTATGAATTTTATCTTTGATCATTGCATATGATGATGATGTCATCCACACAAACAACCAAATAAATACACCATCCAAAAGAATTACGATGATAAAAAAAAAATGAATGGTCTTCTATGTTCCGAAGCATGTCAAACTCTTGAACAAATGAACTAAAACGGCCAAACCATGCTGAGATTGTCTCAAATTAGACTCCTAAGCAACAAAACAAGTGGTTGACCTATATATACTTCCTCTTCAAGATGACCATCAAGCAAGGCATTCTTTAGAATTAAACGACCACCGACCGAAAAGGGGTTTGCAGGAAAAGTTGGCCAAAGAAGGTTAGCGGGGTGGGGGTGATTTGACGTCAACGATGACTTTCAGAAAGTTTCATGACAAGAATGATATGACCAGAATGAAACGCAGTCATCGAAGAGTCGCCAAAATTGATTATATGGCTAAACCTTAATTTTAAAAGGTTTTTTTTTCTCTTGCTTTAATACCCTGTGAGGAGAAGAGATATAAACCTTTTATTGAAGTGAATTAATGAATAATAGACTTGTGTGTGTCTATATATATATATATATATAAGGAGAAGAATAAATATATAATATTTAACAAATTTATTTTGGTATCCTGATGGTGATTGCACTCTTATTTAGTTCTATATCTGTTTGGAATAGTGTTTGTAAGTCTAGTTATTTCCATTTTATACGACACAAAGATACAGGTATACCTGAAGATATGGACCAAGCACAAGAAGCTAAGGAGAGTCCACTACTTTTAAGTTGTGATGCTTATTTTGAGAACATCCAGTCGAGGAAAAAACTGCCACAATCCTTGCAGGAGTCTCTAACAGCTGCATTTGCAAGCATTCCAGTTTCATCTTTCTCTGAATTACCTGGGGGCAAAGGTTAGAATTTTGGTATCAAAGCTCAGCCAAATCTCATCATTTAACATGTAGAATGATTTAAATAAGGCATAGCCCAGGAGGCGAACCTGAATCACTGACCACATCTTCTTATCAAATTTCCTTTTGTAGTGGTTGAGATCCGAGGTGATGCAACAGTTGCAGAGGCAGTTAAAATTCTTTCTAATTGCAACATTTTGTCTGCCCCTGTGAGGAACCCAGATGCAGGAACCAGTTCAGATTGGAGGAAGAGGTACCTAGGAATCATAGATTACTCGGCGATCATACTTTGGGTGCTAGAGAGTGCAGAGCTTGCTGCAGTTGTTTGTTCTGCCAGTACTGCTACCACTGCTGGACTAAGCGCAGGGGCGGTTGGAGCTCTAGGAGCACTAGCATTGGGAGTAACTGGGCCTGCTGCTGTGGCTGGACTAACTGTTGCTGCAGTTGGGGCAGCAGTGGCTGGTGGAATGGCTGCTGATAGAGGGGCCGGGAAAGATGCTCCTACTGCTGCTGATCATTTGGGAGAGGAGTTCTATAAATTCCTCTTTCAAGAAGAGCCTTTCAAATCAACCACAGTAAGCTTTATCCTGCATATAGATCGTCTCTAAGACTGGTCAACTCTAGTTTCTCCTCATATTCAGTTCAGTTTCACCAACGCATTGAGTTTTGCCATGTCAATTCATTCATTAAAAACAAAGGCACTCTCGCTGTTTGGGTGATTCGGGTTTCCTAATGAAATGAAAAGCATATCAGTTCATATAGCTTATTCTGGAGTGCTGAAATGGGGAACCACAACAAGATATATAATGGGAAATAGAAGGTGACCTAAACCACTTATTTGTCCTATTGGGAAAATAATATAATTGATGTTACCTTTTTGTTATAGGTGCAATCCCTACTGAAATCATATCGCAGTGCTCCCTTCCTTCCAGTTGCAACAGATAGTTCTATGTTGAGTGTCTTATTGCTACTCTCCAAATATAGAATGAGGAATGTACCTGTAATCGAACCAGGCAACCCTTTCGTCAAGAACTACATTACTCAATCTGCAATTATTCAGGACCTTGAGAGATGCAAAGGAAGGGATTGGTTTGATAGTATTGTTGCACATCCTATTTCTGATTTAGGACTTCCTTTCATGTCTCATATGGAGGTGAGGCTCCCAAGACTATGTTAGAAAACTTCTCTTCTTGCAGGTACTAAATGTGGAGCTTCAAGAGTCTTGTTTCATCTTGTGTTGGGCAGGTTGTTACCATCCAGAGCACTGAGCTGATTCTGGAGGCCTTCAAAAAAATGAAAGACTGTAAAATTGGTGGCCTTCCAGTGGTAGAGGGGCCAAGGAAGAAGATTGTTGGAAATGTAAGCATAAGAGATATCAGATTCTTGTTGCTCAATCCAGATCTCTTCTCCAATTTCAGGTAGGTTAAAAATCAGAGCTGCACAATGTGTCAAGTTACCTGTTTCTTGGCTTTGAAATGTTCTAGTTAGTGAATGCTCCAAGCATGGAAAGAGTTTTTACCCAAAAACCAGGTAAATTCTGATTTGAGAAAGAATATCAATGTCATAGGCAAAACATTTGTACTGATCAACATGATCACGCACACCAACGAAGAAGTGAGCACATAAACTAGTCACTAACTTAAAACCATCTCTTCCTCCTTTTTTGTAGAAACATGTTGATGTAAAGATTTAATTACTTCTCTTTCCCTCTCAGGCAGCTCACCGTCATGGATTTCATGAGTACCATTGCTTCCGCAACTGAAGGAATGGAGAAAGTTATCCAACCAATAACATGCAATCTTGATTCAGCTCTTGGTAGTGTGATCCACACTCTTGCTTCCAAGTCAGTTCACAGGATTTATGTGGTAGCTGGCCACGAAGATGAAGTTGTTGGTGTCATAACACTCAGAGATGTGATTTCTTGCTTCATCTATGAACCTCCTAACCATTTTGACAACTACTTTGGCTTTGCCATGAAAGACATGTTAAATAAGTGATGCTTCTGTAGTCAAATTTTGTAAGAACTTCTTGAGATGCAAAAGGTAACCAAATCCAGCCAAGGACAGGATAAGAGAACCATTAAACCATGGTTGTCTATGAATCATGTGTGTATGTTATTCTTGTTGCCTTCATGTCACTCCAATCAAAATACAGCAAAATGTTATTTTTGTAGCCTACATGTCCCTCCAATCAAGTTGCTTTCAAGTCACCCTGATTAAACTACAGCCTGGGAGTTTTTTCAATCCCCTATCATTCATCATTTCTCTGACCCTTTCTACATCACCCCACCTCCCTTGAACAGCATATATGTTGGACAAAATCACAAAAGGAGTTGGGTCCTGTGGTTCTAACTCGGAAAGTCTTTTCGCCATTTCTTCTCCCAAAGCAGAATCCAAATGGTTCCTACAAGCACCAAGCAAAGAAGCAAAAACAGATATTGATGCCTCGGGCATTTCATGAATAAGTTCTTGAGCTTCTTTTATCCTACCAGATCTACCTAAAAGGTCCACCATGCAACCAAAATGCTCTGAGGTTGGGTTTAGGCCATAGTCTCTATTGATCATCTTAAATAATTGCCATCCTCTGTCAACTTCACCTGTGTGACTGCACACGGATAGGATACTGACAAGTGTTGCCGAATTCGGTGGCACCTTTTCTTCCTGCATCTGATTGAAAATCTCAAATGCAGATTGATACTCTCCATTCCTTCCATAACCAGAAATCATAGCATTCCAAAATGCTGGGTCTTTGGGTTTTATTTGAAACTGGCAGAAAACTCTTTTAGCCAAATAAGAATGACTGCATTTCATGTACATGTCAATAAGTGCAGTAGAAATGAATTCATCAGTACTGATATTGATTCTAATTGTGTGCCCATGAATCTCTTTTCCACTCTGCAAAGCAGAGCAAGCCGAGCAAGCCCGTAAAAGACTTGTGATAGATTTTAAACTGGCTACTACACCAGTTGATTGCATTTTATGGAAGAACTTATAAGCTTCAAACCCCAGCCCTAGTTGTGAAAATCCACTAATCATAGTATTCCATGTTGCTGAATCAGGTACCAATCCTTCAGATTCTAACTGTTGAAAAAGTTCAACAGCAATGTCACTCTGACCATTCAACATAAGTCCAGCAATCATGGAATTCCATGTTACGAGGTTCCTGCTGCCTCTCAGTTCTGTGAATATGTCATAAGCCCAATGCCAAGAACCACACTTGGAATACATGTCCACAAGTGCAGTTCCCACCATAGCATCAAAATTGATCTCAATCTTCACGAGAAGCCCATGAATCTGCCTACCAAATCGAATGTACAAAAGTTTGGAACAAGCAGATAGAATTAAAACTAAGGTCACTGAATTGGGTACTTCATCTGAAGACTCCAACAAGTCCTTAAACGCATCAAAGACCAAATGCGGGACCCCATTTTGCAAAATCCCTGAAATAAAAGCATTGTAGCTGACAACATTCTTATTCAAAATCCGATCAAACACTTTCTTAGCCGAAACCAACTCCCCGCAATTTGAATACATAGTCACCATCGCGGTCGCCACATAAATATCCGACTCAACGCCCAACTTTGTCGCCCAGCAATGTACTTGCCCACCAAGTTCAACACTAGCACATGCAGGCAACACACTAGCTATAGTAACCGAATTGGGCCTCAACTTTCCCAACACCACCTTTTTGAACGCCCCCAGGGCTTCTTCGAGATACCCATTTTGCGAAAATCCAGAAATCGTGACGTTCAATGAAGGCAAGTTTCTATGAGGTATTTCTTCGAACACCTTGAGAGCATGACTCAATAGATGAAGCTTCATGTACATGTCCGCGAGAGCAGTGGCCGAATAAATATCTGAATGAAACCCGGTTTTAATGAGATGGGTGTGAAGCATTTGGCCTTGGAGAGGTGAATTGAGCTTGGCACTGGCTTTGAGAAGAAAAGGGAAGGCGAATTTGTGATCGAGGATGGAAGAAGAAGAGTAGAGTTTGGAGTATAAAGAAAGGGCTTCTCTGAAGAATCCATTGGAAACCAGTTTTGCAATGTCGCTCTTCATGGATTTTTCCGGAACTGCCCGTTACATGCTCTTCTAACAAAAGTTTATTATTGAGAAACCAAGCTCTACCATACTGTCAGCTCAACCTCGGTTTTCACTTAGTGAAATTTACTTGTACAGATTTGGCTAGCCTATGTTTTTTATTTTATTTTTTCACATAATGCTTGAATAGATCTTAGATGTCAGGCCAGCTTGCTTATTTGCACCTCGACTGATCTCTTGTAGCCTTGAAATTAACAACGGGATAAACTTTCGATGATTTAAGGGGACTCGAATTGATGATGGTTAGATTAAATCCTAAGGCCGAAGATGCTAGCTAAACGAGTTTTTTTTAATACTTTATTCTTAAAGATAAATTATTTGTTTTTTATACTATAAAAACATCATCTTAACGTGTTAATGTATAAAAATATAGTTTCATTTAATATATATTTTTACGATGATAATTTAATTTTACGAATAAAATGAAAATATTTATATAATATTCGTTTGAACATATTTATAAAATACAATTAAAATTATTATCAGAAATAATTTTTAAAAAATTTAATACCACGAAAAAAAAAATCCTATTTAAATTCATATATAATCTATGTAGACACATTTTATCCAAATTTAAAAAATAAATAAATTTTAAATAAAAATAATAATTATTTCTACCAAAGAAATCAATCTTTTAAGAAGAAATTGACATGAATAATCTTATGTTTGGTTGGTCTTCTTTAAATAGTCACATATTGCTTAACTTTGAATAATCCTACATTTAAGAGGTCCTATCGGTCCGCCACCAAAATTGAATGGCTTAAGAGTTTAATCTATCCTACATGGCTTAACAGGTCATATCATGTGCATATCACATAACACAATTTAAGGAATCACTTCTCTTTCCTCTCTCTCTCTTTCCTCCTCTTCCTCCACCTCTACGACTTCCACCACCTTGTTAGATTTATGCTTTATAAATAATCTGAACCGTTGATCAATAACCAAAATTAATAATAGGTCGTTGGATCCCCAAACTAGCTAATTAGTGATAAAACCCATTAATTAATTACTTATGCTTGAAGAAACCATGTGTAAAGACAAAGAGTTTGGTTACTTAATAGGTGCAAACCTATAGCGTATAGACAATGCTTCTGCCGACAAGAACCTTATAAGTGCGT
The DNA here is from genome assembly GCA_016808115.1 of Tetrastigma voinierianum. Lineage (NCBI taxonomy): Eukaryota > Viridiplantae > Streptophyta > Magnoliopsida > Vitales > Vitaceae > Tetrastigma > Tetrastigma voinierianum. The sequence continues at coordinate 444,643 of JAEQBH010001385.1, forward strand.
TATAAGATTTTGGGCAAGCTCATAAATGTGATACCTGCCCTAGACCTTCACTCATTCTCCTTAGGGTCTTTACACACATACACGAGTGTTCTTTCCTTCTGTTTTTGGCAATTAGGCACGCCCACACGTAGATCTGTCGCGACTATAATAACTTGGAAGGTCCCGCGCCGAAAGGTTAGTAAGCCCTAAGGATGATAACTTTAGTTTATCACACATCTTGGTCAATCATGATTCAGGCTTCCGCTATACATTGATCCTTATAATTGGTACCATAGCCTTGATTGAATTAGTGTTTGGTAAATCAAATCATTTTGTTTTTTACATGTATATTTTATGCAATTAGATATATGACACCTAGGTTCTATGGTTGATGTTATTTATATTTTTGTATAAATTAAGGTTTTTGTTTTAGCCTTAATCCATGATAGAAATTTGATTGTATTTTCTTTGGAATGTAACTTGGAGGCAAATCATAAGATTAGATATTCATCCTTCATTTATTTATTTGGATAATTTTATGTAAATTCGGATTTATTGAATAAATATATAATAAGTACCCAAAGAATAAACTAATACATGTTTCTATTCATTGTTTTTCCTATCAATTGAAGCCTCGATTTGGCATACCAACACCAGAATCATGTAGGGGACACAGAGGAGGGTCAGTGGGAGGAAGAGTGTTTCCGGAAGACCCGGCATGCGCCCACACTAGTCACCTAAAATGGCCAAGATTGGGACTCACGTGTCTGGATTTCGAGGCTGTGGGGGGTGAGTGCAAGCTTGGATTGGGCCAAATTTAGCCATCTGATCCCTTACTTGGTGTTCTACCTCCTCGTAAAATTTCGTGATGATCCGAGTTCTGTGTAATGACTGACAATGATTTTAGTTTCTAGATTTAGACGTTGCTTGGTGGCGCGTGCAGCCTCTAATTTGGATGAAATTTGACCAATAAGTTCCTTATGTGGCGTTCCACCCCTTTGTAAAATTTCATGATAATCCGAGCTTTATGGGGTGACTGGCAGCGATTTTGGTTTTGAGCGCATGAAGCGTCGGATTTGGACAAATTTTGGCTAATAGGTTCCTCATGTGGTGATCTACCTTCTTGCAAAATTTTGTGATGATAAGAGTTATGTACGAAGTTTGACTGGGATTTTAGTGGTCGACTTATGTAAGGGACTAGTTAAGATTTTGTGTTTTGGGGGTTAAAACCATAGAAACCAATTCTAACTTGGCCCACACCTCAAAAAATTTCAAGACCCGATGGAAAGATGGATTACTGTCAGATATCAAGCTGAAGCTGGGGCCTATCAATCCTCAGGTTTTCTTTTCTAATAAACCATAGATTAAGTACCTATTATTTATTCTTTGTTTACAATTGTTTTATATAGATATAACATGTGATGTATGTTTGCCATGTCATTTAGAATAGGTGTTGTCATATAATTTTATCATTTGATGTATATAAATGTACATAATAATATTTGTTTTGTTTAGATAATATTGTTATGAAAAATCTAGTTAGATTAATGTAAAAATTAAATAAGTGCAGATTAAAATTAATTTGATTAATTTTAACCTATGGTTTCCATTAATGGTCAATAATAAAATGATTATATGATGCCCTAACGGATAAATATAATCGGATTTTATGGGATTGGATCTAAAATAATTTCAAAATTTTAATGAGATTCTACGACCCAACATTGACAATACTTAGATGTGAAAGATAATTTTGAAACTAAATTAATAGTTATTGTAACACCCTAAATTATACTCTAGTAGTTTATTATAGTTTAGAGGTATAATAAAAGTAAAACTTGTATTTTTCCGGAATTTAAGTGCTAAGAGTGAAAATGATAAAACCCGAATTTATCCAAGAGTCAAGGATATAATGGTCAATTATGTGCTGACTCAAAGGATATTATGTAAGAAGATTATATGCCATTATGGAATAATGATAAGTGATTAGCAAATAGAATGGACTTTGAGGACTAAATAGCAAAAGGGAAAACCTTAAGCCAAAAATGAGTTTTTGCCAAACATGGCCTTATAACAAAAATGGATAAGACCACATTTTGTCTCATAGAACAAGGAGTTCTTATTTGGTTTACAGAGTTAGGCACGGCTTGGAAGAAGAGAAGGAGAAGAGCAAAGAAGCAAGAAGAAGTAATAGAAAAAAGGAAGAGAAAAGCTAAAAAGGAAAGCTTTGAAGCTTTAAGGTTAGGAAAATCCTAACTTCTTCCATCTATGAGTATATTCTGATTTAGGGTATGAAGTTTGGTTAAGGTTTGATATTTCCTTCTATTTTGTGTTTGTTTGTGTTGTGCTTTTGTTTTGGATCCTCAATGGAGGAGTTTGGTGTGAAAAATGAGTTAGGGTTTGTATGGGTCAGAGGCGTTATCCGTTTTTTTTTTTCGACCCTTGCCTTTGTCTGGCCATAACTTGGCCATTAGACCTCCAAATTGAGTGATTCCAATTTCTGTGTAATCTAGACATCCTGTAGAATAACTCCCAAGAAGGAAGTGTAATCAAATTCGGCTCTTATGGTGCCCAGAAAATTCTGGAACTCGAATCTGAGCTTAAAGGTAAGGTTTTGGGTTTATCCTCTAATTTTGGTACAGTTTTGGTGTTTGGGTCATAAGTTGAGTTTTACTCATCCAAATTGAGTGTTTTAAATTTTTGTGTAATCTATACTTCTAGGAAAACAATTTTCGTGAAAAAAGTATTGCAAAATTGTGTTGGGCGTGTCCTTTGCTAAGGACCATTTTGTGTAAAATGAATATGATAAAATTATAGGGAAGTACTATAAAAATTTCCCCAGAACCCGTTTTCTTGTATTGGACATTACTTGGCATCCTGACCTCCAAATTAGATGATTATAGTTGGGGAAGAACCCTAAGAGGTAGACCTACACAAATCTAGAAGGTACCTAATTCTGACCCTAAGTCCCCTGTTTTTGAGACTGAAGGGAAGATATGGGTTTTGATTTCTTAACATGGGTTGGTTCTCAGATTTAACATATGTTAAACTTATAACATCCAATGAGATGATTTCAATTTTACCGAAAAATAGATTCATAGAATTACAACTTTTATGAAAGAAGTCTGGGTAAAACATGTCCGCTGTTTTAGAAAATCAGAAAAGTGAAGGCAAAAATCCATATAATGGTGGGAAGAAGATTTCAATTTGACCTCTTTATAAAAATGTATTGTTAATGCCGATAGTTAATGATTTGAAATATTGCTGATATATGAAGAAATTACGGTCATAAGAATTGACTTGGAAAATAATAGGAATGAGGTTAGATTTAAAAAATGTTTTGAATCATATATAAGTAAAGCTTCAGACTTTAATAGTGTTATGACACTTTGGATCTATCACACCTTGTACCGTATTATACCCAATGGGACAGGTACCTGTTATTAATTCCATCGGTCTATGATAAAAACACGAGTATAAAAAGATAACAATATGACCAAGATGTTTAAGAAAATAAAAATTTATAATGCATTAGCATACTTTGTACCGTACTATAGTGAACCCTTGGGTACCTTATGTCAACTCGTATTATAATGTGATCTACTTGGTATAGTATTTAATATGATGACCTTTCAAATGATACATATATATGAACTTGATAAAGAATGAAATGATTAAAATGTAATTACCTAAAATAATATTGTATGCTTGTTTACTATATCGATAAATAGTTATATGGTTTTGTTTTTATGTATTTCAACTGAGCTATAAGCTAGCATGAGGTTTAATCCACGTATGTGTTAAAGGTAGCTGCCAGACATCCCACGTTTCCGTCAGACCAACATGTACTTTTAGCCTCTTGCAGAGTTCCTGGCTCTTTTGTACAGAAGTGGTTGTGTAATATTTTTTGTTATAGTGAAACTCAGCTGATACAAGTAAAATTGACTCAAGCATATGTACAAGACTTTTTAAACATCACTATGGTGGTAGTTTATTTGGTTATATATTTTGTAGTCTTGAATTTTTATAATTCAAACTTTTAAAGTATGATTATGTCATTTTTGACTTTTTACTTTAGTTGTTCTCAATTATTTTCCAAATGCAAGCCATGTGTCTCAAATATGTGGCGTCCCTCACTTGCCATAGTTACTGGGCAGTGCATTTACGAATGTGACGAGCCTAGGTTTAGGCTTCTGGAATAGTTCATGTTAGAAGTATGTATAGTATTGTGTTGGCCTGATGTGAATGTCTTTATTTTCTGAATATGATGGATCGTCCCAAAACTCTGCCATAGCTACCAGGCAGCAACCCAAGGAACAAGGGTTACGCCACCCTTTGAATCAGTCAGAAGTGAAAGCAATGTCCCTAACGAGCCAACGGAAACCTTGTTAAAGATATCTCAAGATATTACTAGGGTTTTGGAAAGGTTGATAGCTCCTAAAGCTTCCAATAGATATGATGAGGAGACATGGAGCGGAGGAGTTCCATGGGACAAGCTTTAAAGGAACTAAATTGAGGTCGAAGCCAATAAATACGTAGAGTAGTGGAGGAGGTAAGATGCCTCCCATGCCATTAGTAGTATTGTGGCGGTCTCGCATAGTGAGGCTTATGATTGGTGGAAGCTTGTCTTGAAGCGTCCAAGGTTTCCTGACCCTATGCCTTGGGATTTCTTTGTCCAAGAGTTTCGGGCAAAGTATGTCACCGATATGTAAAAGGAGGTCAAATGGAAGCAATTTCTGAATTTGAAGCAGAGAAGCCTATCAATGGCTGAGTACGAAAAATAATTTAGCCATCTTAGTAAGTATGCTCCAGATTCAGTTCTCACCGAAGCATTTCAGGAAGACAATTTGAGGATGGTTTGAATGAGTCTATCAAGAGATATTTAGCACCTGTGACTTCTCTCCAACGGGTGAATTTTTATCAGTTAGTACAAGTTGCTATGAAGGTGGAGAGTTCTGAAGCAAGTAGCAAAGAAAGGTTTTAGAAGAAGAAGTTTTCAAGAGGAGCTTCTTCCTCCTCAGGGAAAAGAGCTAGCGAATCTCCAACTTAATCAAGCAGGCGCTGCCCAAGAGGCAAAAGGTGTAAATACCAGGGCACCTAGTTTTGCAAAGGTGCTTCCAGTCGACAAGGAGAAAAACTGAATGCCCTACTGCCATAGGTGGCATTCGGGTGTTTGCATAAGGGTGCTTCATATGTGGAAGTACATCATTGATATCAAAAGAATCAAAGAGGATCAGAATTCTCAAACATTGGTCAGGAGGACACGCACCTCCAACGACTCGTGATCGGTGCGCAGGTCGGTGTGCTGCGCACAGCAAAGGGAGAGGTGCCATTGCACGTAGATCGGATTGCCCTATTTCTACAACACCGGCTACGGTTACGCTATGAAAGCCGCGGAGATCGTGATGCTCCCGGGTTATAGCGTATTTCTTTATGATATCGGATACCGCTGATGTAATTTCGGCTCTACTCATTCGTATATCCGTACTGCCATGTGTTCGATGCACGCCAATCGCAGAGAAATTACCATATGATATGCATGTGACCAATCCCCTAGGGCATAGTGTTAATGTTAACATAGTATATAAGAATTGCCCGATAATGATTAATGATAAAGAGTTTCCCCAATAATTCCGATTGCTTTGCCTTTTGTGAGTTTCTGATTCGACATCGTGGACGGATTGGTCAGTTTCCAAGAATCGGGTCATAGTTGATTGTGATAAGAAATCGATAGTGCTTAAATGTTTTTACCAGATGGAAGTGGACAAGGTATGGTATTCGTCGTCCATCGTTCCATCGCAGATTTCACTATGCTAGCTCGACGATTTCTGAGAAAAGGATGTGAGGCATTTTTGGCTTTGGTGCTTGACTCTAAAAGAGGTCAAATAGAATTGGAAAATATTATGATAGTGAGAGAATTTCGAAATGTATTTTTTGAAGAGCTTTCGGGTATTCCACTTGAAAGATAGGTAGATTTATCTATTGAGATTTTACCGGGAACAACTCCTATTTCCAGAGCACCCTACAGGATGGCTCCAATTGAGTTGAAAGAGCTAAAGTTTCAACTACAAGAGCTTTTGGATAAAGGGTTGATCCGGCCCAGTGTTTCTCCCTAGTGTGTGCCTGTTTTGTTCATGAAAAAGAAAGATGGCACTCTACGATATGTACGATTATCAAGCAGATCAATAAGGTGACAAGGAAAACAAAGCATCGCCACGTTAATCAACATCATCGATCGCTGAAAGGAGAGGTGTCTTCTCTAATATGCACTCCGCGCATCACAAAGTACTATTAGTTGCGAGTAAAAGATGTCGATGTGCCGAAGACAACATTTAGGACCCGATATGGCCATTATGAGTATTTAGTAATGCACCGGTGACATTCATGGATTTGATGAATAGGGTGTTTCGACCCTATTTGGACCAGTTTGTGGTGTTATTTATTGATGATATATTGGTATATTCTAGAGATGAGCAAGAGCATGAGCAACATCTACGAATAGTTCTGTAGACTTTGAGAGAGAAGAAGTTGTATGCCAAGCTTAGCAAATGCGATTTTTGGCTAAATAAAGTTTCATTCCTAGGCCATATTGTGGTTGCAAAGGGTATAAGAGTTGATCCTGCTAAGATTGAAGTTGTGGTGAATTGGAAACCGCCCATAATGTGACCGAAGTGAGAAGTTTCTTAAGCCTAGTAGGATATTATTGAAGATTTGTGAAGGGATTCTTTATCAAAGCTTCTCCACTCATCAAATAACTCAAAAAAGAAGTAAAATTTGAGTGGACAGATAAATGTTAAAATAGTTTTGAGCAGTTGAAGGAAATGTTGGTTGAAGCACTAGTATTAACGCAACCTACCCCGGGTAAAGAGTATACCCTGTATAGTAATGGTTCAAAAATTGGTCTGGGTTGTGTGTTAATGCAAGATGGTAAAGTAGTGTCATATGCATCCAGATAGTTGAAGCCACATGAACAAAATTATCCCACACATGATTTGGAATTGGTTGTGGTAGTATTCGCTTTGAAGATATGGTGACACTACTTATATGGTGAAAAATGCATAATTTATACAGATCATAAAAGTAAGTAAGTATTTGTTAACACAGAAGGAGCTTAATTTGAGGCAATGTCGGTGGCTAGAATTGTTTAAAGATTATGATTGCATCATAGATTATCACCCATGAAAAGCTAATGTAATGGCAGATGCTTTAAGCAAAAAGATGGTGTTAGCTTTAGCACTGTAGTTCAGTAGATGGAGAATAACACCAGATGGAGTGTTATTAGCTCAGTTAAAGGCTTAACCTGTTTTGAAGCAATAACTAGTTGATGCCTAAAAGGATGATGTTGAATTGCAGAAAAAGGTACAATTGGTCAGAGAGGACTGACTATTCAGTAAAGGAAAATGGGGAAGTATATTATAATAACATATTATGTGTTCCAGATGATAAGGAAGTGAAAAAGAAGTTGTTATATGAAGCCCATAATACAGTATTCACCATGAATCCTGGAGGTACCAAGATGTACCAAGATTTGAAATAGTATTATTGGTGGCGAGGAATCAAAAGAGATGCAGAAAGTACGCGCCCAATTGTCATTATGTCGGCAAGGTGAAAGTTGAACATCGCGTCAGATGGGTTAGTTAAACCCCATTCTAGTTCCACAAAGCTGGGAAGTGGGACAACATTGGCCAAGGCGGATTTTGTGGTTCCGCCCTCTCTCGCCAAAGTATAATGCATTCAAGATGGTTATAGTCGATAGCTCACGAAGCTCTTTCCACCTTATACCACAGATTGACAATGCTATGGATCACTAGCTGGGTTATATGTGACGAGATTGCAACTGCATATGTGTCGCGCTCATTGCGCTTACAGGGATTACGCGGCCTCGGGAACTCGACGAATACTAAGACAAAGATTCCACACCCCGCATACGCACGGACAACCGAGAGGTTGATTCAAGTGCTCGAAGATATGCTTCGGGGATGTGTAATGGAATTTCCAGGAAGTTGGGATAAGTATATTCTATTGATGGAATTTGCCTATAACAATAGTTATCAGGCAAGTATTGCTATGGCATTGTATGAAGCCTTATATTACTAAGCATTTAGAACTCCCGCATGATGACGGAGTCAATGAGACAAAGCGATTAGTCTAGACATGGTGAAATATACAAAGGATAAAGTTCGGGTTATTCATCAGTTAAAAGCTGCAAGTGACCGACATAAGTCTTATGCTGATTTAAAAAGAAAAGATACTGTACATAAAGTCGGTGACAAAATATTCTTGAAAGTATTACCTTGGAGGAAGATACTCAAATTTGGAAATAGAGGGAAGCTGAGTTTAAGATTCATTGGCCTATATGAGATTTTAGCAAGAATTTGACCAATGGCCTATCGGTTGGCACTCCCTCCAGAGTTAGCCAAGTTGCATGATGTGTTCCATGTGTCTATGCTTCGGAAATACCGTTAAGATGAATCACATATTCTGCAAGTACAAGAAGTACAAGTGCAACATGATTTCTTGTATGATGAAGAGTCAAAGGCTATTCTGGCTTGTGAAGTGAAGCAATTGCGAAATAAAACAAGTAATTGGCAGAAAGTGCTCCGCAAAGACCATGGCAAGGAGGAAGCCACTGGGAGCCTAGTTTACCATGAGGGCATAGTACTCGCAACTTTTTGATTCAGGTATGACTTTCGAGGATAAAATTCTTTTAAGGGGAAGATAATTGTAACACCTCAAATTATACCCTAGTAGTTTATTACAATTTAGAGGTATAATAAAAGTAAAACTTGTATTTTTTCGGAATTTATCCAAGAGTCAAGGGTATAATGGTCAATTACAAAATAAGGACTCAAAGGACATTATGTAAGAAGATTATATGCTATTATGGAATAATGATAAGTGATTAGCAAATAGAATGGACTTTGAGGACTAAATAGTAAAAGGGAAAAACTTAAGCCAAAAATGAGATTTTTGCTAAACATGACCTTATAACAAAAATGGATAAGACCACATTTTGTCTCATAGAACAAGGGAGTTCTCATTTTGGCTTAAGGGAGAGCTAGGGCAAGGTTTGGAAGAAGAGAAGGGAGATGAAAGGAAGAAGGAAGAAAAAGAAGAGAAAAAGGAAGAGAAAAGCTAAAAAGGAAAGCTTTAAAACTTTAAGGATAGAAAAATCCTAACTTCCTCCATCTATGGGTATATTTTGATTTAGGGTTTGAAGTTTGGTTAAGGTTTGAGATTTCCTTCTTCTATTTTATGTTTGTTTGTGTTGTGCTTTTGTTTTGGATCCTCAATGGAGGAGTTTGGTGTGAAAAATGAGTTAGGGTTCGTATGGGTCGAAGGTGTTATCTGATTTTTTTCAACTCCTGTTTGTCCGCCATTACTTACTTATTGGGACCAAATCGAGCGATTCCACTTTATGTAATCTAGACTTCTTGTAGAATAACTCCTAAGAAGGGAGTGTAATCAAATTCGGCCCCTATGGTGCCCAGCAAATTCGAACTTGAATATGAGCTTAAAGGTAAGCTTCTAGGTTTATCCTCTGATTTTGGTACAGTCATGGTGTTTGGGTCATAAGTTGAGTTTTTCTCATCCAAATTGAATGTTTTAAATTTTTGTGTAATCTAGACTTTTGGGAGAACAACTTTCATGAAAAAAGTATTGCAAAATTGTGTTAGGAGTGTCCTTTGCTAAGAACCATTTTGAGTAAAATGGATATGATAGAATTATAGGGAAAACGTTGTCAAAATTTCCCCATAACCCATTTTCTTGTACTGGTCATAACTTGGCTTCCTAACCTCAAAATTGGATGATTCTAGTTAGGGAATAACCCTAAGAGGTAGACCTACAAAAATCTAGAAGTTACCTAGAAGCAATTCTTACCCTAAGTCCCTTGTTTTTTAGACTTAAGTGAAGATACGGGTTTTGATTTCTTAACATGGCAGGCTCGTGATTTTCAGCCATAAGTTAAGTTATAATGATCCAAATGAGATGATTCCAATTTTTACTGAAAATAGACTCATAGAATTACAACTTTTGTGAAATAAGTTTGGGTATAATATGTCTTATTTGTTTCAAAAAAATTGTGCAAGTGAAGGTGAAAAAAATATGTTTCTGGGTAGGAAGAAGATTTCCCATAATTTGACCTCATTTGGAAAAAATGCATTGTTAATGCATGATAGTTATGATTTGAACATGCCGATATGTATGAAGAAATTATAGTCATAAGAATTGACTTGGAAAATAATATGAATGAGGTTAGACCTCTGTAAAATGTTCTGAATCACATATAATTGTATGTCTGGTTAAGACTAGATGGTGAATAAATAGGGACTAGTGTTACGATACTTCTGTTTAATGCTTCGGCACTCTTGATTAGTGCTACGACACTCCTGTTTAGTGCTTCGATACTCCTGATTAGTGCTATGACACTCCTGATCAATGTTTCGGCACTCCCATACCTGCATCAGACAGACAGGACCTATTGTACTTTTGTATCTATTATCCATTCTAATGGGTCTATGCAGTAAACATTTATATGAAAAAGTACACAGTTAAGGACCAAGATGTTTATGACAATAAAAATTCTATGATGCATTAGCATACTTTTTTGTATCAGATCGTAGTTGTACCCTGCACCTTCTCGCTCGAACCTGTATGATATGTACTCCTACGAGAGACCTGCAAAAAATACAAATATATATATGAACCTGATAAGCATGAAAATGGTTAAATGTAATTACCTGAAATAATATTGCATGCTTGTTTACTGTATTTGAGAATAGTTATAAGTAGTTTTGTTTTTATACATTTTCCTCACTAAGCTATAAGCTTAGCATGTGTGTTTAATCCATATATGTGCTAAATAAGTTGTTAGGGACATCCCGCGTTCGTCAAGGCCAACACGTTCCCAGAGCCCTTGGTAAGACCTTATTCTTTTTGTAATAGAAGTGGTTGTGTAATATTTTTTGTTATAGTGAAACTTGTATTGATATAAGTAATTTTTTTTTTTTTTTTGAGACTCAAGCATATGTACATGACTTTTTAAACATCACTATGGTGGTAGTTTTACTTGGTTATATATTTTGTAGTCTTGAAGTTTTATAATTCAGACTTTTAAAGTATGATTATGTCATTTTTGACTTTTTGCTTGAATTGTTCTCACTATTTACTCAAATACTGTGTTTACGTGTCTCAAATTTCTATGTGGCTCTCACTTGCTATAGTTAGCGGGTAGGATGCCATGCTTATCACACATTCAATTTTAGTAACATTAATGTCTAGATAATATTATTATGGAAAACTTGATAAATTAATGTAAAATATTGAATTGGTGAAGGTTAAAATTAATTTAATTAATTTGAAACTTACGAGCTTCATTAAGAGTTCAATAATAAAATGGTTATTTGATGCCCCAACAGAGAAACATGACCGGATTTTATTGGATTGGATCTAAAATAATATCAATTTTTTAAAGAGGTTGTATGACCCAACGTCAACAACACTTGGATATTAAAGATACTTTTGGAATTAAATTAATGGTTCTTACATTCAATTTTAGTAACATTAATAATCCTCCCAACGAGGCTCTGTTAGTATTATTGAAAGCTCAAAATTTTTTGAAACAAAGTTTTGATTGATACATGTTTGTGTTATTTGAGAAAGTTCTGGATCTAATTTCCCATGGGTGGTGACTTGTTGGCACATGAAAGTCCCATCACAAGGGTGATAAGAGCCTTAAATAAAGAGTTTTTCAAAGGAACCACTATGACCTCATGACTTACCTAGGGACTATCCCAGAGTATTAACATAGAAATTCACTACTTTCATGGGTTATTATTCGAGTTTTCGAGGAGCTAGCTTGGTAGGACACTTTATGTATCATGGTCAAAATATTAATTTGTTATAAATATCTTGTCCAACGTAAATGTTTATAATAGAAACTAGGATATTGTTGCAATAAATAAACCTACTCATTGGTATATTTATTGATTGCGTGTTTTCGTTTATTTTAAAAAATGACATCATTTAATCCCCTAGTAACAATTTTGAGTCAAAAATAATTTGATAGAAGTAATTACTACCATAAAATCAACGTTATGTTGTTTGTTTTTTATTTGTTTAAAATCAACAACTTAAATATATTAAAAAACAATTTAAGTTGATATGTATAATGATGATATAACTTATTATTATGATAAACATAATATCTTTATTTTCTGTGTAGTTTATTTGGAAATGAGTCACTTATAGCCAATAATCAAAATATCGGTAATCACGAATATATCGGTACTTGGATTTTATGAATATATCGGATACATCTAGATATTCACAAAATATTCAGAAATGAAAAATTAACAAAAATATTTTGAAATTCATGGAAATATTTGTTAACTATAAAAATACATAAATAAACAAATATACACTTGTTGAAGATGATATTCATTATAATTCTTATTGAGAAATTACATTACAGTCTTTTTAAAAAACCAAAACGAAGATCGATGCTAGCTCCATTACATTATTTTCCACGAAGAGATTTCATCATGTTGAAAACAATATTCAAAACCAAGATCTTCAAAAAATTAAGATAAATCACAAAGAAAAATAATTGAGAGTCAAACTGGAGGCTGATGCGATAATGTAGCCAGAATAAATTATATAATTTTAGAGGTATTTATAGAATTTTTCGGAATCAAAATAGTCATTTGATTGTCAAAAAACCATTGTGATTTAATTCTAACCGCTGATTTGGATGGCTTAAATCTGGACCGTTGATCATCATATATCCGTTGGAAATCAATCTAAATCGTTAGATTAAGTTTCAAATTTAAAATCAACCGTTAGATCCAAAATATAGCCTTTTGATGCTTTTAAAAAACTAGATGAAATTTAATCTTTGACAAAAGAATAATGCATCCGCGCCAAATCACGTTAAGTCAAAGCAGACGGCCGATATTTTGAAAATATCGACGATATATCTCCGATATTTCCGATATTTTACCGATATATCTTCAATATTTTACTGAAAATTCCAACCCACGCATGCGTAAGGTACACTTTCGATATTTTGACGAAATATCGACATTTTTCGATATTTCGCAGAAAGATTGACGATTTTCCTGATATTATGCTGATTTTTAAATCAACCAATTATCGTTTCACAATATCGTATTGATACCAATCAATATCCGATGTATCAATAATATATCAACGATTTTTTATTCTTTGCTTATATAGCCTTCCAATTGATCCTTAAAGGAAAACATATTCATTGTCTATGTACAATTTTTTTGTCCTTTTGATGAGACCTTCGATAATTAGTCATTTTAGGTTTTTTTTTTTTTTTTTAACACTTGTGAAACAAATAAAACATTTTCATCACCATCTTTCAAAATTATGATTAAGGTGAAATAATAAGAGGAATTTCATAAAAGAATATTATCAACAAACATACCTTACAATTATCAATTTTAAAAAAAAAAAAAGCTGTTTTACATATTTTTTTATCATTGACTTATATTACTAGACCATCCCAAAATTTGTACTTATAAAAATGATTTAATTGAAATATTATGGGGGGAAATTATATAAACGTGCCATGAAGGATCCAAAAGAAGGAAAATAGAAAATAACTTTTTGAAACTATTAGAACATGTGATGACTTCACCAAATTAATATAAACATGCAATGGAATAGTAACTCCACTTATGAAGATAAAAATGTCATTTAAGTGTTAAGCTTACATGCATACTTACAATAATAACGTAACATGCTCACTATGTTAATATAACATACATGCTCACCATGTTACTATAACAAACTTTTGTTTAATATAACATATTTTTGTTTAATATAACATACTTTTATAAGAATGTTACATTATGTAAAAATATGTTATATTAGACAAAAATATCTTACAATAGACAAAAGAGTTGTTACATTAGATAAAACTATGTTACATTATACAAAAGTTTGATAAATTAAAATAGTGAGCATGTTATATTATTATTGCGTAAGTAAGTTTAACATATGAGAGGTACTTTTGTCTAAATAATGTGAGTTACTATTTCACTACATGTTTTAATTATTTTAGTGGATTCATCACATGTTTTCATGGTTTCAAAAAATTACCTCCTATTTTCCTCCTTTTGAGTTCTTTATAGCATGTTTACATTATTCCCCCAATATTAGATATAAAAATTATTTAAAAATATTTTATGTTTCTAAATAAACTTGTATTCTATAAAATATTAAAACAATTTTTTAGAATAATTTTCAAAAACTAATATTGATAACTGTTTTCAAAACTCTTTACCACGCATTCCTTAGTTTTGTTTTTGTTTTTTGTTTATTTTTTTTTTCAAAGTGTACCTATTATTCAGCCAATTAACTTTTATTCTTGGTCCAAATTTTCTTCCGAATACACTTCACAAATCGTTGTTGACTTAACTATCTAAAGCTGTGGATATTGGAAAAACTCTGTGATCGTATCTATGCTGCCTGGAAATTTAAGATATGCCTTGATAGAAGATGGTATTTGTTTTTTTGACTTTTTATTGAAAGTTAAATAGCTTTCATATTTAGCTTATTTGTTTTTAAATTTTTTCATAATTTATTATTAAAATTAAAAAAAAATAATATAAAAAACTAAAATAAGAAAATCGCTTTTGCCCAATAAGAAAAAGATATAATAACACTTACTATCCAATATTAAAAAATAAACAATTTAATATTTAATAGGATTAAATAATATTTAGCATTAAACTCAAAGAAATTTTTATTTAACATTAAATAAAAAAAAATAAATGCCACCTAAGTTTCTGACTTGCATCACCACCGTTTATCTTTTACACCCATAAGGAAATTTAAAGGGCTAAAGGGATAGAATGGGTTTATGAGGTTCAAATTCAATAACAAAATTCTATAACTATATAATGCAAAGTCGATAAAAACAAAAAATAAGATAAAAAAAAGTTGGGATTGCGGTTTCCTTACCTTGACTTAACATTTTTAAAATAGTAAGTGTATCCAACTATTGATATTGAATCACGATTGCTAATTGCCCCCCACAAGCCATTTTGGTAAAAGAAATAAATAAGTAAATACACCTACAAATAAATCATATCCCCAAAAATAATTAAACAACTAATTGTCTTCAGATCGTGGTACTAAATATTATTAAGATCAAACTGGTATTCTTTCGTCTTCAAGTGCATTTGAATAAAATTTGGTCTTCATCTAATGTTTTTTGAAAAAATATAAATTTATTGATTCGAGTTAGTAATACAGTTAAATAAAATATAATTAAAAGTGTTAAAACATTTAGAGGATAACGCAGTATTCAGGTTAATAGCAACAAAAAAAACAGTTTAAAGCCTACATAATTTATAATCTAAAAATGTCTAGAATATTTAAAACTCCAAATCTGCATCATATTGACGAATAAGATTTGATATGATAACTCTATCGGATCGAAACTTTGTCATTTGATACGCCAAATGTGAAAACCTATGAAGAAGTCAATCGTCAACGACATAATTGCATGTCGTAATAAGTTTGTGACAAAACATACCATAGTAAGTCAACGATAACAACACGAAAAAACAAAAAGAAACATAGATCAGTGTGGAAGAAACCATATTATTGAAAAAGAAAATCCAAATCTAGTAAAGAATGATGAAATGGATGATTTCAGATCAAGAATGATAAAAAAAATCACCTTTAATTTATAACGAAGAAGGGACTGAAAGAAAGAACAAAGAGAGGGCGACTAGGGTTTCCATAGAGAAAAATTGTGTTTGTGGTCTTCATCTAATGTAAAATAAAATATAACGTGTATTCAATTATTAAAAATTAATTAACTAAAACATTTTGTATTTTTTTTAACTAAACTAAAATATTTTGTATTAATATTAGTAATTAATAATCTCCCTAAAAGTCATATTTGTTACGCGTAACACAAATAGACAGTGTTCAAGAGGGCAAACTTCCTCATAAAATTTTGATGAATAGTGTTTATTTTAATGAAGTTTAATTTGAGTATTATTGGGTGTATATCCAAAGTCTCACAATATCTCACATCTGTTAGGAATGAGATGAATTATGAGTATATAAGTAAGGATAACATTCAATTGGTATGAAACCTTTTGGAAGAGAAGCTAAAAAACAAAACCATGAGGGCTTACGCCTAAAGTGGACAATATCATACCAATGTGGATTGAGATTGGTCAATAAAGGTTCCCAACAAGTGTTATTAGAGTCTGGTTGTTCAAGTTTAACAATGTGGGTGAAACCTGAACAAAATGATGTGGTGGGCCCCTTGACAATTGGTGCTTCACGTAAGGTGTGTGCCCGAACCCAGTAAAGGAAATTTTGGTTTGAGAGGAGGTTCGATGAAACTTTATTTGAGGAGATAATTGTTAG
Source organism: Tetrastigma voinierianum (assembly GCA_016808115.1). Lineage (NCBI taxonomy): Eukaryota > Viridiplantae > Streptophyta > Magnoliopsida > Vitales > Vitaceae > Tetrastigma > Tetrastigma voinierianum. The sequence goes on from JAEQBH010001385.1 coordinate 461,047, forward strand.
GTATACACCCAAAGTCTCACAAATGCCCCACATTTGTTAGGATTGGGAAGGCTTATGATTATATAAGCATAGATAAACATCCAATTGGTATGAGACGTTTTGGGGGGAAAGCCCAAAAATAAAACCATGAGGGTTTAGGCCCAAAGTGGATAATATTATACCAATATGTATAGGAAATTTAGCCCATGGCGTTCTAACAAGCCGAGCATCGTGGTTGGCCTAAACTTAACCATGTGGATGGAAGCTAAACAAAATGATGTAGTGAGCCCCTTGGCAGTTGGTGCTTTATGTAAGGCGTGTGCCCGAACATAAAGAAAGAAATCTTTGCCAAGGGAAAATACGAAACTTTGTTTCAGGAGAGGATTGTTATGGCATGCAACCAGTCTCACAAATCCCACATCGATTAGATCGGGGAAGGTTTATGAAGATATAACACGGGATAACATCCACTCGAGATGCGGGCCTGAGGGGAAAGCTCAAAACAAAACCATTTGAGGCTTAGCCCGTGCCATTATATCGCACTAATGCGGATAGGGATAGCCCATGAAAGTTCCAACAAGAGGTATCAGAGCTGGTTTCAAGTTTAACCGTATGAATGAAAGTCAAACAAAATGACGCGCATGCACCTTTCCGGGTACTGGTGCTTCACATAAGGTGCGTGTCAATGCAAAGAAGAAAACTCGATTGAGGGAAGGCTCGTGGAATTTTGTTCGAGGGCGATTATCGCAGATGCACCAAAGTCTCATAAATGTTCCACACCGATTAGGATTGGGAAGACTTATGAGTATATAAGTAAAAATAACATCCAATTGATATAAGAGCTTTTAGGGAGAAGCTTAAAAACAAAATCACGAAGACTTCAGCCCAAAGCGACAGCGAAGAGTCCATAAGGCTTCAACACGCGCAGACTGAAACAGGCTCAGCCTAACCGCTGCGGGCGGGTTCAACAAATGATGCGAGCTGGTCCTTATGATGATGTTTCACGTAAAGCATGCTCGAACGCAACGAAGGAACCTGATTCAGAGGAGAATGTATGAATTTTATTTGAGGGGAGAATTGTTGAGTATGCACTCAAAGTATCACAAATGTCCCACATAAATCAAGATTGGAAAGACTTATGAGTATATCAACATGAATAACATCAAATTGGTATAAAGTCTTTTGAAGGAAAAGCCCAAAAACGAAACCATAAGGGCTTAGGCCCAAAATAAATAATATCATACCAATGTGGATAAGGATGAATCCATGATTTCCCAACAAGTATTATTATTATTATTATTATTATTATATATCTTATCATTTCCTAAAAATTTATCCAAAATCACTTATGTTTAATCGATTCTCGTCATTTTTCAAAACCTTTAACAATAAAATTCCATGATATTAAAATAGAAAATATTCCTACAAAATGAGGGCAGATGCAATATTTATTCCATATTTTCAACATCCGTACTGATATATGGATCTAAAAAATATCCGAACCTGCAAATAAAACAATATGGAGAGAGGAGCAAGTTGCAAACCTTTTTGAAAAAGTAACCAAGAAACCGACAAGGGAAAACACTTCCAAAAAATCATAAAAGGAAGTTCATAATTCGCTTTGAGTCTTTGACTCTCACTTTATTATCACGACCGAATGAATAAAAAGTTGCCGCAACAAAATCAAGTGCTTTACATAGACTCATAGGTCATAAGTTCACAACCAACTCAATAACCCATGCCCCCATGCAGCGATACACCCAATTGGTTTTTGATAAATATTTAGTTTTAAAAAACATAATTTTCAAAAATACCATGGTTTTAAAAATAATTACAATTCTACAGTAGTTCTGATCATCACACAAATATTTACAGCGAAATCTATTTCTTCAATACGTTGACTCCATCATTTTGTATTGAAATCATGTTTTGAAGATACGATTTGATCATTTTGCATTAAAATCACGCTTTAGACACACGATTTTATCACTTTACATTGAAACCGCTTTTTGAATGCACAACTTCACAATTTGTATTTGTTATTTTTCGATTTTCGTAGCCATCGGGATCGTCAGATAACCCAATCCAGCGACCGCAAAACAAACAAGGCATCTACAGAATACACGACCGCCTCCGACGCTTAAGTCGATGTTAAATGCGGTGATAAATATATCCGTTTTTTCAATATGGTATCCCCACCCCTTCTTCTTATTTATGAAGGGGTAGGATGGTCAACTTTTACGAGCAGAAAGGACGGCTTGTGAACAGAAGGGGAGCGCTTTATTCAAGGCTGCGCCCGTTTCCTTCAGATAGCCAAGTTATCTAAATTTTCCGTCTCAGCACCCGTTTGATCATCCTAGCGGCATACGATTCATGGTGATGTGTTTTTGAGCGCGAGGATCAATCGGAATTATTTGGCTTGGCCATCTTCTTGGGAGACAAGAAATTGACCAGGAGATGACAGTTCCGACAATAAATCCCGTGACTGCTTCGTTATGACCGAATAGTCCATGCGGGATTGCTCGCGTCGGATCCGTTGCTCATATAGCGATACTTGTAGCCGTTTCAGCCCCGCCACATTGACCGCTTAAGCTCAATACAAAGGCTAATTAAAAGATCATTGCATTCCACAAGTATTGTTTTATTATTACATTGAAATAATATCTTGAAGACATGATTTTACTATTTTATATTGAAATCATATCTTGAAGAGGCACGATATCCATGTGATACTAAGTATTGTACAATTAAAAATATTATTTTATAGTGTAGTATTTTTTAAACTATTATTCTTAGTACCCACATTTAAAAAAAAGCTTCTAAAAAAAACTCTACACCCAAAAGCATCATCCCAAGTCACTACAAGCTTATGAACTGGTTTTACCCTACTTTTAGAAGAAACTTATATTTAAAGGAAAATTGGCAAAATTTAAAAAGCATTTTTAAAAGGTTCATTACATAATTTTTAAATATTAAGATTAATTTGTTAATACTTTTTTTTTTCCCAAAACATTAAATTGTATTAAGTAATATTATGACAAAGAAATTAGTGAAAAAAAAGACAAGGACTAGTAACTTTACTTAAGTCATTAAATTAAATTATGAAAGTGACTTGGTGAACACCTTTCAAATCATTTCTTCCAATTTTTTGGAAATGAATGATTATAATTCATGATAACTAGAGTTGGTAATTTAGGCTTCGCCTCGTGGTTGGGCCATCCACTGAAATTGTGACGTGGCCAAGAACTATTTTATTCAACCAAAAATCGCGCCAAATTCGATCCAACTCATTTTCACTCGCCCAACGTAGCCTCGAATCCAATCGCTTCTGATTGACAATTTTATTAGGCAATTTGAGCCTTGCCTACCTGAAATTAAGGTTGAATTGGGATACTATTTTATTAATTCGAAAAAAATCGAACCAAATTTGACATGTCCCAATTTACCCCTAGCCCAATCGAGTTGCCCAAATTGACAGCTCTACTTACCATTTACTTAATACTAATTACTAAAACAAGGTTGAACATAATTATGGTAGAAAGTTGAAGTAAGAATCTTGGAGATATTGAAAGGGAAAGAAAAAGGAAATATAGATGCATTGATGTTGTGGTATGAAAATCCAAATTCCATTCTATTGGCTTGCTTTTCAGTTGGATGTTTGTGTTGGAGAATCTTTACTGTGCACCAACACATGACCTCCGGGGGCTCCACTATTGCTTTGCTTTTTCATGCTTTGTTTTTAGAAAGCATTTTCACTTTCTGCCTTTGAGATTATTATTCAGAAAGCATTTAAAGTAATGTCACGGGGACGAATCAATAGCATATCGAATTCGAAAACGACCTCCACCCTTTTCATATCAAAATTGATTTGTTTTAGTGGTTTTACGGAATGTCGCCTCGCCATGTTTTGTTTTTTTCTTAAAAAATTGGTTTCAAAAATTATTTTTGAAAACAGTTTTTAGCTTGTTTGACGGTGTTTTTTACTGCGACCGTTTTTAGTGAACTGTGTGAACCTATTGTCTTCAAATATGGTTTTAAGAAAATCACAAATCAAAAGTTTTTTTAAATTTTATTGAACATTTTCTTTTTTTTTTTTTTTTTTTTTTTAAGGAAATATTTAAATGTTATTTTTAGAGTTGCGAATCTAAATTATGCAAATGATTTAAAACATTAAAAATTAATACTTTGTTTTTTATCGTATTAAAATTTAAAAATAATTAAAATTTTACTTATGTTAAAATATTAAAATTAATTAAAATTTTATGTACTCAAATATTCCGTGAAAGTAAAGTAAAATTGGCATATATAGCAAATTTTTAGGTTTTTAATTTACTTTTTATCTGACATAAAAAAAAATTTATTTTTAAAATTTTTCAATTTTTTATTTTACTTTTCATTTCTCTTTTCTTTTTCTCCCATTTTCTTTTGAATTTTCAAACATGAATGATATATTTTCGATAAATATATTACTTGTTTGTATAGAATAATAATTTTTTTTTAATGTTATTTTCATTTTTTCAATTGTTTGTTGGTAACATTATATAAATAATATTTATTACATAAATATTATCTGGATTTTTTCTATTTTGATGTCTCAACTTTTTTTTTTTCAATCAAGTGTATAAACTCTTCAATTTTTTCTATTTTGTGTCTTAACTTTTATTTTGTTTTGTCTTTTCAAAATAAAGAAAAAAAAAATTTATTTTGTTGAATTAAGTATTTCAACTCTTAATTTTAATTCAATGAAGGGCTTCTCGAGTAAAACCTTATCACGGTGTTAAATCAACAAAAAATTGATTGACATGACATTCCACCAATAGTATAATTTTCTCGTTATGATTTTACTATAAGTGAAAGAGAAATTTATAAAACTAGCTATCATGAAATTGAGATAAAAATAGATATATTACTTATTTTAAAAATAAATTTATTATTTAGAGCTAGTTTAATATCAGTTTATAAATAACATTTATAAATAACAATCCGCTCTAAGTAAACGCTTTTCTCTGGCAAACATGCATAAAAACGTTTTATATAAGAATATAGTGTTTGTTATAACATGTCTTTTGAAAAAATGATTCTAGTGTTTGTTATAACATGGCTAATAGGTATAAAAACGTTTTTATATATTAAAATTATCAAAAGCAAAACTTAAAATTTAATTATAAAAATAGGATATTATAATAAATCAAAATTTTATTATAAAACTATATAAATGCATATAAAAATTTATATTAATAAAACCAAAAATCACTATTTTTATGATTATAAAAAATTTAAAAATAATTGAATTAAAGAATAAACATATATAAATATTTGCATTAATAAAAACCAAATATAATTATTTTATGATCATAAATATTTTTAAAATATTTACAAAAATATCTAAATTAATGAATAAACATACATAAATATTTTAACTAATAAAAACCTAAAATAATTATTTGTATGTTTGTAAAAAAATATTTACAAAAGGATTTGAATAAATGTATGTAAACATTTGTATTGTAAAAACTTAAAGTAATTATTTTTATAAAATAATTATTTCTATGATTATAGAAAAAATTGTTAAATTAGTTTCAATAAGATTTTAATTAATGATTAAAAGTACATCATATTATTCCTATTTTTAAATAAAATAAATAGATAATAGTTTAAAGAAAAATAAATAGATATTTTAAGGATAAATATATATGTATTTTTAGAATATCCAAAAAAAATTTAAGTACTTATAAAAAACACCTCCTAAATGCTTCTCAAAAACCACTCCAAGTGTTTTTAAAGTTTTAAAAGCATTTTTCAAAATATTAATAAAATGCCTTTTTTTCTTCTAAAAATATTTAAAAGTGTTTTTAGGCCTAAAAACACTATCAAATGTTTTATTTTTAGTTATTCACATGTACTTATCTTAATTTCATAATAACGAATTTAATCAATTTCCTTTTACTTCAACAGATAAATAGAAAAAACCTAATGAGAAAAATGATAATTTTATTATTTCATCTAATAAAAAATCATTTAAATAAGTTTGTTATTTTATATCATCCAATTTTTTTGTTCAACCTCCTGATAAGCTTTTTTTTTTCTACTCTCCTTTGTTCTTTCTTTCAAGTCATTTTTCGTTAGACAAGATGATTTTTTGTCATTCTTAACTTGAAATTACCCATTTTTATCATTTTCTTCCCTAGATACGAGTTTTCTTTTCAAATAAAGTGGTTTATTCCATACCGATCTAGCTTTACCTTTGTTTTTGTTTTTGTTTTGTTTTTGTTTTTTTTATGTTTTTGTTGTCGATCTATTGTGACGAGTTTTTTTGTTGGGTTGCAGATCTCCTTCATAATTAGTATAACAAATTACTAGTTTCCTCGACTAATAGAGTCATCAAATCCTATTCGTTAGTATGTTGCAAATCAGAAATCTTAGGTATTCTATGTATTTTTGGATTATCAAATATTTCAGCCTTAAAATGGGATCTATATTTTGCTATTAACCTAGATGCGCGTCATCCTTTAAGATTCTTTGGTGAATTTCGATTAATGTGTTATATCTATACATAATAAATTTATCTTTTTTCAAAAAAAAAAAAAAATCCTAATAAGCTTTGATCAATTGGGATTAAAAGTTCAGACACTTGATTAAACAAAATAAAAGTTAAGACACAAAAATAAAAAATAAAAATAAAAATTTTAAAAAGTTGAGACACTAACCCTATAAAACAGCCAAAATACCTTAAATTTGTTTTATAAAACTGTTTTCTTTCTATAAATAGTTTTCAAAAATATTTTTACTTTTTTTTTATATCAATTCATCTTTTTTGAAAAGGAAAATAATTTTATTGGTTCAAACTTATAACAAATCGATAAATAAAATATACAAATTGCTAAAAACCATAAATCAGCATAAGAAACAATATATAGTTTAATGGCAAAATAAATCAGCATAAAACATATAAATTTGATAATATAGTGATTAGAATATTTTCGACTCTAGTTCTTCAATATAGTGATGACTATAATCTAATATCTTCGATTGATCAAATTCGCTTTGTCTGTTTGAATCACCTTCACATAAATAAAACGTCATAATAAGACGATAAAAAACATCAAATCGTAACAAGCAGACGGCAAACCAAAAGTTGGAATAAGGCGATGGCAACACAAAACACAAGAAAAGACCTAAACCTTTGTGGAACAACCACTTTATTAAAAGATATATTGAAAAAAAGAGATGTAAATAGATGATTTTAAGAAAAAAATAGTAAAAAATCACCTTTGCTTGCTTAAGAAAGATGAATAGCTAGAGAAGGAAGTGGAGATAAAAGGAGGCTTAGGGTTTTCCCCTTTTGTATCTATTCACTTATGCATTATATCGTTGTGGTATTATGTTCTCATTGAACTCGAACTTGAGACTTCTCATACATACGTTCTCATTTTACCACTTGAGTTAGACCTTAAAGGCAAAGATATGTTTTTTTTTTAGAGAAAAAGTTTACTTTTAAATTTTTGTTTGTCTTTGTTGGGACTAGAATTCGAGTCCCTTCATTTCCCCATGTTCTGTATTTTTAAATGTGGAATCGATCTACCACATGAGTTAGGTTAGGCATGATGAGCATGTTTACTTTTGTTATTTAGAAAATAAACTAATCAACATTGAAATACATTCATTTATAATATAGTAGTGAAATATTAGAAAATCCATGAAATAAATGCATGAAATTATGTTCATGTATCCCCTAATATATTCTCTTATCCAAATCCGTATTTTTTTGTTTTAAATTAAGTTGGAAAGGGAGCATGGTATTTTAGAGTCTTACTAATACGGTCACGCACAACATACGGTGGGCATAGGGAATAAAATACGTATATGGAAAATCATACATAGGTTGCCTGTTTGCACTTGCAACTTGCAAATTAGCGATGAATGCATGAAACATAAAGTACAGTAAAGAGAGAGAGAGAGATTGGGACCGCTGACCTGAAGTTTCAACGACGTCGTTTCGTTATATAAACACCATAACCTAGTTTTCCCTTTCTCTCTCTCGCTTCGATCCATCCGTCACCATGGTTATCTGGCTCTGATATCAGCATACTCCGTTTGTTTCCTGGGAAATTTTCCGCCATAAGTTTCTCTCTATCGTCGGAGAATTTAACCTACTCGCCGCTTTTCCTTGCAAGTGAGAGCTCTTATAAGAATTTATTTTTTATTTTTTTTACTTTTCCACCGAGTAATGGTTTTATTCAAGCGTTTGTTTGTTTAATTTTTCCTGGATTTGCCTTTTTGCTAAATATTTGGGCGTTTTATGATAACGAACCCTAGCGTGAGAAACCAGATTGTAATTCACGGATTTATGATAAGTTTATTCAATTCTTTCAATTTGGCAGAACACCATCGGATCATATGTTTTCTTTAAGTAATTATGGTTCGATAATGTTATGTTTTTCTTAAGATCTGTCCCGTGGTATGAACACGTGAAATTTTCAATTCTTTGTTGCAAATGCTTGATCTTTTAAGATCAAGAGAATGATTTTAGGATGCGATTTTCTGTCATGAATCCCAGATGGATTTTTGTTAACTGTTTTGTATATTTGACTTATTATGAGTTATGATAACCTGCATTATGCTACTATAATGACTGCTGCATTATTTAAGATACCACCAATGTTTTAAGGTTGCTTCTCTTGAAATAGGTGGGGAAGATGTCTGACCCGCATGAAGAGTGCTCATGAGATTTCAAGAGGTGTTACAACAGACCCAACTGAAGAGAATCAGTAGCTCCCAAGAACATGTTGAATGCCATATATTTGGGTATGTTGTGTAGTTATGTCATTGATTTCTTTTTCTTGTATAATTTGCCTTGGTAAAAGAAGATATCTGAATCCATTAGACTATGTTCCTTCTTTGGTTGAATTATATGACCTGATGACACCCCTTGGGATGGAGGTAAATTCAACTCCTATAACACCTAATTAGAGATTCATGGTTTGAAGATGTGTTGTTTGGGTCTTGTGTTTATTTAGTTTTATATTAATCCTCTTAAGCTAAGACACAAATTATGATTTTATTTTGGTATTGTTTAAAAATCAATTAATATACTTAAATGCTTCTGGGTAAAACATGTTCTCATGTCATCTATAGATATGTTTCATTCCACCTAATTTTCTTTGCAAATCTGGGTATGTGGCTCATGTTATTCTTCATTGCTTATGAGATGGATTGTATAAGCTCAATCAGGTTCTGTTTCAGCTAGTTCTTCAGAAATAATGAGCATGTTTGGTTACAGTTTTTGTTCTGAAAAACATGGAAAACATGCTGAATTCTTTTTTGCTTAAAAAATACTGAGATCAAGAAGAAACCAAATTCAGAACAAAGAGTAAACGAGAATTGAAAATGCTATCTGAAGTCAAAACTATTTTCAAAGAACGCTAAAAGCAGAACCAAACATGCCCAATGTTTCTTCCAATCCCATTCTTAGATCATAGTGGTCTATCCATACATTCTCAATCCATTCATTCTCCATTCAAAACTTCCACTGGGGTTTTGATATAATTATATGGGTAAATCACCATACATCAAGTATGCTGGGAACAGTTTTTTGTGTGATCATATTACTGTTGCAAGGTTTGTTAGTTTTAATATCAGTATTACTATTGCTCTTGCTATTGCTTTCTTCATGATGTCCCAGTTGGTGATCAACTTTGTGAAACAAGGAAAACCTTGTTTTCCTGTCAAGAAGAGGGAGTTAAAAAGTTGAAATCCATGCAATTTATGGGTGCATATTGTATGAAGCTATAGAATTTTGGTGTGGTATACATTTATTTACTTGGATGGTAGTTTGACCTTTAGTTGCTGAGACTTGTTTCTGACTTCTGGTACATTTTACGTGAATATTAGCAAAAGAAAGTTGCTCAAAATGGATTTCAAATTTTTTTGTTCAGTTTTGTTTCATTTTGTGTAATGTATTTTTCATGTTCATGAGGGCATTTATGATTATTGTTGTTGTGTATTTAATGCCCGGTTACTTTGATTTAATCCTTCAGGTACGTTTAAGTTGACGCTGCAGTTCACAGAGGATTATCCAAATAAGCCACCAACCGTGCGCTTTGTTTCTCGAATGTTCCATCCAAATAGTAAGTTGGGCACAATAACTATGCTTTTACCCTATTCTCATTTTCAATTGTGAGAGTTCTCAGCTAAAGTATACGTTATGTGCAAATCTGTGATGTGAGTGTCCTATGAATTTTCTCTTCCATGTTAGTTTTATTAATACACTTGTGCAACCTAGGTTCCATGACTTTATTTTTATCCATCTGTTTCGAGTATGTGGTGCATTTGTTTTTAGAGCACATTATGTTTTCATTAAATGGAAATCTATGTCTTGTTTTTCAACCAATGGTATTATTCCCTGCCAATAGCAATGCCCATGTTGGATTCTAACCCACAAGGATAAAGGGCATGCTATTTAGTTCTTGAGCTCTTAATAAAACAATGTTCATTTAGTATTCATGCATTGCTTGAACAAAATTAAGTTTAGCATTAATGCATCATTTGGCTTGTCTTCCTTCAAGTCCTACTGGATTTTTCCGTCTTTGCTTTCCTCATGGCTTGATGATCATCATAATGTTTTTAGCTCTTTGAGGAAACTAAACTAGATACTTTGCTATTGTTGGCTCTATTTTCTCTTAATCTTTTGCCAGTTTATGCGGATGGGAGCATTTGCTTGGATATTCTACAAAATCAGTGGAGTCCAATTTACGATGTAGCTGCCATACTTACGTCCATCCAGGTATTGCATATGTTAATTTTGTTGCTTGGATGTTGCATCAACTGGGAAAAGTATTAAAGAATGGTGATTTGACCTATGTGCTTGCCTTCTATCTATTCGCTTATTAGTATAACAACTTTGTTTCAACTTGAAAAAAATGAAAGGCTAGATGTTTGTTTTCTATATTTATATTTCTACTTTATACTGCTTCTGAACTAGAAACATAAGCCATCCATTTTTCTATGTTTGATCTCTTTATTTGTTGCATATAACTGTACCCTGATGACTTTCATCCCTACTGCTTGGAGGACAAAGAGAGAGCAGTTGATTTTGCATTTTTTTTAATCATCCATAACTGTCCCTGAGATTGTTTCACAAACAGATAATGTTGTCTTATGATTGTTTTATTGTTGTTTTCTGGACCAATCAGACCTCTGTGCATGTAATCAGATTTTTTTTTCTCCTTTGATTTCTGTATATTCATGCACACACACTGGTAAGAGTCATGAGAAGGTAGGTTCTGCAGTCCACTATGTACTGTTCAATGCCATTATCACTTTTCAGACTGTAGTAGTCTAACAATGTGATTTCATTTGATAATTCATTGGGTGTCTCATTCTTTCTTCAGACATGGGAGTGGATGATTCATGTATTCCCCTTTCTGCTTAACTACAGACTTTTGATTTGGCAGCACAATTGAAAAATAATGCTTATTTCATGTATAGAATCTTAAAAGAATGATTTGGAAATAAATACATGAGTTGGATAATTAGAGATATTTCAACATCATTCTTTTAAAATTCTTATGCATGAAATATGTATGCAACTTGTACTTCAAAAATCTACTTGTGAGATTAAAGTATGCAACTTGTATCCTTATTTCTTAGTCATTCTTTAAGGATTCTCTTTTACCATCCTCAAATGTTAATTAATATTAAGTGGCTGAAACCACTTATTGATATTTTTTTCTACTCATGTTTAGTATCCTGCATTGGTCGAAACAATGTTGAACTCCAATCCACATGACCTGTGGGGCATCCTGAGCTCTTTAGTACATACCTAAGATGTGTTAGAGCAGGCTTTATAAGGGAAAACTAAAGGTGGCCATGGAAGTAGGTCTTTTGTGAAGGATAACTGATACCCTTGTATTTTGGATTGAAGAACAATTTGTTATGGCTTTTTATACTATAGGTTGGAAATTCATTTAACTTCCAGCTTGCTTTGTGTAAATTTGGATTGCTAATTATGTTGCCTTACACTTATGATTGCAGTCACTCCTTTGTGACCCAAACCCAAACTCTCCTGCAAATTCAGAAGCAGCACGGATGTTTAGTGAGAACAAGCGTGAATACAACAGGAGAGTGCGTGAGATTGTTGAGCAGAGTTGGACAGCTGATTAATTCCTCATGGTAGGGTGATGGAACTACAAAAAAAAACCTAATGGCCTGTTTGAATAACTATGAGACTTTTGAAGTCATTGTGCTGTAAACACCTATATATTATATGTTTGCTTGCCTTCCAGGGATGGATGTTAGTAGTCTCTATTTTTGTGTCCCTTGGATATAATTTGTTGCATTTTGCCTCCAAGTAAATGCGCTTAAAAGGTTTCTTGTTACCTCTAGTTTTAGCCTTGGAACCTCTAGATAGATCATAGAACTGGCTTTAGTGTTGGAATTATCTAGAAAGCACAAACAAACCAAATAATGCTAATTACAGGGTGATGGCAGCATTATTTTGAGGTGTACCTTTAGTGTTTTTGCTTTGATATGCAATTGCTATGGGACCACAAAGTGTGACCATTTTGATGTTTAGAAGTAGGTTAGAATTTGGTCATTTCTTTCTGTCATAGTTGTCAGGTTTTATCGATGAAAAAAGGGAGGGGGAGGGAAATAAGGATGGTTGGGTTGGCATGCATTGTATGAGCTGATTTTGATTAGATATACTCAGAATTTCCTCTAGTTTGTGTGTATTTTGAGTGCAATGTCTTCATTTTATTTCATTTGGTTTGTGGAAAGGTCCAGTTTATTCCTTTTAGAATTCTTGTTTTGTATGTATAAATGAACACTTGTAGCTAACTGAACATATTCAAGTAGAAGCCCAACAGGATGGTCGATAGAGTTGGGAATTCGGGCCAGCCCGGTCTTAATGGTCCTGGCTTTAAGGGTTCGGCCCTAATGGGCTGTGGGCCATTAGGCCCTAATTTGATTCAGATCAATGTTTGATCCAATGTTTTGAAAATCGGATCGAATCGATTGGTCAAACCGGTGTCAATTGGTGAACTTTTCAGTCCGGACTTAGAATCGGACCTGAATCACCAATTGAACTAGGGTGGTTTTGTTGGATTCGGGAGGTTTTGTTGGAATCGGTTCAAGCTTTATCATTTCTGGGTCAAGAGGAGATGGGTCCAAACACCCTTGAAGCACAACCACCTAGCAAAAGTTAGGCATTTAATGCATGGGTTCACATGGACAGATGTTTTTGTCCCTACACTTGTGATGTTTGTTTATAAAAACTTTAATTTTCTTATAGCTATCTGACGTGGGATTGCTATTGCTATTATTAGTAAACTAAAATCAATAAAATATCACATTGAGTGGCCTTGAACTCTAGAACTCATGCTAAGATGACAGCTACAAGGCTGTGGCTGATGTGAAATTAATTGCAAACATTATGATTAATTTATTGGGAATATATTAGGTCTAAACATTTGTTTTAAAAAGGTTTAAACATTAAAAGTATTTTATTTTATAAAATTTACAATATTATTATGATTATACTTATATTTAATAAAAAAAGTATAAAAGATAAAAATTATATAATTATTACGTCATCGATTCAATTGTGATTCGACCATTAGTTGGACCAGTGAATCTTGAACTGATAACTTTTTCGATTTAGTGATCGGTTTGATTTTTAAAACATTGGTTTGATCAACAGCCCAACCCTATGGCCTATTCAAAAATAAAAAGAAACGTTTATTTTTTACAACTAGAAAATTAACTACTTTAAAAACATATTAACAGAAACTTGCGTGATTATTAAAAAAATAAAATATTAAATATAAAACTGTATTGTAAAATATTATATAACAGATTTCAAATAATTTTAATGAAAATTATTTTTATAATCATTTTCAAAAATAGTAATAAAAATGGGTTTATAAGAATGTGTTTGTAAGATATTTAAAAAAATAGTAAGAGTTTTTAAATTGAAAATAAAATTTCCTTTAAAAAAAATTGAAAATAAATTTTTGTTGAAAAACTACTTTTTGAAATAATTTTAAAAAATATTATTTGATTTTATACAAAACAAAAATTTATTTCATTTTAAGTATATTTTACTGTTTTAAATTTTTAAAGTTAATAATTAAATATATATATACATATATATATATATATATATATATATATATATATATATATATATATATATAAAACAATTCGGGCCAAGGGGACCAAGCGGGTCGACTCGGCCCTAACCTTAATGTGCTGCAGGCCAATTTGGGCTTAACTATTAGAACCTAGTGCTATTCAAGCTAAAAAATTAGGGGTTAAAGTAGGGTCCGCTCATATTGCCAACTCAATGTGGAACATGTGCTACATGTGCAAGTTGCAGCTTTCCACGCCAATGAAACCACTAATCACCTAATGAATTGGTGTACCAAAAGATTTAGAATGTTCCAGACTTCATGGTTGGGAACTTGGGACTGGGAATTACCGTGTAAATACAAGTATAGTGTGATTAACACTTATTCAACCAGGAATCGGAAAAAGTATAATAAATACAAAAAAAAAAAAAAACCCAGTCATGAAATGCAGGAATTTGACAGGGGTTATTATTATTATTATTAACAGTCTATCCATCCTAGGAATACGGCTGGGTGCTAAGGCTTCCACTGCTTGCCCATCCTTCCTGAACTTGAATTGAGTACTGCAAGTTCCAAAGAACATCTTCTATGGATGGGCGCCTACTTGGATCTTTGGAGAGACAGTTGAGGGTGATCTGGACTGTGTTCGTCATTGATTCATAAGCGAAAGTACCGCGAATTGAGGGATCGGTTTCTGCTCGGAGCTTCAATGCCCCTTCCGTTAAGCCCCTTTCCAGCTGTTGTTGGCCAACAATACCAGATTGTCATTATTATTAGTATAAATAAATGGCAGCAATATGCCAACAAAAATGTTAATAATAATGTCTTTCTTTGAAGCTCTCTCTCCCTCCCTCTCTCTCTCTGTATTCTATCTGTTTGGCCGTTTGGGGAGGGGGGTTACCTGAAGTTTCAACTCATCCAATTCACTCTCGCTTGTTACTTGCTTTCCAGTTAGGATCTCAAGCAGAATAACACCCAGCTGATAAATATCATCCTTTTCCCCCTCTTGGGAACTGCATAGGTAGTAGGTGTGTGGTGTTATATTATTAGCCCATGAGATTGGATTATGCAGCAGAATAAAAAAAATAAAAAATAAAAAGAGAAGAAGAATTACCTTTGGAGATCACTGCGGAACTTTGTTCCATGGAGAGGGCTTTCTGAATCCACCTGCAAATTTAACAAGGATATTATGAAAATGCGGCTCCGGCTGAGTCATATATTCTTTTCTAATTGTCTCTTAAGTCTTACCTTAAATCGTAGGGGAATATTGTAGTTGCTAATTTTTGCAGTGAGCTTCTCATTCAACAGAATATTCTCAATCTTCAAATTGTTCCCAAAAACTCCAGGTGCATTTCCAGTGTGCAAGAACTGGATTCCCCTAGCAATTCCAATGGAGATTCCCAATCTCTGCGGCCATTTCAGTATCTCTCTCCTCCTCCGATCTGCCAAATTAGATGTCATTGATGATCTAGAAACTCAAGTTAGAGAAAAAAAAAAAAGGAATTGTATCCTGTCCTGTCCTGTCCTGTCCTGTCCTGTATGATTTACCAGTAAGATGATCCCTGAGCGACCCATTCGCAACATGTTCAACCACGATGAAGACTGTGCTAGCTGTATGGGGATGGGGATGGTCCTGGTAAGTGACAATACAGTGTCCAAGAATGCTGACCAAATGTTGATGCCTCAATTTTGTTACTGCTTCCATTTGCTGTGTCAAGCTTTGTGGCGAATGCTTCTGCTTCACTTTCAGACATTTCACCATGACTTCTGATCCATCCCTGATCCACCCTTTGTAGGTCTGTAAATAAATATTACATATTCAGGTGTCTCTTAAACAAGAATAGACTGCGAATTAAACCTACTCATATTTATTTACCTGTCCTTGAGATCCCTCCGCTATCAAATTCGATGGATCAAAGTTGTCTGTCGCGTCTTCCATTTCTTCCAAAGTGAAAACATGATACGATGGGAGCCCCAGTGTGCCGAATCCCACTGTGGTAGGCACACGCCCTGCCACAAAACCCCAAATATATGAACTCAAAATTGAAATATAAAGCTGTATCTAAATTAATAGTCACCATACTCCATTCTTGTATTAGTATGTACTCCGTTTTTGTTTTCTCCAATTTAACAAAAGCAACTATAGAAATGGTAATCAAGATTTGGGAAAGGAAGAGCAGAGCAGAGCAGAGCAAAGGGCTTACTTGCTTCAGTGATTGGTTTGGAGGAGCTGTGAAGAGGAAACTTATAAGAAACAGAAACTTGATCAAATATATTAGTTTCAGTATTCCGTCGTGATTTTCTGAAAATGGCCAAAGTCAAAAGCCCCAGAATCACCACAACCCCCACAATGCCTGCCACCACACCAAGAATGATCCCCAGTTTGCTGCTTGACTTCTTCTGCGTCTGCTCATGATTATTTCTTCTTGTGGGGTTAACCGCCAAGGCTTCTTTCCGGCAGACTGAATTCGGAAGCTGATAACCCAAGTTTCCACCGGACAAACAATTCCAAGAACTGACAACTGTCAAATTCGAAGAATTTGACCCAATGCAGGACGGCAACTTCCCTATCAAATGGTTGTGAGAAATATCCACAAATCTGAGGTTACCACTGCAGGATGTATTTGTTTGGAAGCCCCCAGTGAATTTATTTTTTGCCAAATTTAGGTACTGAATGGAGGGGAGATGAAATACGGAGGACGGAATCGGTCCCACAAATTTGTTGGAAGAGATATCGAGTATCTGAAGTCTAACAAACTTCCCAACTCCGGAAGGAATAATAGATCTTAGAGAATTGTTCTTCAGTACCAAACGAACTAAACTGGTTCCCAGATAAGGAAATTCAGGTCCGAAGCGATTGTCACCCAGGTTGAGTTCTTCAAGATGAAGTAAGCTTCGAAGATCCGGAACGCTCCCATTGAACAAATTATCGTCCAGAATAAGACTCCTAAGATTTATGAAAGTTGAGATTGTCCGGGGAATTTCTCCATAGATGAAATTTGAACTGATATTCAGCACTTCCAGTGCTTGGAACCTGGTCACCTTTGCTGGTAAGTGACCCCACATTCCCAAGGATACTAAGGATAAGACTTTGATGTGTGAAAGCTTGGTAAGAACTGTGAAGAAAGCATCAATGGAGAATTTCTCTGACAGTCTCTGCTCATGAGATACCCTAACATCCCCGCCGGAAACAGAGGGAGAGCTTTTGTAATTGTCTCCGACGACAGTTAATTCGGTTACGCGATTGTCCGTGCAGACGATCTTGAGAGAAGGGGAGGGAGGAAGATAGCAGAAGCTCGTCCAGTTGTTCCAACCTTGAAGCGCTTCTGGGTACTCGAGAAGCTGCTGAACTTGGAGAAGAATTCGACCTTCTGTCGTAGTCAGTTGCCCTTTGGAAACAGGGGAAATGATTGCAGAAAACAAGAAACAGAACAAAACCCAGAATCTCTCCATTTTCTGATCAAGGAAAATGGAAAAAAAAAAAGCCAGGTGTTGGACATTTATGGTGAAGAAAAAAGCATGAATCTCACTCTGAATGTTTCATAAAGACGCAGTTATGATCTGGGTTTCCGTCAGTGGCGCAGAATCTTTTATCGAACTTTCAGAAACATTAATTTCGGAGGAAGATGATGAGGTGGTATATCTGGAAATGATGAAAACATTACCCAGGAAAATGTTTTCCGGGAAAAGCAAAATGGGATGATCAAACTTCACTTCGGATATTTTAATTCGCAGGAAGCTGAAGCCACCACGTATAAAGTATAAACTCCACTTCGGTTCATTTAAAAAGAAAAGGCAAGTAATTAGTAAACCTATTTCTGATCTCTTACTACTACGCGATCTAACATATTAAATTGCTGAAGGGGTTTCCAATACCGCAGATCTCTCTTGATCTTCATCATCACGAGGCTAAAGTCAACCCGGCTCGGAATTCAAACAATACATCTTGCTGGATCTACGGTGTTGACCACGTTACCCCTGTGGACCCGCGTGTATCCCAACGTCACGCCCCTAAGCACGTGGGCTTCGTGGCTTCTTCCTTTTTCTTTTGTTGAGTTCGTGGACTCATGGGGGCTTTCTTCCCATTGTTTTAACATGTGTATGGACCAAAACACCCCTAACCTTAGCTAATGTCCATAAATTTGAGAGGTTTTTGTCAAGTCTCATTGTACAAAAAAAAAAAAAAAAAAACATTTACTAACCATATCTAGATTAATCCTGTTGAGTTAGGTTGGAAATTCTGAAATATGATATCTTCTGTCGAAAAACACAAAAAACACAGTTATATTACCGATGCTGCGAATTTGGGGCTATTTGTCCTTAAAAATATCTTACTTAATCCATTTATATATTTGATAATATAAATTTGAGAGCTTTATCGATCTAATAATTGTCAATAAAATGAAACGGCTCTTAACTTTTTTTTTTTGCCACCTAAGCACTTTAGTTACATTCACACTGTAATTAATATAATAAATATGGTTTAAATCAATAACCTTTGGTTTATGTGGTAATTTCTATAATCATTATTCTACTATGTTCCCCTAAAAAATTTTATGCACTTTATTTCCTAGTTCCACCACCGTCTCGAACCCATAAAAATATTAAGTATTTTACCCTATGAACTAAATATGATTGGCAATAAATAATTATTTATTAAAAAAATTACCATTAAAAAATGAACAATAAGATTTTATGTAGTAGGAAATAACCTTCTAATAATTGCTATTATCATTATTTATGTATTTATTTGTTAATTTATAAAAAAATGGAATGGATATTTATAGCAAATGATGATATTGGTTATTGCATGTGAAAGTAAACGGAGAAATGTTGAAGGTATTAATATAATAATAGCATAATTATTAGGATGAACATATCTTATGGGTAAGTAATGCCTTCTATTTCTGTATAATAATGCCTAGCTCTATAAAACGTTTAAAGTTTAAAATGATAAAACATCTAAAAAGAAGATGGTCTTAGAGAATGGTTTATTATATTATAACAAAGTCCTCAATTATAAAAAAAAACATAATATTTATGCTCATTATGCCTAACTTAAATGGTAGAGCATTCTCAATTTTAAACATATATAAAGCATAGGGAAAAGGGTCCGAACGAAAATAATTTACTATCTTGAAATTAAAGTGCATCATCTATAATAAATGGCCTTACCATGTTATCCAACATCAAGATTTGAAATACACTAGAAAAATTATGTTGAAAAATATAAAAAAGAAAATAAAGATGAAACATTGAAAGATGAATAAAAATTAGATAAACAAATATAAAATAAGTAAAATATGTTTTTGCTCATGCATATGTTAAAAAAAACCCGAAACAGAAACTCAAATTTATAAAATATAAAATCAAGTAGTCTTTCCTTTATTTATTTATTTTCTTATGAAATAATGCATTTTCATATTTTTTTGGCATTTACCCTATACACTTTAAAATGTTTAAACTAACCATTTTTCAAAATATGAAAAGTAAGTCTTTCTGTAATGGTTATGGTAAGATTAACCCCTTATATTATCAAAAACATGAAAATTGACTTATTTTGTATTTTTTTTTATTTAAAAATTAGATAAAATTAGTTATTTTTATTTTTTAGTTAGATAGGATAATTATTTTTATTTAAAACTTAATTTTCTCAAAATTCAGATAAAATTTATTTTTTATAAACAATATATAAATTTAACATTTATAATGAGGACCATTTTTTTTTCCATGATATTTTATTTTTTCAAAAGTAACTTAAGAAATAAATTATTTATCAAAATATTTTTATTTTTTATTTTTTATAACTTTTTTAGAATGTTATACAAATATTGAATAAATTTAAAAATATATTTTTAAAAAATGGGTTAGATACGATAATCATTTTTATTTAAAAATTTATTTTTTGAAAATTTAGATAAAAATGTATTTTTAGTACATAATATATAGTATGTATAATGAAGATGGTTTTTCTCATGGTATTTATTTATTTTTAAATAACTCAAAAGTATTTATAATAATAATTTTATTTTTTAATAAATATTTTTTGTATAATATTTTAATAAATTTATAAAATAAATAAAATAAAATAATTATGATACGTAATTTATTTTTAAGTTATTTTAAAAAATAAATATCATAGGAAAAAAATCCTCTTCATTATACATGTTAAATTAATATATTATCTATAAAAAATAAATTTTGAGAAAATTAAATTTTAAATAAAAATTATCTACCTCAATTTATTTATTTTTAAATATTTTAATTTATTCAATATTTATATAATATTTGTATAACATTCTAATAAATTTATAAAAAATAAAAATAAAATTACTATGATAAATAATTTATTTCTTAAGTTATTTTTTACGGGAAAATATCAACTTCGTTATAAATGTTAAATTTAGATATTACGTATAAATAGATTATCTAATGAGTAAATTATTTTTTAAATGAAAATAATTATTCCATCTGACCAAAATAATTTAAAAATCAATAATTCATTTTTTTCTAAATTTTAAATTTAAAAATACATATTCAAGGAATCAATTTTCATGTTTTTAATAGTATAAAAGGTTAATTTTAACATTTCAAAGTTTAGGAGGTAAATGTGGACAAAAGCGAAAGTGTAGGGATTGAGTTTGGAAGGGTAAATAACAACATTGAAATGATAAATAACGGTAGTTATCAACTTATCACAATGTTAAAAAAAATACTTATTTTTCATGTTTTTGATAATATGAATGGTTAGTTTTAACATTTTAAAATAAAAGAGTTATATACTAAAAAATGTGAAAGTGCGTCAGTGTGACAATCTATTATTCTTTTTTATTTATTAAAATCTTTGATCATTAAGGTGTTTTTTATATATTTTTTTATAATTAAACATTTTGTTACAATCTATCCCTCCTTTTTATTAATGTTTTGCTTTTTTAAACTTTGAAATCTATAAAAATTGAGTTAGACATATAAATATCACAAATGTGTTAAGGTAATATCTTTAAATGTTTCGGAAAAAAAATGTAGTATATTTAAATGATATGAACATTTTTAATCAATGAGTGCATAAAACTCAGATTATATATATTTTTTAAATTGTAATTATATACAAATTTATTCTTTTTCGAAAATGAGTTTTTATTTATATTTTTACCTTTGTCGCCTTCTTAAAAATTAAATTTTCCATCATAAATAGCAAAGTTTCCTTAAGTTTGTTACTTTATCTTGTACTTGAGGATCAGTTTATTATATTATTATATTGTATTAAAGTGTTTAATTTAAAAAAAAAAACTATAATTACATTGTAAATTATAAAAAATGTAATATTATAAAAACAAAGATGGACAATTATCTAATTTGTCGGCTTCCCTTGTTTTGGAAACCAGTTACGTAATGAAATATCAATATGCATGAAGACAAAAAAGTACACCATTGCAAAGCATAATGCCTTCATGGTGGTTCATATAACATTGACAGCTATGTTTTTATCTTTTGGGATCTTATAGGTGGCATTTTCTCTCGTGGAATTGTGGCTTGTGGTTGTTTTTTTTTTTTTTTTAAGAAGAATGGTAGGATCCTGATTTGGTAGTTATATTTATTGATTCAAAAAAAAGAAGATTGGAGAGTGTTAAATAAAACATAATATTTTTTATTTTAAATTTATTTTTTAATTAATCATTTAAAATTTAATATTTGATTTTTTTATTATTAAAAATATTTTATAAAATTAGTACAAGGATTTTTTTTAAATGATCAATACTTTTACTGATTCAAAATTGCATCGATAAATTCAAGATATAAATTTTTAAAAATCATAAATGATGAAATAATATCCAAGTCAATAACATAATAAATTGATGATATTTATAACTCTAGTTATTCAATATATTGATGATCATATTATGATACTCTTTGTGTCAGATAAACTGCTATCTGAATCGCACATTAAAACGACGAAAAAGCATTATATATAAATGTAATGCAAGCGATATGCGAAAAATAAAGAATCTGGCTTAAATCTTTGTAGAAGAACTATTTATTAAGCATGAAAAAAATAAATAGAGAAGAGTAATTTCAGGCCAATAATGATAAAAATAATCACTCATCCTTACTTGAGGAAAATGGGTTAAAAAAAAGCAAAATAAGAGAAAAGGCGACTAAGACTTCTTGATTTACAGAAGGAATTATTTTAAGTTATAGAATAACATATTTTATTATTGTTAGTTTTAATTAATATTTAAACTTTTATATATAAGGCATCAGAATATTTATAATAAGAAACCAATCATGAATGTAAGATTGTAGTCGTTAAATGTTTTTTTAATAAAATAATTTAAATTTAAAAACAAAGTTGTTATTTTTATTTAATATTTTATTAAATATATTTACTTTAGTTATGGAATTAAATTAAATTATCTAAGTATTAAAGATGTGGATATTTATTTTCCAAAAGGTTCTTGTTTTCCCTACTTGAAAAATTAAGAAAATATGTTTAATGATTAAAAACTGTTTTTTATTTTTAAAAATAAAAGTATTTTAAAAATATCTTTACTTGTTTTCTGTTTTTTCTAGTTATTTTCCGAGAATTCTTTAAAATAATTATATGAATATATAAAATAATTAAAAAACAAATATTATCCATAAAATTATATTTAAAACGTCCAGAGAGATATACTAGAAGTAAATTAAAAATATCTTCTAAACATATTCTATTTTTCAAATCATTAAAAAACAGTTTTAAAAAATGTGAAACATGTTTGTATTAAAGTTAAATCCTATAAATTTTAGTTTTTAAGAATTAAAAGAGTTTGCAACTTAATATGGTATCAAAGTTTGATCTCGCAAAGGCCATGATTGTAGACCCTGCTCTTCAAATTAAATATTTGATCTTCATATGCATATTTAGAGTTTGTAATAGATTTCGTTTAATTTGTTTGAGTATTTGCATTCAAATATGAAAAGAATGATATAAAAAATTATATTCATATTAAATATTCAAAATATTTAACAAAAACTATTCTTAGATACTGTGGATTTGATTTTGCCAATTGTAATTGCTCTTTTGATACTTTAGGGAGAGAAAGCCAAAATAGTTTTTTTTTTTTTTTTGAAATTGCATGTCTCACCGAATTATTAAAAAAAAGAGAAAAAAAGAAAAAAAGAAAAAAAGATTGATTAGGTAGAACTAACACGTCGCTACAGTACTTGACAACTACGCCTACGAATTAGACAACCTTGATGGAGCACTCACCGACACTACACGCCTTCCAAAGATAAAATCAAAGAATTCTGATTTCAAAAAGCTACTAATTTAAAAATAATTATAAATACATCATCGAGTATTGAATTAACATGATTCATACTAAATCCTAACAAAATTAATTATAGATCAATTAATATATTATTATAATTAGTGAATATCATTAATTATGATAATATATTTACTAATTATATGATCATAAATTAATAAATAATATATTTACTAATTATGATAATATATTAATTGATTTATAATTATATTTTTTAAAATGAAATGAATCATGTAAACCAAATTCTTAACTATATATATACAATTATTTTTAAATTAGTAGCATGATATATATTTTTCCTTTGAAAATTTTACATGTCTACTAATTATATCTCTTGAAAATTTTTTTGTTCTATATTATCATTCATATAATAATAAGAAAAATAAATAAATAATCCGCAAGTTTGGTTGCGGACAGTCGCATAGTTGGTTGTTTTAGACCTGAACCTATTCCTTTTGGGCTGTTTTTTGGCTGTAAAGCATGGAAAGTGAGTTATGAGTCATGACTTATGAGGGGAAAGCTTAAAAATTTGGTAGTCTTGCACTTTATAGTAGATTGTTAACTAATTTGAGTTGGAAATGAAAGCAATTTTAATTATTATTAATATGATTCTTATTTATTTCTTCATCCTTAAAGCCTTGGTTAGTTCTAGGGACATGCATATTGCACAAGGGCTAGGTTTATCTACTGTTGAAGTAAAGCAATAAATATTAGTAAATAAAAATACTTTTATAAATCATTAAAATAATAAAGAGTAGAATATGATTCTTATTTAGTTCTTTTTTTTTTTTCATTTTCATTTATTAATTAAAAATTTTCATATGTGATATTTTTCTCTAAAAGTAAAAGTGTTATTATATAAGAAAAGGAAGGAAATTATAAGGAAAAAAAAACAAATTAAAAGGAAGGAAAAATAGATACAACATCAAATATAAATATAAAGTCAATAAATAGTTTCTATGGATTCTTTTTACAAAAATCATCTAACTTAACTTTCTCTATTATATAAAAAATTAAATAATTTCTTTTCAAAAAATTAAATAATTTGAAATTGTATAAAATCTAAACTAATTTTTATTATTATTTCATTTTCTTTTTATTTTCTTATCATGAGACCAAACATAATATAATAATATTTTCCTTTAATATATATATATATATATATATATATATATAATTTTATTTTATTTTTTTGAGAATCCAACCTAAATATTAATTATTTTATCTGATATTCTAAATTAAGTGGTACTTCATACCTAATATTCGTAACTTATTAAAATAATTTGAAATAAGAGTTTTGAAATTCCGTTCAGATTACAGGCAGACAGGCCGGAGATAAACCGAATATTAGGTCCGTTCAACAGACGGAGCATGTCGTAGAAAATTCGCTATGCCAGTTTTGTTCGTTGGAATGGCGAATGGCGAATCCGGCCGGAATTTCCGGAATGGCCGGAATAGAGGAATAAATTTTTCTGTTTTAAAATTTATTTGTTTATTTTGTATTTTAACGTAGTAAATATTTTATACTTGTTTGTTGAAGTTATGAAGGATTAACATGCTTAAAACATTATATTAATTTGGTGATTTAAAATTGGTTAAGGTATTAAAATATTTATGTTTATTTGATAATTTAATTTTAATTAATGTATTATAAAATAATTTTTACTTGATAAATTATGTTATATAATACTCTATATTAAAAATATATATATATATATATATGTCCAAGTTGCCTTGAAATGATACACCGAAACAATCCGAAACACGAAATATTCCGTTTCGATATCCAATCCGAAATGGCTACCGAAACGGAATTTAAAACCTTGATTTGGCTCCTTCAAGGATTTTAA
The DNA here is from genome assembly GCA_016808115.1 of Tetrastigma voinierianum. Classification (NCBI taxonomy): domain Eukaryota; kingdom Viridiplantae; phylum Streptophyta; class Magnoliopsida; order Vitales; family Vitaceae; genus Tetrastigma; species Tetrastigma voinierianum. Next base: position 486,313 of record JAEQBH010001385.1, read on the forward strand.
CGTATATGTTAGTCACTATTGACCTATATAAATAAGCAACAATATACTTAAGATGCATATTTTATCTTTTAGAAACAGTTATATTGAAATGTGAATGCATCCATCATAAGGGAATAAATTTATTTATAATTTATATCAAACCTTTGTGAGAAACTTTTAGCAACAAATCATACATTATATATTACAATTTAATTTATTTTTCTCAATCATTTTATTTTTATACGAAGACCCATTTATATCCAACATGCTTTATATTTTTAAGTGTTTGAACCATAGGTTCAAATACCTTTTATTTAACCAAGTTAAATTCTGTTCGGGGTTGATTCTTTTTATTTTAGCCAATCATTTATTTTTCAGTATTCATATACAATATTGTGATTCTTTATCTTTATCATTTCTCATTATGTTTATAGCTATTTATTTAGAACGCAAATATATTATCTATGATAGTGTTAATGTAGTTCCTTATTCCTCTCATGTGGCTAATTAAAAACTCAATTCTAGATACCAGTATTTATTTAAGGGATAATTGTTCAATTTGTGCTCTTTAGGGGGGGCTAAATATTTATCAGGTTGATTTTCTTCATCTTTTATCTTTATTGGGCCTTTCATATTTGTAAGTTCCTTGAGAGTACCAAGATTTCCATACGTTATTCCTAGTGTTTTCTTTTATTTATTTATTTTTATTTAAGAATTGTATCCTTTAAGCCAATTAATCGACCATACATTAGGTATGTCGACTTAGATTAATTGGTTATGATATTTTTTAATCTTCTTATTATTTCAAACTTGTTCGTAAATACACGACAAACAAAATGATGAGAGAAAGGAAAATTACAAAAGAAAAAACAAGAAGCAATAGTGAAGCAAAATCGGGGCCGAGAGTTAGTGAAAAGTACAGTGTATCTGATCACTGCGTCGCAGATCGGACAATGCTCGGATAAAAAGTTGGATCGTTGCAATAAAAATAATAATAAAATCAAAATTGGCCTAAAATGAGTCATGAGTAATGTAGTTCTTTGTACTTCTAGACTTTGTTGCATTGAAAATGTGATGTCATGTGCTTTAAATTTTTATAAGGTTAAAGACTTACTGGAGAGTTGGTCGTTTAACGTTGTATCGAGTTTGATTTGATGATAAAGTGCGGGTTGAAGCAGCGTGTGATTGATAATTTATTGATTTGAAAGTGTAGAAACCGTTTAGGTATTTTTTTACTTTTCGAATGCGGGTATGGAGCGGAATCGTAGTGAGACGTTAAAGACATAATATATATATATATTAAACTTAAATCCTATAAGTTTGAGCTTTCACGAGAGTTGATTGTTTACAAAGTAAATAGTTTCATTAAATTAAATCATTAATTTTTTTAATAATAATTTGAAGTTCAAAAAATCAACTCAAAGTATAGGCTATATGAAATTATATTTAGAATTTTTAATATAATATTAGCAAATATTTGGACTTTCGATGCAAATATTTCTAAAAATATGGCCTTTGGGGTTAGGAATGATCTATGTTGTCTCGATGCTTACAAGTAGTTTAATTTTAATATGAAAGGATGGTTCTTCAAGTTAGTTTTTTCTAAATCATAGGTTCCATCAACCCCTTCAATATAAATACTAAATCTTTTTCCAATAAACTTATATGCCTACTTGTCTTGTGTAAAATGTCTTTATTCCAGTTTCTATAATGAACTAATTTGTGTTTAATAAAACATCTGCAGGTGATTTATCCATGCAAAATTGTTCCATATCAAGTTTATTTTAGTATAATACACCCATTTTTTAAATATTAAATTACTTTTTAGAATTATTTTTTTTTCTATTTTTACTTCTAATTTGCGTGAAGTAAGTTATATATGCTAAATTAAGATTTTTTTTGTTTAAATTTAAAGCAGTTTAAAACTTAAAAGAACCCATAAATTTTTTAGAAATGTTACTTATCATATAGGTTTTCATTCATTTAATTCCAATTGAAGCAATAATAATAATTATAGGATTATATTTTAAAATTTATGGGGATTCTCTTCATCTTCCCTTGTAAATTCTAAATAAAATAAAAATGAAAAATTTAAGAATATTCAAGCCAAAAAAAGTAATAAGTCCTAATAAAAAACTACAAAGCAACAACAGGTTCCTCTAAAAATTTTCTCTTATAGCCACTTTTCGTTAGTAAGAAGGGGTCACTTTTTTGGACGATGTTGGTTTGAAATCTTTCATCTACTCTTATTTTTTATCATTTTTTTCTCAATCAAATGGTTTTTTCATACAAATATGAGTTTTAATTTATTTTTTTTGTGATTTTATCATCGTCTTGTTATGACGTATGATTGTATCGTCATGGTACGATATTTTGTTTTTTGTCTTCTTGTTGCGACCTTTTTTTATGTGTGGGCAATTTAGACGAGTAAAACATATTTAATCAAATAAAGACAATAAATCAAATCATGGTTATTAATATGTTGTGTCATCATTGATATTTTAGTCACTATAGGGTTATCAAATATGTAAGCTTTACATCGATTCATTATGCTATTAATCCGGATGTTGTTTCATCCTCTATGATTTTAGCGAAATTGATTTTGTATTTTTATCGATATATTGCTAGTTTGATTCAATAAATTATTCTCCTTTTAAAAAAAGAATATTCAAGCCATACTTACCAAAATGTAATATATACCATTAAAAATATATTGATAAAATTTAGGCCATTGGATAAGTATATGAGTATAGGGATGGCAATTTTACCCTGAATCCGACTAACCTGCTCTGCCTCGTCCCTATTGGGATAGGTATGTGAAGTCTGAAATTAAGATCTAATTGGGTTTTGGAATTACTTTTAAAACCTGAAACGGGTTCAGGGCAAGTACAGATTTTGCCCCTACCCTCCCTGCCAAAGTGTTTAGATGACTTCAAGGTATTTAAACCCGTATTTTACAACTTTAACCCTAATGCATCACAACCCCTTCTTCTTCTTCTTCTTTACTAACCGTAGTCCCAAATGTTCTAGTCACCTCCTCCACCACTGCCTTCTCTGACGGATCAAATTGGGAGTTATTAAAGCCGTAAAAAATGACTTTGCTCATTTCTTTGTCTTGTCAAACAAGCACTTTAATCAATTTGTCTCTCTATAACCTGTTTCTTTCCGGATGTCTTTGTGTTTTCCTTTCAAAACCCTCTTTGGTTTCTCTCTTAAGGTTTTATGGTGCTCTCCGTCTCTTTCTTTTATGACAATCATTTTAGAGAAGTGTTATAAAGGCAATCATCTTTAACACTTATTGTACGTCATATGTTACTATTAAAGACATCTTCATTATATTGATGTTCTTTTATTAAGTAAATTGATAGCTTTCTTAAATCAATTAATGAAGTTTATGACACATAACAAAGTATGAAGGAAATTTTGATGAGATCATGATAGTAAGATTCCTATCACGTGTAATTATGTTAGTATCTAAATTATTCATAATCATAGGATCAACGAGATTGGACATTGTTGATCCGAATAGACTAGCATATGTTACTATTAAAGACATATTCATTATATTGATGTTCATTTATTAAGTAAATTGATAGCTTTCTTAAATCAATTAATGAAGTCTATGACACAAAACATAGCATGAAGGAAATCATGATGAGATCATGATAATAAGATTCCTATCACGTGTAATTATGTTAGTATCTAAATTATTCTTAATCATGGGATCAACGAGATTGGACATTGTTGATCCGGATAGACTAGCATATGTAATACTCCTTGATTGGATCAAGTAGTGGATATTATGAACTGTGATCATGAGTTGATTAGAGTTGACATATGGATGCTTGCTAAGAGTAGCTAAGTACATTGGAGATCTGCTATGAGACAATCATGTTGATTATCTATTATATGTAGATGATAGTCTCATCATAGCAATGATGCAAGTATTCTTAGAGTTAAAGTGCTCAAGGATATCTTGGATTCTGATTATGTACTTAGACTTCATTCCTTGCTGCCTTCTAGAGGTTGCTTATAGGGTGATGATTGGGTACAACTTGAGGTGTTCGAAGGTAATTGAGTAGCCAACAAAGGATTCACCACTCCCAATAAAAGGAAAGTATACATATAGCCTCTTGTTGGGATAATTACTTGGGACTATCTAGCCATAGTGGAAATGCCATGAAGAGTGTCTTCAGGTGCATAACTAATGAGTAATGAGTTCAAAGACAAGATCCATATCACTTGGGCTAGATGTGGCGTAGCTAGTCTAGTGAGAGCTACACTTTGTCCATGCTTTGAATTGAGTAGGGGTATATATTAGTGAAATGAAAAATTGCTCGATAATTGTCTATGGAAGGGTTGACAGTTAGATAACTGAGATAACTGACTCTCCGATCAATTGGGGGTCATAATGTGTTGCTAGATATCGCTCATGACTTGCTTAGATTCAATAGTTTAATCAAGTGACCAACATAATCGAGAACCTAATGGGTCACACACTTAGAAGGGTGTGGGGCTGATATGAAACGGATTTGGATGTGATCCAAATATAAAGGAAGTTAATAAGTGGAATTGAATGTCACAGGATTAGTAGAATCCTGGGATCAAAAGCCCTCATTAAGAGATAAAGTATACTTGGGCTTGTTCATGGGCTTAAGGCACATGAGGATACTTCATAACAAATAAGGATGCACGTAGCCTATCATCTCTTAAAGAGATGGGCACTTTAGACATTTCAAGGGCAAGAATTTTCCTATAAATAGAACCATATGGAGAAACTCTAACCCTAAGTCATTTTTAGCCCACATTTCTCACGAGAGTGTTCTAGAGTGTGAGAGGGTGTTCTTGAAGAAGAACGTCCTACTCTTCATGAGATTTGAGTGTCAAATCCTCGGGTTTTTGGCTTCCCTCTTCGGATCTAGATTTGGTTAGCATCGAGGCTTCATCCGACACCATTGCCTTAGAGGTTATCAGCTCCACAATTCGTGTGGATACTATTAGAGGCAAACCAAGGACATGGTTTTCTTCGGTTGCTGCTACTTCACCCTCGGGATCGGTTTTATATCGACATGAGGTATAAATCTCGCACCCTCTTTGTTTTGAACCGACTTTATGCCTTAAGGGATCCTTTTGGGTTGTTTTAGAAGTTTTTATTTTATTGCTTCTACTGTTTTGGCATGAGATGCCTCCTTCAGATCCCAATAAAACTAAGCCTATAAAGATATGGTTCAGTTGCGTTGTGTTTTGTTTTGGTTTTTTCTCTACATAGAGACTCATGCTTGAATGATGATGTAACACCTTCCCTTATTGCTGACAAGCGGGGACGTCTGCAGTAGAGACACAGTAGCAGTTTTACGGCATAATTGGGACCCTTTCAAACATAGATTCATAAATGACATAAACTCGTTCAAAAGCTGGAGTATGAAGATTCTTGACTACAATCATAACTGTTAAAACTAACGTAGTGATATTTAAAATGTCCTGTACATATATGCTTGAGTCCATAACTACTTGTATTTATACAAGTTCCATTGTACAAAATATTGCTTTTACAATTCTATTACAAAATCATAGCAAAAACAAGAACCTATATAAGGTGGACTCCTAATGCTATGTTGGCCTTGGCAAGTGCGGGGATGTCCTTAGTGACCTCTTCATTACAAACATGGATTAAACACCCGTACTAAGCTTTTAGCTTTGTGGGAAAACCAAATAGCATATATGACCACTTGTAGTGGTCCTCAATTACAGTATACATGTATAAACAATTCATATATCATATTATTCAATAATATGCATTTCTCCCATAAGTCGTAATAGAGATTTCATAACGAAGGTACGTAGATTACCCCATTTCTGATCTAAGCGAGATTTGCTTGAGCCTCTGAGTTGATTACTTTTGTTTTCATATGGTTCATTATTCAAATACTTATCATATAAATGTTTGCCTGCATAAACCAGTGAAAAAGAAAAACAAGGACACGGTACAATAGGTGTGAAGCCCCCAACTTGGCACCCGATGTCAAGCGAGGGTGTCATTTTTTTTTTCCTGTTTACTATAAACTTATAACCTTTAAACTTGTTCATTCATATAATGTTAAACACTTAACTTGTACTATATTATGTAGCAGTGGATTACAAAATATATACAAACTCCATATATGGAAGTGTAACGCCCAAAAAATACCCTAGAATTTTATAATAAAAATTATTATATATTCAGGGTATAAATTGAATAACTTAGGTATTTTAAAGGGAATTATTAAATGAATATTGAATAAATGATTATATGGCTAAGAGCGAATGCAAATATTATATACTAAATGAGAAATTGATTGAACCTGGAAATTAACCCAAGTGTAAAAAGGGCAAAAGTGGAATAATTGTAAAATAAGGACTTAAAGGTCATATACAAATGAGTTTGTAGGTCTAAGTGTGAATACTGAAAATTTAAGTGCAATTAGAGAGATTTATGGGCTATATAGCAATTATAGAGAAACTTAAGGTAAAGAATGCATTTTTTTTTTATGGTCAAACAAGGCCTTAAAGAGATAGGGATTTAAAAGACCAAATTTGGTCTTAGATGCTCAATTTTGAGCAAACACGTTTTGGGGAGAGAAGAGAGGAGAAAAGGGAGAGAAAGCTAGGGTTTGCAAGAAGGAGTGATTTTGGTGGATTGTTTCCATTTCTTGTAGAACCCGAAGCAACATGGAAGAAAGATTTAAAAGGTAAGGTAAGAAAACAAAACCCTAACTTCATCTTTTGTGATATTGATTTTGGGGGAAAAGCCCTAATTTAAGAAAAAGGGGTTTCATTGATTCTAAACCACTTTTGGAGTTGTTTTGGGTGGATTTCATGGTGGGTTTTGATGTAGGAAAGATTTGGGGAGGTATAGTGAAGAAAAATTGGTGAGAAATGGTGAAATCTACCATTTTCGGGGCAGAACCCGTGAGTGGTATCGGTACGAAAGAGTGGTACCGATACCCATTGTCTGAATTGAATGCCCAAATTTGCCATTGGCGATCATGGGACTGAGAGTAGGTACTAGTCAGTGGTTTCGGTACCAGCGCTTCCTGCGAGCCTATTTTGCAAAATTTTGCACCTTTATTAAAGTCCGTATTCGTACCGCAGGTGTTTAGAGACCTAACTAATAGTTAATGGGAGTTCAAATAAGAATTAAATAAAATTGAAAAATGTCATTACCTGCCGCCCTCGACTGACTTAGTATGATTATTTTTTTAACCACTAAGAGTGGAGATATTGTAATTGACTAAGTACGGGTGAAGACGACAATCGACCTAGGATTGGAATCTAAAGAGACAAAGGATCGATAAATTGGTTTGTTCTCTGTTGTCTGTTTTGTTTGTTCACTGAATCTCTATCCTTACTACAAATGTATTGATAGTTACTATGCAAATGTGAAATGATTGTATGGAATATGCATACGTCAATTGAAAGGAAATATGAAATCGTATAATGTTTTGAAATGAGAAATTGTGATGAATTGTCAAATATTTTCTTGTGTGCATTTATTTGAATTGCAAATGATATTGTCATATTGTGACATAACGAATCAAAGTGAATTATTAATGACCCACTCGGCGGGATGCACCAATCGGCATCCGCCATGATGGAAGAATCATATTGCTAAATGTCTCACTTGACAGGATGCACCAATCGACATCCGTCATGAGGATGTATGACATTTATTAAATGACTCACTTGGCTGGATGCACCAATCTGCATCCGTCATGATGATGAATCGAGGGTACTTCAAATGTGTAAGCACATTCAGAGATGAAAAACAAGATGGGATTCACCAGGCGAATCGGAATTCGTGAAAAAATAAATTGAATAGTCAAGGTGACATAACAAACAATTGAAAATGAGATTGTAAACCAAATACATCTTTATGAGTATATTGCTTAAATCTCATGAATTGAATTGTGAAGGAATTGTTGCATTGAAAATGCATGTTTGTAAATGAAAGTATGTACAAATGTATAAGCATATGTATTGTTTATGCATTGACCATTGAATTAGAGTAACAAGAATGATTGAATAAAAGCATGTTGTATTGAATGAGAAGCGTATAGAACCGATAAGCATGAAAATGCTTAGCGTGTAGTTTTTAACTATGCCGCAGTGTCAGTGAGCAGAGAAAGACGAGCAAGAGCGCGAGTCGTCATAGACAAAGTTACGGTGTATAAGTATATACCCTGCCATATGCATATCATTTCTTTTTGAACATGTGACATTTTGTAAACAAAAGAGTTGAACTCTGAACTAATGTTTTGTATATCATTTTGTAAGGGCATGAAATGCCTTAATGTAAATGTGTTTGTATAAATGTAAATGTTTATGGGCCTACCATTTGAAAATGCTTCAGCGTAGTAGGAACTTTAAAATGAAATGGCGTAAATAAAGCGTTTTGATAAGATAAATAAAGCGATTGGTCTGCTTAAGACTCGGTTCGGATCACCTCCATTGGGGTCGAGATTCGAATTGCGACATTTTGAAAAGAAAATTTAAATAAAGCGGTAAATAAAGAATAAATGGCGTCCTCGGGTTTCAGTTAGGACCTTCGCCCGATCGGGTTGGACCCGAGCTCGAAGTCGCACGGAAGGTAACATTTATTTACATTGCTTACAAAGAAACAAAAATACCTTATACATTATACCAAATGGTCTTCAAAGTGGGCATAATGATGTGACTTTATTTGTTGTGATCTGATTAGTACTTGTACTATAGTTTCCTCTTAATACTACGGATGAAACACCGTGCTAAGCTTATAGCTTAGTAGAGATTAATACAAGAAGACCTCTAATCAAAGTCATCACACTTAGACAACTGCATATAACTTTAACATTCATTTACATATGCATGCTTATTCATGTTTTGAACATATCATTTATAGATAATAGCTACATATATCATACTTATTCGTCTTATCATACCATTCCCTTATCATTTTCATTTTACGTTTTTGTTCTTGTACTTATCCTTTGTTTTTGTATCATCACATAGCAATGCTGACCTTCTCATATCATATTATACCACCATTTTACATTCTGTCATTTATCTTATGTTTCATGCCAACAAATACCTTAGAAGTGGATACGGGAAAGAACTGTATGTACCCTGAAGGTACTATCACTGTACGAGATAGTGATTTCTATATGTATGACCTAAACGGGCCGCTATGATGATCCAAACGGGATCTATGTTATCGACCCAAGCGGGGCCTCGATATCTATAAACTGTATGCTGCAGCAACTGTACCCCTATAGGCATGCCTATCTATCCAACTACCCAGTCATAAGCAGGCAATCAATTTTATTATGTTTTCTTAACAATCTTTCAGGTATCAGAAAAAGATATCTCATATACATGAATAACTTCTTGAAATATCATGTATACTTATGAATATTCATTATCAAATAATCTCTTATAAACATTTGCTTGTACTTTGCAATTTTTTTAAGTATAACTTTAATTTATAAGTGTATTCTTTTTAGCTTTCATATAACAATACAATTATATAACCTTTATACAATTTTAGTTTCCATAACCAATTATACTTGAATGTCGTTTCTAGCGCTCCGAGTCACATTCGACTACAATTTTGACCTTGTAAACGGATTGTTAGAGAAAGTGATATTCTAACTCAATATACCATTATGTCTTAAGTTTCTTATGGTTCAAACATCATGTCATTTGAATTTTTAATTTGGGAGATATGGTCTAAACATCCCGAACTGCTCCTAGACAATTTTCAGGAACCAAATATGGAATTGTGTCCTATATTAGAAAATTTTCTGGGAACATTAGAGACATAATTTGATCATAATTTCTTCATGAAAGTTATTCTCACAGATGTCTAGTTTGTACAGAAATTTGAATCACCTCATTTGGACCAGTATAACTCAAGTTATGATTTAAACAATTGGAATTAATCAAGTTCAAGGGACTGTTATGAGACATATTTCAAGGACATAATTGTTTCCTTACTTTGACGAATTTTCTAGGTCCAATGAGGTCAAAATTTGAATATACTTATTTTAGGAAGATTTGTTATACTAGAAGTTTAGTTTACCTAAAATTTGAATCACTCAATTTCGATGAGTGAAGAGCTCGACTTATGACTAACTACGAAATTGATGCGACCAAAGCGTATCATAAATGAACTAGAATTGACCCGAAACAGAGCCTTATCTTGACGAATTTTTTGGGTCCCTTTGGATGAGTGATGGCCAAGTTATGGTCAAAACAAAAACATGGGTTTAAAAAAAACGGACAGCATCTCCCCTAAAACCCAACATTTTCTCTATACAAATTTTTCCTCCATTGAGGACCACAACCAAACCAAACAACCATTCCCAAGCAAAAGTTCTACACAAAAGAAATTCCAAACCCCCAAACAAGTATCCATACAAAAATTTATACCAAAAATCCATACAAAAGTTCCTAACAAGTTCCATACCTTTGCTTTTCTTTTCTCCTTTCTTCTTCCTTCTTCTCTTCTCTTCTTCTTCTTCTTCTTCTTCTTCTTCTTCTTCTTCTCTTCTCTTCTCCCTTATCCGATTTACCCTATCTTAAAGGCCAAAAATGAGATTTCTTTAAAGCCATGTTTGGCTTTATCATTGACTTAATTGTGTTTTTTGCAACTTAGTCCTTTAATTTCCTTTTATTTGCAATTCCACTTATCTTAATCCTATATTAGCATACAATCTTCTTCAATTATGACCCATGGGTCCTGAAATGGGCAATTTACCAATTCACCCTTGACTTTTGGATTAATTTTGTGTTTTGCTTAATTTATGTTTACAATTATTTTATTCCGAAAAAATATGTTTTTACTTTTATTATACCCTAAACATGTTATAAAACTGTCAGGGTATAATTTGGGGTGTTACAACTCTCTACCCCTTTAAAAGAATTTCGTCCTCGAAATTTATACGGTCGAAGAGTTGTGGATCTTGTGCTCTCATAGTTATGGCTCCCCAGTAGCCACATGCCATGGTGTTGCCAGAGAAATTTCGCTAACGGTACTTTCTTATTCTTCAACTGTTCCACCTCTCGAGCCAGAATAGCCTTTGGCTCACATCATATGACAAATCCTCTTTGTAGTACTTGTATCTCTTGCCTTTGGTAGTATGCGGCTGTAGGCATTCAGAAGCATAGACACATGGAACACATCATGCAACTTGGCTAACTCTGGAGGGAGTGCCAAAGGAGACGCCACTGGTTCGATTCTCTCCAAAACTTCATATGGGTCAATGAACCTCGGAATCAGCTTCCCTTTCTTCCAAAATCTAAGCACCTTCCTCTATGGAAACACCTTTAAGAACACTTTATCACCCACTTCATATTCAATGTCCTTCCTTTTCAAATCAGCATATGACGTTTGTCGATCCAGCAGCGACCTTTAACCTTCGAATAATCTGAACTTTATACGTATCTTTATATGCGGACCAATCACTTTATGCTCTTTGATTACATCGACACGGGGAGTTCTCGTCGCCGACCATCTGAAGCTCATATGATGCAGTACGATCTTGGATATTGTTGTTATAGGCAAATTCTATCAATGGAATATACCTATCCCAACTTCCAGAGAATTCCATTACACATCCTTGAAGCATATCTTTGAGCACTTGAATCAACCTTTCAGACTGTCCATCTATCTGCGGATGGAATGTTGTATTGAAATTCAGCCTAGTACCTAAGGCTGGCCTTAGTTCCTTCGATCTAAGGGGGCTAAATCGGATCTCTATCAGGCATAATAGACAACAACACACCATGCAATTACAGTCATCCACATATAACTTAGCTGATCGATCCACTTAGAATAGCCGATCTGGCGGTATAAAATGGGCCGACTTTGTGAGCTATCAACAATCACCCCCCGGAACCCGAGTCATGTTTTTGTGCGTGAGAAAACCCGATACAAAATCCATGTTAATCTTATCCCACTTCCATTGAGGAATTGGAAGGGGATTCAACAGACTTGTTGGAACTTGGTGTTGACTTTGACTTCTTGCGACCGTCAAACGATATTCCCGAACACGTGCTCACATCATTATCTTTTCATTCCTTTCCACCAATAATACTGTTTCAAATCCTGATACATCTTATTACCTCCAGGATGCATGGTAAATACCGTATTATGAGCTTCAAATAGTAACTTTTTCTTTAGCTCTTTATCATTTGGCACACATAATCACGAATCTGAACTTCAACTATTCTTTTTTTTTTTTCTTGAAAAATGAGTCTTATCACCATCTCGACCATTTTACCTTTTACGCATCTCTTCATCCATTTTAAGGCATCTACACAATCATTTTGTTTCCCCAAAGCAGGCTCGCTTTTAATTGAGCTAATATAGCTCTATCGAGGATACTATTCTCCGTCACTGCTTATTGCATTAACAAATCGTTGCCTTTACAGCAAGGCATCTGCTCTACATTAGCTTTAGGGGTGGTAATCTATTATCTACGATCATAATCTTTTCGCTCTAACCACCTCCTTGTCTTAAATTTAATTCTTCCCGGTGAAGCGGTACTTGAGACTCTTGTGGTTTAAGTAAATTCACACTTTCCCATATAAGTAGTAGCCATGTATTTTCAAAACAAACGCTCTTGCCAACGCTCTAGGTCATGAGTGGGATAATTTTGTTCATGTGGCTTCAACTTGCCTGGATGCATAAGCCACTATTTTCCCGCATCTTGCATTAACACATCCCAAACCAATGCACGAAGCATCAACTGCCATAAGGTGTACTCTTTTCCAGGTGGGGATTGCGTAATCTTGGTGTATTGACATTTCTTTCAACTGTTCAAAACTATTCTAACATTTATCTGATCACTCAAACTTTACTCATTTCCTGAGTAATTTGGTGAGCGGAGAAGCTATGACAGAGAATCCCTTCACAAATCTTCTATAATATCCCACTAGGCCCAAGAAACTTCTCACTTCTGTAACACTTCGGGGTGGTTTCCAGTTCACCACAACTTCAATCTTAGCAAGGTCAACTCTTATACCCTCAATAGACATAATATGGCCTAGGAATGAAACTTCCTTTAGCCAAAAATCACATTTGCTAAGCTTAGCATACAACTTTTTTTCTCTCAAATTTTGTAGAATTATTTTCAAATGTTGCTCATGCTCCTGCTCATCTCTAGAATATACCACTATATGTCGATAGACCACGACAAAGTAGGAAGTCTAAATAGAGATTGAAACACCTGATAGCATCCCCCTACCTAAATTTTATAATAATTTATTCGAAGATTATAGATTGCTCTTGGGGACTCAACTTTGGGTTTTCGGGTAATTGATAAATTGTGTAGGAAATGAAAATTTAAAGTGTAGGCATATGATTGAATATTATGCTACATTGAGAAATGGATTGAACCGGAATCAAACCAGTGATAAAAGGGAGAAAAAAGTGGAAAATTGAAACTAAGGACCCAAGGGGTCAAATGATAGCTTAAATGCTAATGTGAAATAAATAATAAATGATAAGAAAGTGAAATAAAGAATTAGAATGCCCCAAAATGAGTGGATTTATTGGAGTGTGAGCAAGGCCTTGAGAGGGTAAGTGATTTAAGACAAAATGGAAATGAAAAAAAAAAAAAAAGGGTGCACAGGCCAAACATGGCCACTGATGAGGGTTTTAAAAGACCAAAATTGGTCTTTGGTGCTTTCATTTTGGGCATCATGTTTTTTGGAAGGGAGGAGAAAAGGAGGAGGAGAAGGCTGGGTTTTGAGAGATCAAGCTTTGGTGTGATTCTTTCTCAGTTCTGGTTCAACGCCTGATCTTGCCATACAAGAAGAGAGAATTGAAGGGGGTTAAGTGAGAAAATCAAACCCCTAACCTCATATTTTGATTTTGAATTTTGGGTGAAAAGCCTAACTTGAGAAATAGAATTTTCATTGATTCTAAACCACTTTTGCGATTGTTTTGAAGTGATTCCATGTTGATTTTTGATATGGAACGTATTGGAAGTTGGTGGATATGAAAATGTGTAAAATGCAAATCCCGAACATTTCTGAGCAGAAAATAAGCATGTACGTGCAGGTCAAGGCACATGCCGGTACACATATGGTAATGGGCGAGTGGGCAGCACAATAAAAGTCTGATTAAAATGTGTCGGTCTGGTGGTTCCTACGGCCCATTTTACGACATATTTTATCACCATTAACCCGTGTCCATTATCTCGATGGTTTGGGATTCAGAAATGAATAATGGGGTTAGAGTCAAGGTGGAGCAAGTGACTTTTTATCTTTTTGTACCTCATTTGCCCCTCGTGGCTACAGCCTTCAAGTGGTCAGTCTTGATGAGACTTAGTGTCTTAACCGACGTAAAGGAAATAGATTTGTAATTCACTAAAATTGTTTAACAATTGTTTTATCCACTAAAGTGAAATGAATGTTATTGACTGAGACTGAGGTGATGATGCCTTTAACCTAGGATAGATCGAAGAGGAAGGGAAGCTAGTCAAAATGACTTGGTTTGTTCTCTGACTCTATTCTTATTTCAAATATTTTGGTAGATTACCAAGTAACTATGAAATGAGTGCATGAATAATTATATGAATTAAGTACATAGATTGAGTATATCTTTGAAAGATATCCCGAAAGTAGATATAGATGAATACTTGATAATTGAAAACCCGAATGAAAAGTGAATGACTGAGGCGGAGTTCATCAAGCGGAATCCGTCGGAATTGTATGAATTGAATAGTGTACTGAATATGAATCAGCCTGAAGGATGCAATGTTGTCCGTCAAGAAGGCACCGAGTGTCAATGTCCCGATGGCGGGATGCATAATGCGGCATCCGAACGATGGCGTATGGCATTGAAGAAATGTCCACTTGGCGGATTCTGCGCGGATCGTGCGATGGCGTATGGCATTTAATTGATACCACATGTCGGGGTGCACTAAACGGCATCCGTCATGATGGGAGACCGAATCGTTAAAAGTGATACATGTTACAGAAGGAGATTTTGCTGGCGGCGTCGTCATGATGGGAGACTAAAGTTAGATGTGAAAGCACATCACGGGACGATAATAAGTGGGTTCATTAAGCGAGATCGTCTCGATCTTGAATCGTCAAGTGAAACGCCTTAACTTTAGCCCGAGTGTAAATGGGATTTTTATGTGAATATACTTGAAATCTCTGAGATTAGTTATGAAATGAATTGTTGAAATGCATGATATGATATGGTAAATGATTTGTATATTGAAAGCATGCGGAAGCTGAATAGCATGAGTATGTTGATATATTGACATGGTTTAATGTTAAATGCATGCCCGAGGAGTTAAGTGTGAATGTTGAAATAGAGGCGTATAGAACCCACTAAGCATAAAAAATACTTGGCGTAGTAGTTTATCTATGCGCATGTATCGAGTAAAGCAAAGAAAAGAAGGCAAAGAATCTTATTTGTCACGAGTCATAGCAAGGGAATCTGACGTATAAGTATACTCCGTCATTTGCATATCATCTCTTTTGAACAAGTGACATTTTGTGGCAAACAAGGGTTAAACCACAAAACTTGATTTTACATGTATATCATTTTGAAGGGCATTGAGCAGCCTTTCTTTGTAAATGTATTTTTATTAATGTTTATGGTCTATTTAGAGATTGTTTTGAATTATAAATGAATTATGGAAACACTTGAGAATTGAAAGCAGCCTTCAGCGACTAAATGGTGCAAATGTTTTGATAAGATAAATAAAAAAGCGATGCGAGATGGCAGGGCTCTGTTCGGATCCGCCATTCGAATCTTAGGGGATTCGAATTAAGACAATTTGAAAATGAAAATTTAATATGGGAAAATAAAAAGAAATGGCCAGGCATCGGGGTTTCGGTTCGGTTCCTGTCGGTGAGGCGGGGCTCGGGGGTCGCTACACTATCCATCAAATCCATGGTGATCTTTGCCGGTGCATTAGTCGACCCAGATGGCATTACCCAGGAACTCATAATGGCCCGTATCGAGGTTAAATGCTTGTCTTGACACATCACGACATCTTTCACTCTTAGGTAGTAGTACCTGATCATGAAGTCTATCTTTGAAAGACACACTTGCTTATAGCCCGGTAAAAGAAGTCTTCAATTCGTGATGGGTATTTGTTTTCAACGTCACCTTATTGATTTGCAGATAATCAATGCACACCGTAGGGTGCTATCTTTCTTTTTCACAAACAAAACAGGTGCACCCCAGGGAGAAACACTAGGTCGGATAAACCCTTTATTCAGAAGCTCTTGTAGTTGAATCTTTAGCTCTTTTAACTCAGTTGGAGCCATCTTGTATGGTGCCCTAGAAGTAGGAGCTGTTCCCGGTAAAATCTCAATAGATAAATCCACTTCTCTTACAGGTGGAATACCAGGTAACTCTTCGGGGAACACATCCGGAAAATCTTTCACAACCATAATATTTTCCAATTCTATTTGACCTCTTGCAGAATTAAGCACGAAACCAAAGGCCTCACATCCTTTTTATGCTCGTCCCAGACCATGGCCGGAAATCACATTGGACATTGAGCGAAAGCTGAACACCCATGTACTATCATGGGGCCAGTCGAACATCTAGCAATGTCTTTTTATTACAATCTAATTAGCTTGATGTTTAGGCGGTAATCCATTCCCAAAATCAAATCAAATTCACACGAAATGGTAGAGCAATCAAATCGTGAAAATTACTATCATGAATAATTATAGGGTAATTCTTATAAACTCTATTCACATTGACATTGTGCCCTAAAGGACTGGTTACATGCATATCATATGATAGCTGCTCCACTACTGTCATCTTATCAAACACATGCTCAATGCATACATATGAATGAGTAGATCTAGGGTATATTAATGCATGCATTTCAATACCATAAAGAGAAATTATACTAGCAATTACTTCTGGTGCATCTTGGTCCCCACGAGTCTTCATAGCATATGCTCGTGCTGTACTTGTATGGCCTCGAGACGATCTCTCTTGTCTCCTAACAGCATTGCCTCCTTATCCTCTATGCTAGCTCTGGCCCCCTCGACCTCTACCTCTATCTCGAGCCGACGGTGGTGCCGCAGACCTCCCTCTACTGTTACTCTGAGGATTCCTATTGTCCCCTAACTCTTTGGGACAATTTGCCACTCAAAATGTTCGATTGCTTTCACATACAAGCACCTCACATCAACAATAATATGCAAATTCCGAATGCCGCTCGATGGCAATGAGGGCACTCTAGAGTTCTCCTAGATCGGCAGAAAAGCACCTCTACGATGCCGGTACTATTGTATTTCCTTATATTCTTCCCCTTGTGGAAGAACTATGTCTTGACTCGATTTACTTTGGGACTCATGGCTCTTTTGCAGGAGGAAGAAGCTCCTCTAGAAAGCTCCTCTTACGGGAAATCTTTCTCTTGCTTGCCTCGAGTTCTCCACTTTCATTGCTTGAACCAAGCGATAAATTTACTTCTTTGATCTTGTCACAGTGCCAAATATCTTTTTATGGACTCATTTAGTCCATCCTGTACTACATCGAAATGCCTCGGTGAGGATGAAGTTGGTGCGTACTTCGATCTTCATTGCTCTCATATTCCACCACTGATAAGTTCCTTTGCCTTGATTCGGGAATTGCTTCCTCTTGATTTCCTTGTTTTATCGGACTCTTCCATGTTTGACCCATGGAATTCCTCAGCTCCATGTCTTCTTACCATGTATATCGGGGCTTTTGGAGTTGTTAATATTTCTAATACCCGAGTCATATCCTAAGATATCCTCGGTAACGCTTCATTTGGCTTAACCGGAACTTGGTTCTCACTTCTGATAGATTTAGAAGGATCCGAAGCGGGAAACCCTTGATCTCCTGGGTTAACACTCTCAACTGCTTCTTCAGCTGGATTTGGAGGATGATCCATCTATACAAAACACAAGGACATCCACATCAATCAACTCATTACTAAACACATGTTTTTCTATCATATACTCTAATTCCGTGAAATGCCTAAACCTCGCTTTTCTAAATGCCTAAAACCTAGCTCGACAATTAATTAAACCGTGACGCCCAACTCTAAGACTGCGTCAAGCAAGGGTGTCATTTTTTTCCGTTTATCATAAACTTATAACCCTTGCTTGTTCATTTATAATGTTAAACACTTAACTTGTACTATATTCGTAACAAATGACAGTAAAATATATACAAGCTCCATATATGGAAGTGTTCAACATTTACAATATTTACATTGCTTACAAAAGAAACAAAATACATATACATTATACCGTGGTCTTCCAAAGGCACCCACGACAGGTCGATTTCTGATCGTCGATGCGGATTGGCCCTATCCTCCGGTTTCCTTCGTACCTAAACGAATGAAACACTCGCAAGCGTTTATAGCTTAAGGGAATTAATACATATGGAAGACCTCTAATCAAAGTCATCACACTTAGACAACTCCGGTGACATAACTTTAACATTCATTTACATATACACATGCTTATTCATGTTTTGAACATATCATTTATAGATATGCTTCTACATATATCATACTTATTCGTCTTATCATGTTTCATTCCATATCATCTTTCATTTACTTTTTTTTCTTATACTTATCACTGTTTACGTATCATCACATAGCAATGCTATGCTTCTCATATCATGTTATGCCATTTACATATTCTTGTCATTTATCTTATGTTTCATGCCTACAAATACCTTAGAAGTGGATACGGGAAAGAACTGTATGTACCCGTAGGTACTATTATTGTAGGAGACAGTGATTTCTATCTATATGACCTAAACTGGGTCGCTATGATGATCCAAACGAGATCTATGTCATCGACCCAAACGGGGCCTCGATATCTATAAATTGTATGTTGCAGCAATTGTACCCTTATAGGCATGCCTATCATCCAACTACCCGGTCATAAGCATACAATCAATTTTATTATGTTTTCTTAACAATCTTTCAGGTATCAGAAAAAGATATCTCATATACATGAATAACTATTGATATCATGTATACTTATGAGATATTCATCATCAAATAATCTCTTATAAACATTTAACTCCATTTCTTTGTATTTTTTTCAGATAACACAATTATACGTGTATTCTCTTTAGCTCATATAACAATACATTTATATAACCTTATACAATTTCGTCTGATAACCACCCTCGCCTCAACATTTCTAGGCGCTTCTCAAGTCCATTTTCACTACAATTTTTTGACTCCCAGAACGGATTGTTGGAAAAAGTGATATTCTAACTCAATATACCCCTATGTCTTAAGTTTCTTATGGTTCAAACATTATGTCATTTGGACTTTTAATTTGGGAGATATGGTCTAAACATCCCGAACTGCTCCTAGACAATTTCCAGGAACATAATATGGAATTGTGTCCTATATTTGAAATTTTTTTGGGAACATTAGAGACATAATTTGACCATAATTTATTCATGAAAGTTATTCTCCAAAATGTCTAGTTTGTATAGAAATTTGAATCACCTTATTTGGACCAGTATAACTCAAGTTATGATTTAAACAACCGGAATTAATCAAGTTCAGGGGACTATTATGAGACAGATTTCAGGGACATAATTGTTTCCTTACTTTGACGAATTTTCTAGGTCCAATGGGGTCCAAATTTGAATATACTTATTTCAGGGAGATTTGTTATACTAGAAGTCTAGTTTATCCAAAATTTGAATCACTCAATTTCGATTAATGAAAGCACCAGCACTAAATACCAAACCGGTTCGAAACCCAAAATCAGATCATAATGAACTAGAATTTAATCTAAATGTGTTCTCACTGACGAATTTTCTCGGGTCCCATTGTGGTCCATATTTGGAGACACCTATTTTTAGGGAGATATTTGCTCTTCTAGATGCTCCAGTTTACCCATAATTTTGAATAACTCAATTCGATGAGTTGATGGCCAAGTTATGGCCAAAACAAAAACATGGGTTTAAAAAAAACGGACAACATCTCCCCTAAAACCCAACATTTTCTCTATATAAAATTTTCTTCCATTGAGGACTACAACCAAACCAAACAACCATTTAAAACAAGGATTCTACACAAAAAGAGGTATTCCAAACTCCCAAACAAGTATCCATACAAAAATTTATACCAAAAATCCATACAAAATGCCAAGCCACGTCTATATATTTGTTTTCTTTCTCCTTCTTCCTCTTCTCATCTCTTCTTCTCCTCTTTCTTCCTTTATCTCAGTTTGAAAGTTCTGTCCAAAGGCCAAAATGATATTTCTTTAAAAGCCATGTCATTTTTATCCAAGATTTATCTAAACAAAGCTTTATAACTTAGTCCTTTACTTTCCTTTTATTTGCAATTCCACTTATCCTAATCCTATGTTAGCATACAATCTTCTTCAATTATGATCCTTGGGTCCTGAAATGGGCAATTTCCCAATTTACCCTTGACTTTTGTATTAATTATGGGTTTTTCTTATTTTATTTTTAGCATTATTTTATTTCGAAAAAAATATGCTTTTACTTTTATTATACCCTAAACATGTTATAAAACCGCTGTGGCATAATTCTAGGGTGAAACATAACAGGTGCCCCGAGGTACAATATACTACGAACAGAAGTATAAGAGCTGGAATCCACTTAATGGTGCCAATAACAAGAATGTCAATAGCATCTAAACGCACGTTTATTGCAAGCATTTAAAATAGACGTGGGCCGGGTAGCACTAAACAGAGGCCGGGTAGCACTAGTCCCTATTTATTCATTATCCGGTCTTAAGCAGACATACAATTATATGTGTTTCGGAGCATGTTATACTGATCTTAATACCATTCATGTGTTTATGTAACCCAAATGCAAGAATTCATACTCACTTCCTAACAATTACACTAATCCCTCATTTGTTTAGGTTTTGTGGGAGTAGAAAATAAAGCAAGCTAAGAAGAGGGCAAGAGATAAAGCATGTCCAGGAGAACTGGTTCGCCTAGGCGAAGGAGGAAATGGCCTAAGACAGTCTCTGATTCAGAGGCAAGCATTCCTTCCCAAGGCGAAGAGACATAATAAAAAGGTGACACCGCCTTCGGCCAAGGTGAAGGATGTAAGATTTTCATTAATGTGGGCTTTATTAATTGAAATTAACTGGATTAATTTGGTCTAATAAAGTGAGATATATAGATTCTTAATAAGTTTAATATGGGGTCATTGTAATGAGTACGGCCCCGGGCCTCAGAATGAGAGGGCCCAGGGTCGAACTTATAAATATGCTTCAAGTCCCTCCCTAACCCTAAGGGGATACGTTTATTTTTTTTTACTCACATACGTATCCGCTGTGAGAGAAAATTCTTCTAACTCGCGAGCCGCAGCCTCATTGCCCGCGTCATAACCTGGGATAAGGGAGAAGATCTTTGATCGTATTTTGCGTATCTTCACTGATTCCGCGATCAAGCAAAATCATGGATTCCAAAATCGTATGCTATTTTCGTATTTCTATTATTAAGTTTTGTATTCTAACATGGTGATCTAGGAAGATTGAATCGTGTCCAACAGTTGGTATCAGAGCCAACCATGGATTAGAATCAAAACATATGAATTGGAATATTATATTATATTATATTTTTTTTTGGGTTTTATTCAAATCAGGTTTCTGTCCAGTTTCGGAAACTTTATTCAAATCAAAACTTGAATTTTATTGCATATTTGGAATCTACTCGTCAAGACGAGAAGATCGGTGGGTGGCACGTCACCGGAGGAGGCCGGACGCGCCGCCACGCGCCTCCACGCGCAAGATACACGACCAAGGCGGAAGGAACGTGCTGTGATCGTAACCCCACGGCTTACCGACGCGCCACCTATCTACACGACCGGCCGACGGCTCAAGTTAACGGCGCCACGCCATCTTGACCTGCTCGAGCCCGAATCTCATTTTGACTCGATCCGATGACGCCATGATGACGCCATAGCCGACCCGCTCGCGACGTGAATGTCACGTCATCCGACGGATCCCACCACTCCCGACTCGACCGGCGACCTCAGCGCTTCCAACGCCCCACGCGGCGGGCGCTGGGTCTGACGTCCGTTGACGATCTTGGTACCAACGCTCAGACGGTGATGCTCTACAATGTATAATATTTTGCATGTTCACATACAAATTCGAAAATATCGTAGAAAGAACTCTATGTATGTATTTTTAGGTATTTTTGCATGTTTTTGTATTTCTCTATGGTTTTGGAAATATGTATGATAACTCACATGTATATCTCCACACATAAGGATATGTAGAGGGAGTGTAATTACATTGACTATTAATTAATTAAGCAGTATAATTAGCATGACATGTAATGTAAAAGACTATCATACAATTTTTTCTTGTCTGACATTACATATATATATATAGTGAATGTAATACATAAAGCTTATATCCCTGGTATGAGAAATTTTCAAGGATTCAATAAGTTTGTGACATAAAGTGGCATACTTAGTGGGTTTGAGAAATATCAGTCTCATATTGTGGTGGGATGTCTCCTGTTTTAATTGCGTGATCATACTCCCAAAGGAGGTGATCCTGTGTTAGTTCATGGAGGGATACATGTATAGCATGTGCTTGAGAAATGACTGATCCTAGTGGTTCATACACCCAAAGGTGGTGATTTCACGAAAGATTAGAATATGTTCTCATAGCGTCATGTGGAGAGTGTCTGTTGCATGTCATATTTTGCCCCACGAAAGGTGATTATCTTGATGATGTAAATGTGAATTCTATGCGTATAAGTATTCACATGATGCTGAATTGTATTGTTTTTTTTGTTTTTAGGTCAATTTTTTAACATGTGTGATTCCATTTCAATTGAGGTCCTTCTTGGATTGAACTTTAAGAAACGGAAAGAGGATTTCTATTGGAATGGAGTGCGGATGTGCATTGCTCTTACAAAGATAAGCGGTAGATATCATAACCACCGATGTGAAGGTAGAAAAGCAGACTATGCTACACAGGAAGGCTTGTCAGTTGCTTATTGACAATGAAGAAATCCATTCAGAACACTTAAAAGTGGTTTTACCAGGTTATTTGTCTTTACTTGAGAAATGATAAGCGATATGAGGCTAGAAATCGAATTTCATCTAATGCTAAGGTTGGAACATGTGAAAGCTCTTCTTGTGAAGTATGATGAGTGCTATTTGAGGATTTAGAGATTATGTCACGAGGATGGTAGACCTAAAGGCCAAACAATCTTAACATTACCATTCGATGCTTGCATTGTGCATCAAGCCTAAACACCCTTCCACGATTTTGGGATTATAAAGACCATTACAATTCTTAGAGATGAGACTTGGTGATTAATGACTTGATAGCAGGGTGGTAGAGCGAAGAAGAGAGGAAACTTAAGAAGGAGAAAGAGCATCTGGCCTTATATGCTTCTAGTTCCATAAAAGAGAAAAATAAAGTTCAAAGTCATTACTCATAAAAGCTACTCGAGAAACTACGGTGATCGACAATATAGATTAAAAAGAGACATTCTGAAAAAGGATGGTGATCATTCACTTCTTTGTAAGAAGAAGATACATGAAGAGAAGGTGTTAAATTTAAAAAGCTTGGATGTCAATGTGGAAACTACAGTAATAATTCTTACAACACTTGTTTGTGAATCAACCTATACTCGAAGCTTACCATCCAGTTCTTGGTGGCTCGATAATGGAGCAACTAATCATGTTGCATTTACCATACGAGGATTATGCATAGGAGGAAGCCAAATAAGGATGAATCAAAACTCCTTGTAGGAAACAACGAGAAAGGCGATGTCATGTTAGGTGGGAGATGTAATCTTGATTCTAGATTACAGTTTTAAATTGATGTTGAAAGACACTTTTATGTACCTTCTTGATAGGAATTTAGTTTCGTATCGTGTTTGGATTTATATGATTACTCTTTTGAAATCAAAAGCAATGTTATTTCAATATTTCTTAATTCAAATAAGGTTGGGTCGTTGTCATATGTCCAACGGATTATACAGATTGAGTTTATCTCCGATGAAGCATATCATTAAGCTTATACGAATTTGAAAGGTTGTTTAAGAGACCATTACCTAAGGAAGGAGTCTTATGCATTTGTGGCATAGGCGAGCAGCCATATCTCTAGGATAGAGTAGAAAGTGATAGAGACTAATGGCACACGCTCTCTTAAAAATGAAACTTAGAGATGTCGTGAAGTGTTAATGAGTAAAATGACCAAGATAAGAAGAAAAGCGCGGTCAAGTTCGACTTGTTGGAGGTCATTCACAGATATAAGTGGATATCTGTGACCTTGTGTAGAAATTTTTATTTCATCACATTTATTGATGACTATTCTCGATATAGTTTATCCGATGCCAGTTAAAAGAAAGTGAGTCTCTTGACAAGTTCAGGATTACCGGTTGAAGTCGAAACGAGTTAGGAAAAGTCATAAAGGTTGTTAGATCTGACCGGGGTGGAAGTATTATGGCAAGCATGGCGATCTTGGGGGCGATAAGGGCCATTCGCCAAATACTTAGAGGATGCAGGATAGTGGCCAGTTTACTATGCACAGTCTTGACGAATGGTGTGGCCAGAAAGTATGATCAGCAACTCTTATGCGTGGTAAGGAGTATGATTAGTAGGATAAATTTACACAGTTTTACGTGGGGTGAAGCTTTGAAAGCATTTGTACGTCTGGATAGTGTGCCTACAATTTTGTTCCATTGACTCCTTTTGAGTTATGAATTTGGGCGTAAACCTAGCCGCCATCTTAAGGTTTGAGGATGTCTGCGAAGTGAAGTTGTATAATCAACATTAAGTAAGTTGGACTCGAGAACCACTTTTCGGTGTTACTTTGTATCTTACACGAACATTCGAAGGGATCTCCGGTTCTATAATCAGTAGAGGCACAAGAATTGTAGAATCCACAGAGACAGCGAGAGTTTTGGAGTTTGATGTGGCAGAAGAAAGTAGCTGCTCACAGACTATTGAGGATAATAGTACGGTGGGTAATATGGTATCTTTATCTCCTCCCATACAGAAATAGTGTAGAACTCCCACACACCATATTGAACCTGTTGAGACTCGGGATCTTGTTGTTGAGACAGCTCCTAATGAAGTTCGTCAAGGGTCTCGGGTGCGGGGATGGCTATTACTACTCCGATGGGATATCACCCAGGGAGAGGCAGTCAAGTATACCCTTGGGACTATTTAGTGCATATGGGAGAGCAAGACTACGATATCGGTTGTGGCCGATCCGATAACTTATGCGGGAAGGCGACCTTGTCCCTCGATCAGAGCGCCAGTTTGGATGCAATGAGAGATGAAATTCAATCTATGAGGCATAATGGAGTTTGCAAACTAGTTGAATTACACGAAGGTCATGAGCCCGGAATTGGGCTGCCGAATGGGTGTATAAGACTAAAGGGACCCTAAGGAAAGATTGAGAAGTTTAAAGCGGATTTGAAATTTGGCCAAAAGGTTTCACTCGGAGAGAAGGAGTAGACTATGAAGCAGCCTTTTCTCCGGTCTCTTCTAAAGATTCTTTGAGTGATCATGACATTAGTTGCTCATTTTTCGATGGAGTTACACGGATGGATGTTAAAAGCGCACCTTTCTCAATGGAACCTTAATGAGAAGTCTATGATGCAACCCAGGGGTTTTGAGCAAGTAGTTTGAGTGCGGCTTGTATGTAGGCGAAAAAGTCATTTATGGTCTCAAGCGAGAAGCTTCTAGACAATGGTACTTAAAGTTTCCTTAGTGTTGTTGCTTCATATGGTTTTATTGTTGAGAACAAAGTAGATCAATGTATATCACTACTGAGGTCGGTGGGAGAAATTCATTTTCCTAATACTCTATGTGGATGATATCACGCACTAACTTGATGACCTTAGTTCTGCATGGGAATAAGCGGATGTTGTCGAACTTTGATATGAGGACCTTGGTGAGGCGTCTTTGTCACGGGCATTGGATTCACGGGAATCGTTCTCGCGGACTATTGGGTTTTATCTCGGAGGGCATATGTTGATCGTATTTTAGAAAGATTCAGCATGCAACGATGTAAGCCCGGTGCTCCTGTGCATGGGTGATAAGTTGGAGTCTTGTCACAATGTCCTACGTTCGATGTGAGAAAGCGAATGAAGAATATACCTTATGCTAGTGCACTTGGGAGTATGTATGCTCAGTATGCCCAGGCGGATGTGCGTTTGCAGCAGGAACTTCTAGGCGGATATCAGTCAAATCAGGGACACGATCATTGGAGTTCTTTGCCCGAGAAGGTTATGAAATTACTTAAAGAGAACAAAAGACTATATGTTGATTTACAAACATGTTCGAGGACCTCTGACTAGTTTGGGTATTGATTCGAACTTTGCTTGGTACATCGGGATGAAAGAAGTCAACAACGGGTTACATCTTTAAGGTGCGGAGGTGCGAGTATCCTTGAAAAGTGGCAATCAATGGCTTCCTGCCATGCGAGCGGAGTTTGTAGCATGTTTTCAGCCTTTCGAGCTGATTTGGCTCAGAAACCTCATTAAGGAGTTAACCTTTTTTGATTTGTGGATAGGCCCATCTGGTTGTATTTGTGACAATAGCACTGCGGTGTTGTTTAATAACAACAACGAGAGGTCTCAAGGAATTCCCAAGCACATGGAGTCAAGTACGACTATAAGGGAAAAAAAAGTTCAAAAGGTGACATTGCCGGTGGAGCACATTTCGACGAGATGATATGATTGTAGATCAGCTAACTAAAGGCCTTCTCCCTTGTGTATTTGATCGTATGTCATTAACATGGGCTTAGAATTATCATGGGATCTTGTAAATTAGTGGGAGAACATTAAGTTTATGTTCTCTTATGAAGGTTGAATGGAGTTCATTTACATTTTGTAATAATTGAACCATCAACTCTTTTTGCATTCCAATAAGGTATTTGTGAATGTAAGATTTATCGATTAGTACAAATAATTATTTAAAAATCTCGAGGCATTGTGTAAACATTGAGCATAGGCTATGGGGCATTCTTGGCATTAGCCTTAACAATATGTCTTGTTACGTAAGTAAATTTACTTATCAAAGGTAACACATATCTGAGGTTCGTTGGAACCATGATGGATATTCTCTGGTGACACTAGGTTTTGTGACACTTAAGGAGAGAATTTGGACTAAAATGGATAACACATGAAGAAGTATCACTCATTATGAGTGTCCATTTAACACACTACCATATTGAATCCATATCGGTAAAGTTGAAAGCACTACGTGACCATGGAAGGGCTGTAATTACATGCAATTACCGCCATGATTCGGTGTTGAACTTTATGGGATGGGATTGACTAATAAGAATAATCTCTAGGCCAGCCACGAGTGCGCACAGTTTTGTTTCAGTGTCTCCTTGAGTAGAGAATGTAAGATTTTCATTAATGTAAGGCTTTATTAATTGAAATTAGCTAGATAATTTAATTACAATAAAATGAGATATATAGATTCTTAATAAGTTTAATATGGAATTTGGCGGGTGTGAAATTTGATGAGCGAAGCGTAATGAGAAGGGCAGTGGTCGAGAACTCTATAAATATGCTTAAGTCCTCCCCCAACCACAAGGATACGTTATTTTTTACTCACCTCTGAGATCCGGAGAAAATTTTCTCTAACTACGTGAGAGTCGCTTGAGTCCTCATTAAACCGAGTGTCCGTAAATATGGGGATAAGGAAGATCTTGGAATCGTATTTTACCCAGATCTTCGATTCCGCATCAAGCAACCATGGATTCCAAATCAGGTATGCTATTTTCAGATTCTCTCTATTATTATGTTTTGTATTCTAACATGGTGATCTAGGAAGATTGAATCGTGTCCAACAAAGGACTCTTCGCCTAGCTAAAGGGCGTCGGGCTTGCACAACAATGTTGCATTTTTAGGCTTTTTCACCATACAGTTTCCAACCCAAAAAAAACCCAGATCAAAACAACTCTCAAACCAACCAAAAACACAAATATGGGAAGAGTTAGGATTTTTCCTAACCTTGATTTATCCTGAAAGCTTCAACCTAGCTTCCTTTTTCTTCCTCTTCTTCCTTCCTTTCCTTTCCTTTTCTTTGCTTGAACAAGAAGAGCCAGGAACAATGGATTAAGCAAACCAATTTTGGTCTCCTCCCACTACCTGGCCAGGGGTGCCTGGCTCTCCAGGGAGATCCACAAATGAGGAATTTCTCCCTTCTACAAGACAAGTTGTTCTCTTATGTAATTTGGCTCAAATATTTAGCCCTTTGCTATTTAGTCCTCCTTCTTCATTAAATTTGGCAACTAACTTATCAAAATTCTACAATGGCATACTAACTTCTTATCTCATGTCTTTTGAGTCCTTAATTGGCAATTTACTAGTTTACCTTACCACACTTAGCATAGAATTTTGAAAGTACAAATTTGACTTCAATTATACCCTAAACATGTCATAAAACTACTAAGGTATAATTTGGGGTGTTATAGATGAAATCTCAATAATTGAAGATGTTTGATTTATTATTTCAATTCAAATTTTCTAGGGTTCAATTTTGGTGCTTTGACTATGAATTCTTGTTTGATGGCACTAATTTGAATATGTTCGACCTTTGTATGGTTTGATGTTGTATGTCTAGGGTTCCAACTCTCTAATTTTCTTGAAAATTAGTTAGAGATGATGATGTTTCTTTGCTTAGAGACAAAGTTGAAGTCGGACAGAGATGCAACAAGAGAGATGATTGGAAACTAAAGAAGGCATTGTTGGGAGATGGAAAGGGATGGGGTAGGATGGCATTTTTAGAAATGTTTTAAAACGGGGATGAGATAAGGGGCTTTGTCGATGTACAGAGTTTGGAACGGGTATGAGAAATTAGTAAAACTTTAGAGATGAGAATGGGATAGGGGTGCCCCATCCCAAACCCAACCTGTTGCCATCACTATATGAGTAAATGATATTATGACATAACCAAATAAATAAACAAGAAAGGAATGCTAAGATATGGTAGTAATGTGTACCAAATAAAAGAAATGAGTGATTGAATCTGTAAGGTGAAGATTTAGGTTATTGAAAAAGGTGTGGACCCCTCATTTTTGGCTATTATGCATTTTCCACTAAAAATGTGAGACTCGTTTCGTATTTTGAAAAACCATTTTTAGAAAACAATTTAGAGTCGCCACTTAATTTTGTTTTATTTTAAAAGGGAAAACAAAATAAGAAAGAAAAATCCTAAATGTGACTCCTGATAAAAAAATGTAGGTCTGGGAAAAACCGAGTCTAGGTTCGGGGGTCAGGTTACTTATTAGGAAGGTATGATGGAAGCATAGCACCCCTCTAGGCTCCTAAATTCGGGTCTCTACTAAACAAATTAAGGAAAATATGGCTTTTGACTAATCAACTAATGAATATCGAAGATAAGTGTAAAACCCGGGTAAATTTGAATTTTTCCACAAAAGGGCACAACGGTAAATTGCCGCTATAGTACAGGTTGCAAAACTGGAATTTTTCTATATCTTGGATGAAAAAACGCACCTCACCATTGGATTCGTCTCGCGAAATCTAGTTACCCAGACGAATTTCGTTGAATTACGAGATAGTAGGATTTTTCAAGAATTTCGAGGCGACGGGTGTCTAGTAAAACTCAAAAACGAGATTTTGGGAAATAATTTAAGTAAATTTAATTTAAAATAATTTGAACTTGAAATGGGACGAAATAAATCGTTTCGGGACATAAACGAACCTGGACCAGTCGCGGACACATGGCGCGATGGGAGCCACTCACTTAAACTTAAGTGAAAGGCTTGAGACAAAATCTCACATTCTTCTTTTTGGCTGGTTTTCACGCGTGGGGAGAAAGAGAGAGAAGGGAGAGAGCACCAAGCTTCTCTCTTCGATCTATGGATTTTCGTCGGTCAGATTTCGTCGAGCTAAGAATAAAAGTTCACCTCATTGACGAGGAGTACGCATACATACTGGAAAGAAGGGATTTTTCCGAAGATCCAAAGGAGAAGATTTCGGGAAATCAAAGATTACAGGCTAGGGAGGCTTCCTACCCGTGTTTCTACGGTCCAAGATGTAGGGATTCTTCCTACCTTGGTTCATTTTCTACCTTTGGGTTGAGAAAAATGGGTTTTTTGTTTTAGGGTTTGTTTGGGTGAAGGAAAAATGAGATTTTCAATTTCCAACGATGTTCTTGCCTAGGCGAAGAGCTTCGCCTAGGAGAAGGCATGAATCTTCTTTAGGAAGATTGACTCTTCGCTTAGGCAAAGGTTCACTTAGGCGAGAGTGTGGTTCGCTCAGGCGAACTTGGGAAGAACCCATTACGTGGTCCGCTAGGTGGCTTGATTCTTAGCCTAGGTGGACACAGAGAATCTTCTTTACCCAGGATTATTGAGGGGACTTGTGGCCTAGTAGTGGTCAGTTTCGTAGCTCGGTTTGTGAAGTGTCCATGGCATGCACAAAGATGGTTTAACGGCTGTTTGGCTGAAATCCTTGCCCTTAGGGACTATTTAGACAGTGCTAAAATGACATTAAATGTTGTTTTGTGGCCGGTTGTCTGAATTGTATGTAATATGTCCCAAAAAGTGTTTAGGGATTGTTTGGATTGAAAATAATTTATCCAGTTGATAAGGACTTGTTTGGATGGAATTGTGGCATGTTTAAAGGCTTGCTTGGTCGATTTCATAGCGGTTTAAACAGGTTAAGAGGGTTGTTGGGTTGTTATTTGTAGAGCACCCTAAGATGCCACATTTGCCATGAGGATTCAGTATGTTGTTACTTGATATGTGATAGCATGCTTGTTGTTATGATTGATGAATGTTAATATGTGTGTTCAATGCATATTGGCATTGAATGAATGTTTATTTTGAATTATATGCATGTGATAAATTGTCAGCGGGATCTAGTCAAATCATTATGGTTTATATTGTCCATATGACATTCATTACATGTGGGACATGACATTAACTTGCAATGACACATTGCATTGCATATGCACATGAGCATCGCATTTCATGGGTGTGGATACATGGTTAGGATCAAACACTGAAATTGGTGATTTGATGAGTGGGCTCGGTATCGTTGGACAAAGTCTAATAGAGTTGCACGGTTACATGAAACGGAAAGCTTGTGTCGGGTAATAGCAAGAAGGGCTAGACACTCCCTTGGGTGAAAGACCCGAACTGGTTTACTACACTCCGATGGTGAAAGTCCAAAAAGTGTAGACGGTGTGCGGAGTTGACAGTGAGACACCAAAAATCCCCTACCCACAAAAGACACAATGGTTTTGCATATAAAATGTTCATTCGAAGAATGACATCCAAAAGTTTTGGTTTATAAAAACATGACTTTTGTTTTGAAAAGGATCATTGGATGTAATCTATCAATGATAGTTTTTATCATACATGGGCATTGCATTGTGTGGTGGGAGTCGGTAAAGACTCGAGTATGGGAGTCGGTAAAGACTCAGGTATGATGGAGTTGGTAAAGACTCGGGCATGGTACATGAGTGAGTCTCACTCATTTCATGGCATGACATGTAGAATTCCAACCTAGGATTGCATATCTTGCTTGAAATTGTAATGTGAATGTGAAAATTGTTAAGTGTAAGCATTGCTTGTGCACTTAGGTGGGGAGTAGCCTTTGTAGGAATTACTCTACTAGGTGTGGCTCACCTTATATGGGATAACATTTCAGGTGTGAGACTAGCACCGGTGGGCGGCTCTCATCCGGGGTCGTGAGAGTGAAGAAAGCCGACTTGTGCTTTATAATCACTTATGTAATTGTTTTGTAACATTTATTTTTGTAACAAATGAATGTTGGCATGTAATAATATGTTAAGAGTTGAACTCAAAAATCTTATGGGACTTATGTGTGAAATTGGTACAAGTTTTAGGTTTTACCTCGCCTAGGCGAAGGTGGGCAGTCCTGAGGGTGAGGTTCTGCCTCTCCTAGGCGAATGTGGGCTTCGCCTAGGCGAACCCAAAACAGCTGCCAAGTGTTGTTTTTCCTACTGTACTATATTTTGTGCAGGATGGTTGCTTGGAAGAGCTCCTAGCACAAAGGGGACTTTGTCCGGTTATGTGAAATGATGGGTCTCGGTGAGTGAGACATACAATGTGAGTATCAGTTACACTTGATATCACGAGACTTAAATAGGTTGATGGTTGATCAACGGACCCCGTATTTTCAGTTGCAACTTTATTATCAGAGCATAGGTATCTCGATTACCTAGAGGCTTGATGGCCATGGGTCTAGACAAATTGCATTCATTATGCATTTCATGTTTGGTGCTTAATATCTTTCTGATTGTCTTTGTGTGTTGTTTGAATAATATATATGGTAAAGTGTATATGGAAAAAGAGGAACACTAGGGTTAGAAAACATAACCTTAGGGGTTCGGGAAAAAACGAACGGGATAGTTCGGGATGTAGATGTCTATTAGTAGTCGGCACATGCACTACTTGTCACGCTTCTTTTACCATCTAACTTGTGACACCCCTAATGTCGGGGTGCTCTGATACCACAACTTGTTACTATCTTTTACTTTTTACCATACCATTAATTTGTTCATTCATGTACTGTTAAACATTTAACTTGAAATATATTCTGTAGCAGCGGATTACAAAATATATTCAAAACTTCATAAATAGGAGTGTTCAACATATACAAATTTTTACATTGCTTAAAAAAGCAAAACATATACCAAAAAAATAGACCAAAAGGTCTCCAGTGGACACCTAGTAGTGTGTTGTAGCAGTTAAGCTGATATGGGGTGTCAGGGCTTCTAGTTCACCGCCTCTTTGTCTCTGTGGATGAAACACCCGTGCTAAACATGAGCAGTGGAAATAATACATGTGGACAACCTCTAATAAGGGTCATCACACTTTAGGCAACTGCATATAACTTTAACATTCATTTACATATACACATGCTTATTCATGTTTTGAACATATCATAACTACATATCACTTTAACATTTATATACTCATACATATGCTTGTTTATATATCATACTTATTCATCTTATGATGTTTCATTTCATATCATATTTCATTTACATTTTTCTTCTTGTGCTTATCACTGTATACGTATCATCACATAGCAGTGCTATGCTTTTCATATCATATCATGTCATTTGCATATTCTTGTCATTTATTTTATGTTTTTTTTTTTCATGCACATATACCTTAGAAAATCGATCACGAAACCTATAAGAGAGGAATAAGAAAGTTACTATAATCATTATGCGAGACAATGAACTATAAGGACTCGAAAGGTGTTGTTATCGTGTATGAACTAATGTCCATTTATAAGGGCAGAAGAACGCTTTTATCATTATGCGAGACAATGAAGAAAAGGCCATCTATAAGAACTGAAGGTCTTTTATGTGGCCCAAACGGGAAGCTAATTGATTAGTAATCTTTGCAAATCTTTTCTCCCTAATAGGCATGCACATTTATCCCTCTACTAGGTTTTAAACAGACAATATGTTTCTTTTATTTTCATTTACAATATATATCCCATATCTCCGAATGACTATTGTTATCCGGTAATCATATGCAATATTTTCTTATCATTTCTGCATGCATCTTTATTCTTGCATTATTTAGACATTTATATGTTTTTCTATATGCCTTCATTACACATTTATCTTTTCATCCCTTAACGAGGAACAACCACACATTTAAACACATTAGCAAATGAGGCAAAGAAAGCAATGTTTGCCCATTCTCGGATGAAAACCCATTATCAAATTGAAGAATCAAGAGTATTTACTCTCATTTCTATACATATCTCAGACCCTTTGTTTACTTATTAGGATCCTCATTAGTCGATGGAAGATTGTTTGAAATTAACGGAAGAAGACAAAAGCAGGCTTGAGGTACTCCTAGAACGAAGCCTCGCTACGCTAGGCAAACCCGAAAGTCAAAAACCCTCGGCTTAGGTCCACCTAGGTGAGAGGGGCCTCCTTTGGCGTGCACTCTCGCTGGCGTGAATGTCGTGTTGGAAGCGAGTAATGGCAGTTGGCCATTTTACGAAAGTACCAGCCCAGCTAAACTTAAACAAACCATAAATCATCTTATACTGACTAACCTTCTAAACATCAGTTCATACAATTCCATACTTTTTCCATACTAGTGCCCGTCTTGATATGACTGTTATCGTTTATTCCCAAGCGTAGGAATTAAGGTCGTCTAGCATTGTAATACTATGGGAGTCCATAGGTCATCTCCACAGGGAGTGGTCTTCTAGGTGATCCTTAGGAGCTAATCTCCAAAAATCGTATATTTAAAAGTAAATTATGGGGTTGTGGTTGGTTGATTGAATAATTGATTAAATTGACTATTTTAAATAGAGTGGTCTGGTGGGGTTCAAGGTTCCCTCACTTTTGATCAAATTCCCTGGTTCGCGATCTCATCTAAGATCCATTGATGAATGGTCTTTAATGAGGAAGATTTTACATTAACCTCTTTAGAATGAGCTTGATGAGGATGTTAAACACTTGCTCAAAAATTAACTTCGGACTCTTAGTTTGCATTTGTAATCAAACTGCCGCGTGTCAGGGATCTCTCGTTCACACGTTGTTAAGAGACTCCACAACTAAGGTTTTTATAAAGTTTCTCTATAAGTGTAACATCCTCTGATCCCATTGAAGTATAAAGAGGAATTGAGGGTTATTACCTTAATTAGGGTGAGTTTCCACCATTAGAACTCCAACATAAGAGTTTAGAACTTCATTGAAATTATAAAACGAATCATAACTGCTGAGAAACTATTAATAAAAGAAACTTGAGGAAATCAAACTTCTTTTGCAAAACCAAATATTCAAAAACACAAAATACTGAAGGAGAAAACGAGTTATGTGATCTAACTGAAAGGTTACATGAACTTGAAATCCAAAATTTGCAGAAAAGTGAAGTCTTCAACCCTACTCTATAAACCCTAGCCAAAACTATGAGAAAGAACACTCTTTTAGCAAACTAAACCACTAGAAAATCAAAGCACTTCTACACTGCTTAGCTTTGCATACCCTTTTCCGTGTGATCTCGCGTTGATGGTCGAGGCGAGCGATACCCTTGCATTAAATTGTAATCCTGCTCAATTCCATGATAATACATATCGATCTGGATCACTGGTTAATTATTAATCTGGAGTATCGATTTATCTGTGCTTACGTATGGGGGGAATGGTCTGGGGGTTAGACGATAAGATGCAGAAACTAACCTTGTTAATTCCGGCTTAGGTGTATCGGGTATCGGTTTGCACAGTGCCAGAATTACCCGCCTCTACTTGTTTCCCGGCATCGTTGCACTTCGAAACTTCACCGGTAGTTTGCCATCATCCTCAATGATCCATATTAAACTACGGACCACGAACCCTTGTAACAATTATGTATGAAACTTTGAAAAACTGTCTGAGTCCGAAACATGAAAACAATCAAAAGTACCTATTCTTATACAAAATGTGAGCAAAGTATGACCTGAAGGTGCTAAATTCTAATATAATTGTTGCTCTTTTGTGTATTCAACACACCCCCCAACCTGCATCTTGCTAGTCCCTAGCAAGATTTAAACTAGTGACACCCACTGGTTATGATTTCCAACAAATCTCAGTAGGTGCGGTTAAGCTTTGCAAAGTTTCTCGAAAAGAGCGAAAATTAAACATAATACTTCCAACTGACTTAGTGTGCACGAAGTCGCTCAATTAAAGCAAAACCAGTCTCAAGCAATGAACCATAATAACAAACTATCACAAAACCAAGCTATTCATATAAAGGACCATGGAATTGAGAAAAAGAAGCGCAATGCAAACACTAAAAAAAGAAATTTAGGAATGGAAACTGATATTTATAGAAGCGACAGTTTAAATGATATATATGGCCCACTAGCCATAAAAGTCGAGAGGAACAACTAACTGGCCCCGAAATAAAAAGGTCTTTAAGGCTTGCTTATAGCGACCATAGGCTACACAAATGTAATGGAACAAAATGGGTGTTGGCATAACA
Organism: Tetrastigma voinierianum; assembly: GCA_016808115.1. Classification (NCBI taxonomy): domain Eukaryota; kingdom Viridiplantae; phylum Streptophyta; class Magnoliopsida; order Vitales; family Vitaceae; genus Tetrastigma; species Tetrastigma voinierianum. The sequence continues at coordinate 522,269 of JAEQBH010001385.1, forward strand.
TGTTGAGGTCTACACTTAGTACTGACACCACCACCCAATCTAACTCTTGTGCTCTTGCTCGATGTCCTCCAGTCGTTTGGCGAAGAAAATGCGTCCTCGTCGACCAGCGGTCGTTAAAAACTCCTCCAAATCCTTCCGTCGGGAGGGCATCTCCCAGCTACGAGGCTCTCCTCGGTAAATATGACTCTAGAGCACGGAGAGCTGTGGTGTGTTCTGTTTCCCCCAATGCATTTAAACCACCCCTTGATCAGGCGCTCCATTCTTTTAGGAGGATGTGCTCATCGTGGTATTTGAAGACGAAGAGGCCTCGGGAATAGCCACCGGGGGATGTGAAGGCTGGGGTCTCGTAGATGCAGCTCGGCTCTTGGCCTCCGTTTGGCTTGTAATGGGCCCCAGCTTTGGAAGAATTCTCTTTTCCTTAACCACTCCCCTCATCCCGCTGCTTCCTCAAGATTTGTCACTAGAGATGGGAATGGAATATGCCTATTTTCAGTTGGGGACTGCAGAAAGTCCCTCATAACGCACCATATGACCAAGGCATAGTCAATAAGCTTCCCGGTCATCACCTCATATAAAAGCCGAGTTTCTTCCTTGCTCGGAAATTTCGTGCCCTTGGCCCGATTCTATCATGAATAATCTTATTCATCAACGCATATTCCAGGCTTGAGCTTCCCTGGCATAAATTCCTTGCGTATAAAACCACTCATGGCAACAGGATGAGTGCACATGGCCTCAGCGAACAAATGGGCGTCGAACTCAGTAATGGCCCTAAGGGGGTAAGGTCGATCCTAAGCGGTAGGGCGGACATACTGTAAAGAGTGAGCTATCAAATCAGGGTGATCTTTAACTGCTTACCCATTACAGTGGTCTCTAGTAGGGTATCTACCCGCTGATTTTCTCTCAAATTAGTTTAAAACTCCCGAACCAAGGTAGGTAGATACCCTTGTACTTCGGCACACACAAACTGCAAATTCTGCTCTTGAATTATAGCCCTGATAGGATGGGTGAACAAAAATGTGTCCACCTTCACACCCCGCTCGCAATGAAATCCCCGCTTTGCAATCGATTGGGTCCACTTTTCCTGTTATGAGTCAGAAGCCTCCGCAAACATGGCCTCGATTTCCTCATCCTCGCTCTCCTCATCCTCCTCACTCTCAGATGAAGAATCTCTTCGCTTTCCATATGCTCGATGCAGCAGAGTGTGGCTTTCATTCTTCTGACCACGCTCCATAGAAGAGCTAGGCGCTTTACCCTTTCCAGTGTTCTTCGATCTTTCCATAGATATGGAAAGAATAGAAATAATGGCAAAGATGGCCCAAACACATAAAACAACATCCCAGTAGCTTGTCTCCATGCGTCTGGGCTGGTCCACCTCTTGAATCGGATAAAACCTTCTCCCATATCCTGACGAAAGCCCTAATCCTGGCAGAGGCAAAATACTACCAACCCAAACCAACCAAGCGAATCCATGTGTAACAATGAAGTATCACAGAAAAGAGTGCTCCCAGGTGAGGCACTTACCAGTTTGTACATGAGAGCGAAGAGTTTGAATCGAGCGATGAAAACAACGGCGGGGCAGTCATGAGCCTTCGGATCGCTTGTGTGAGAGGACAAAAGGGCTAGGGCTTGTTTATATAAGAGTGGGTGATAAGTGGAATGACAAAAGGTGCAAAAAAGGGGTTAAAAACCCTAATTTGCCCAAAATGCCGCGATCTGGAGTGCAGTGGTGCGGTGCGGTCTGGGAATGCTTGCCCTTTTTGCACAAGTGGTACCAATCTTAGGGTACCATTTGTCCCATATTTTTATTTTATTTTATTTTATTTTTTAAATTGGGAACAGTAGTGCCGATGTATAAATATAACCTTTTCGAATGCCTTCCATCCAGTTTTCTCATCCTTTGCTTATATTACTTGTAGGCCAGGTGTTCTGGAGTTAACAATTGTACTTCCTTCTTTTGACACCTTCACACTTACCATGGGGCCCACTGTATTTCTTGTGATCAGGGTTCCTAGGGTTGAACAAATTGGCAACTCAAGGCTCAAAATAGGTGCAAGGGGTAAGTCAAAAATGATTTCACAAAGTGTAACACAGAAGTGATGGCCTCCAATCATTTTCCAGTTATGCATGGCGTTGCTCAGAGAATATGATGCATGTAGTTAACATGGAATGCTAAAATAATGCATGAGGTGGGGAAACAATAGCGAACCCAAAACAAGGTTTGAAACGGAAAGTGCGTGGTTTTGTGTGGAAGTAGAAAGACGAGTCGGGTAATAAGGTCCGTAATATGAACATAGAGATTTGTGCATGCTTGTTATTATGTAAATGCATTGAGATGACGTGGAGTGTGTATAAGTCATGCGGCTACATATTCTGAGTCCGTACTATACCGAGCCACAAATCAAAAATTTTGCCATACACTGAACATGTAACATGCGCATAGTTGAGTCCGACAATGTATGCCCTTCTGCGAGAAAACAAGCATTGTCTCGTGCACATAGAATGCCCCACAACAGAAGTGGAGGCGGCCGAGAAATAATGGAGGGCAGGAGGGTTAAGCCCTGGTCATTTTCATTTTTTTTGTTTTTTTTCTATTTTTATGTTTGAAAAGCAAATGAAATAAAGAAAGCAAAAATAAAATGCAAGAAAGAAAACAAAAAAGCTATATCACAATGGTCGGATCGAATTTACTACGAAGGAGTATCACAGTAGCGGATCTACCAAGTCTCACTACTCTCACGATGGTCAAAATGCTAGAAATGGCTTTAGCGTTGGCCATTGACTTTAAAGATTTCCATTGTCAGGATTTTCAATCTCCGCGGCACCATATGGGTAAACTATGACAACGAAGCAGACTGATCCAGAATGAGTTTTCTAAGAAACATGTGCAACCGAGAGCTGTACAGTAGTACCTTTTGGTTAGGTTCAAATTTTTTTTGTGCAACGGTCTTGTCATGGAACAGCTTGAGCCTCTCTTTGCCAAATCACAGGAGCTCTCCTTATGACTCACGCGCAATTCTCAGGCTTTCGTTCATTTTACCTTGATGGATTGTTTACCTACTTGATCTAAATTAAATTAAAAGTTTTAATATGTGATATGCCTGTGCTCATTTTCTCTTGGCGGATGACAAGCCTTTCCATAAACAAGCCTATAGGGAGACATACGAGAATAGTTTTAAAGGAGTATGCGGTAAGCCCCGAAGAGCATGGTAAATTAGTGACCCGATCTTTGCGATTTGAGACAGCTAGTTTTTCCAAATAATGTTTGATCTCCCTATAAGCTAATTCGGCTTGACCATTGGTTTGTGGGTGGTATGCCGTTGAAACTTTGTGGGTAACTCCATACTTTTTCAACAAATTCTCAGAAGATCGATTACAAAAATGGAGACCACCATCACTAATAATAGCACGAGGTACTCCAAAACGAGAAAAAATGTGTTCTTTTATAAATTTCAAAACAACCTTGTGGTCATTACTTCTCGTTAGAATGGCCTCAACCCATTTCGACACATAGTCAACAGATAACAAAATGTAAAGGTACCCACAAGAAGGGGGAAAAGGCCCCATGAAGTCTATACCCCAACAATCGAAAATCTCAATGATTAAAATCGGGGTAAGAGGCATCATGTTCCTTTTTGTGACCCCTCCTAATTGTTGGCACCGAGCACAAATTTTGCAAAATTCAAAACAGTCTTTAAAAAGTGTAGGCCAGTAAAAACCAGCTTGCAAAATTTTATCTGTTGTTTTCCTTGCAGAGAAATGCCCTCCTGAACTTACGAATGACGAAAAGGTAGTATCTTAATTTGCTCATCATTAGGAACACACCTTCTCATCAATTAGTGTAATATTTAAACGGATGGATCATCAAAATAATATTTCTTAATGTCGCCAAAGAATTTCCTTTTGTTGAGAAGTCCATTGGGGTGGAATTTGACCGATCCACCGAGGTAATTTACTATGTCTGCGTACCATAGAGCGGTGAAACAAGAGCAAAAGGCACTCATTAGGAAAAGCGTCACCTATAGTGCATATGAAACGGATTAGAACTAGCAAGAGATAAAATGGTCGAAGCTACCGCAATTTCTACGACCCCCTTTTTATCTTTAATAGTCAGGTTGGATTCTTGACGCCGATGGGGATCCACCTAGTGACCAGGGCTTGGTATCTGCTTAGAAGCGGGTACTTCAACATTTGTGTGATTTGTGAAATGGTTACAAAAGAGACCTGATGTATGACTGAACTTTAAAGCGAGACGACTGGCTAAAACTCTTTTAAGTGGTTGTGTAATTTGAGCGGAATCTAAGTCTTCTTGGCATAGTAGATCCATGAAAGCCTTTTTGTCTTCCCTTTGTCCTAAAACAGCCCCTATAGCATAATCACTAGCGTCACACATGATCTCAAATGGAAGGTTCCAATTAGGAGATCGCATGATAGGAGGAGACACTAACATAGTTTTGAGTTTATCAAAGGCAGCCTCACAAGCCTGTGACCATGCGAAAGTGACATCCTTGGCAAGCAAATTGTGTAAGGGGGACGAGCTATAGCACTAAAATCTTTATGAATCTCCTATAGAGAATTCAGCATGTCCAGAATGACCTTATGTCTCTAACACATAGGAGTAGGTAAGTTTGAGATCAACTGACTTTGTGGCCTTATCCACCTCAGTTCCATTTTTCGATACTATGGCCTAAGACAATCCCTTGTGTCACCATGAAGTGACACTTTTCCCAATTTAACACAAGGTTCTTCTCTTGACATCTCTCTAAAACCTTACGTAAATTCTCCAAACATCCCTCGTATGAGTCACCAAAAACTGAGAAATCATCCATGAAAATTTCCAAAATGATTTCTATCATATCACTGAAAATCCCCATCATGCACCGTTGGAAAATTCCGGGTGCATTACACCAATCAAAGGCATTTTTTCCTAAAAGGCAAAGAAGTGCCAAAAGGGCGGTGAATATGGTTTCTCTTGACCATTCTAAGCTATCTCAATTTGATTGTACCTTGAGTACCCATCGAGAAAACAATAAAATTCATGCCCTGCAACTCTCTCTAACATTTGATCAACAAACAGTAGAGGAAAGTGATCTTTTCTAGTACCCGCATTAAGCTTCCACATAATCTATACACCTCCAGCAGGAGGGTGACACAGTGGGAATTAGCTCATTATTTTCATTTTACCACGGTGAAGCTCCAGTTTCTTAGGGACTACGGAGTTGGGCTGACCACTTGCTATCTGCAATGGGGTAAATAACACCTAAGTCCAAGAGTTTTAGAACCTCTTTCTTGACCACTTCTTTCCTTATTAGGTTAGATGATCTACGTGGTTTGTCAGAGGGTTAACATCCTCTTCCAAGTGAATCCTATGAGTCTTGGATCAAGGGCTAATTCCTTAATATATGCAATTGTCCATCCTAGGGCAGTTCTGTGGGTTCTCAATATCTCCAGTTTTGTATTCTTGGTCTAACTCTGAGGAGAAGATATGATTATCGGAAAAGTTTCATACACCCCCAGAATGCATATTTGAGGTGTGATGGTAGGTTTCAGCTCAAGCTTGGGTGGTCTCTCTTCCGAGTAATGCCCACATCCTCGATTGGTGGCAATGGTTCAAATTTAGGGTGCCACCCATTCACTTCCAATACCTCATTTGTGTTCGATTATGGAGTGTAGGAACTCATTTCGATGTAGTTACCTGTAAATCTGACTCGAGCTTCAAACCCAGACATGGCGGATCATCATATAAGACGACACATCTAAATATTTTTTCACCATAGAATTAACCATGTTTACCTCTAAACATCTTCCTCATCCCATTCCCTTATTAACATTAAAGATATTCAAATTAACAGTCATATTACCAAATGATAGTGTCATTAAGCCTCCTCTACACAGTGTGTAGTGGCATTGCGATTGCAAATCAGTCTGAGAATCAGGAATGGGTTCCTTGGTTCACCACAGGTTGAGTGTCAAGCACGAAAAAATCCACATGGAAGTAAAACTTATCCACTTGCACCAATACATCCTTCACTATCCCTCTAGGAATCTTCACACTACGGTCGTAATTTGGAGGTGATATTGGATTGCTTCTAATTCTCCCCAACCACAGATCGACATATCACAGAGTAGAAAATGACAAATTAACACCCTTTTTAAATCCACTAAAGCATGTCCTAACTTTGAATTCCCTACCACTATGGAAATAGTAGGGCTTCTACAGGTCTTTGTATTTTGGGGGTAAATTGTTTCGAATCAATGAGGTAGATTGCTTAGTCATAAATGCCTCCTTGTTGACACCTAGTTTTCTTTTTACTGTGCACAAATCTTTTAGAAACTTGGCATATGATGGAATTTGCTTAATGGAATCTAGTAAAGGAATGTTCAATTTCACTTGTTTGAACAACTCATAGATCTTAGAATGATTGTTCACTTTCTTTGGGGCTCTCAACCTATGAGGGTATGGAGCAGGAGGGATATGGGAGACCTTGTCTTGCTCTGGCTCACCATCAATCACATATGTCCTAGGAACATGAGGCTTGTTAGACACCTCATCATCCTTGACTGGTTCATTTTGAGACTCTTGTATTGGTTCCTTGGTTTGAATGGTTTTGTTACCACTTGAAGAGTGGTGACGGCGCTTCTTTATGCTTAGCGAAATATACCCTAACCGAGTTTCGGACTTGAGAATTTGGGTATATTAAAAGTTAAACAAATTTCGGAAATAAAACAAGATACACAGGAAATTAATAATAAAGCCAAGGGTAAATATGTAATTTACCACTTGAGGACATAAGTGCCATAAGAGTAGAAGATGAGAGGCCCAATCTGATAAAAGGAATTGAAATACAAATGGCGATAGTTGGGGGACAAAATATACAATTATGATAGAACGAAAATGGGTTTTGATGGCCAAAACAAGGCCTTAGCAAAATCTGGATTTAAAGACCAAAATTGGTCTCATTTGGGAGAGGAACAAAGCGTGAAAGAGAAGAGGAAGGGGAGAAGAAGAAAGAAGAAGAAGAAGAAGAAGAAGAAGAAGGAAAAGGGGATCAAGCCAAAAGGTGTGGAAACTCACCTTGATTATGAATTTTATGTGATTATGTATGAATTTCCATGCTTGGTTGGTTATTAGTTGTCCCTAAACAGCAGAGGTTTTGCTAGGGTTTCATCTCAACCCAAAAATGATAGCAATTAAGGTGGAGTAAAACCCCCATATGGCACAGAAGCTCATGAAATCCTCTTTTGAGGATGAATCCATGGTTAATGGAGTAATTGAGTTAGGGTTTAGAATAAGCCTAACTAATCCTCATGTTTTGTTTATTGTATGGGTTCTTGTATTAGAAGGGTTGGAAGAAATCCATGATGGATTTTGAAAATATATGAATTGAAAGAGGAATTGAGTGAAAAGAGATTCCAAGGTGAATTTAGGTGTTTGATGTGTGTTTGAAGTGTAAAAGTGATTGGGGATCAAAAGTATGGGAAAAATGTGAGAAAACACACATTGGGCATTCAGAAATTGACTTGTACGGTACAATTTGACTTGTACCGGTACAACTTCAGTTCTGGTCATTTTGGCCAACTGTGGAAGTCTGAGTTAGACTTATCTAGAGTACAACTGTTCTGTTTCCAGTTTTGACCAGTTTTCGTATTTTGGCCATAACTTGCTCATTTCTTATCCGATTTGAGTGATTCAAGTGGACACTTAAAATAGACTTCAAGGAGAACAAACCATATTTAATATGTATCTCCAAATTCGGACTTTAGATAGCCCAAAAATTCACTCAAAGTGGGGCTATGTGCAAGCCCATTTCCTGCACCAGTTGAACATGGAGTAGTCCGGGTTGTTTCGGACGTAACTTGAGTTCCGGTGCTCCGAATTGGGTGATTCCAGTTGGAATAGAACCCTTAGCACCTTAGCTTTAAATGATTACAAGGACCTAGTGTCAAAATATGAAGTTAAGACCCCAGAAAAATGAGTGATACAAACAGTCCCGAGGGTAATCGGTAAAATGACTAGTTGGCATAAAAATGCCATAACTTTATTTTGGATGATCCGATTGGATTGATTCCAATTCCTAAGTAAACTAGATTCATAGAGGAATAAGAATATATGAATGAGGTGTGATTTCATACACATCATACTATATAAAAATATGAAGTGCTATATGTAATAGCCATGAAACAAAGGAAAATAAGAAAATGCAATATGTATAGATGTGTCCGAAAACATGAATATGATATGAATATAGGATATGTCATAAGATATGATAGCCTACATACAGAATGACAAAGCAAATATGAATATAAGAGTATACGATGTGAACATATGATTGTCATGCATAAACGAATAGATGGAACATGATAGAAATATAGAAAGTATATGAATAGATAATGACATAGCCAGTGTCGTAAAGGATAGGAATATATGATAGTTATATCGAGAATGAATAAAATGGAACATGCTAGGAACACATGATAGAAATGTGTAAATGCTAAGAACAATAGAGATAAGCAAAAGATGACAAAGCATAGAAATGAGTACATGTGCATGAATGATAGGTACATGTATGAATATATGAATGGGATAAAAGTATACATGATAGGAATATAGAAGTGAGAATAGTTAAATCATGATAGAAATGTATAAAATGTTATGATGCATGCACATTATAGCGAATATGAATGAATAAAGATATATATGATTACATGAATACAAGAGTGCATAGATGCATTCATGATATATGATAGGATTTACATACTTATATGTCTGAGAGACAAAATTAAATGATAAGCGCAGATATGAAATATATGAAAGCGGCCGAAGCATTAACATTAACATGAAAAGCAATATGTTATGGACACAGAATGTGATTAATATACAGTATGAATTATGACAGACATATGATCATATGACTACCTAGGACCAAAGAATGAATGAGTGGACGTCACGGTTGGTACTTGGTGCTCTGATTGAGTGCTCAGAGCCTCCCGGTGTGCCGGTACTCGATTAGTGCTCGGCACTCCCGGTGAAATGCCGGTACTCGATTAGTGCTCCGGCACCACATTAGTACTTGGTGCACTCTGATTAGTGCTCGGCCTCTGATTGTGCCAGTTATACGATTGGTGCTACGGCACTCTTTGTTTAGTACTCACGGTACTCCTGGCAGTCTTTATGGCACCTCGGTCTTGTATTGTGCCTTCGGGTGCCATTATGCTAGATCCTACTCATTTCTTATGATGGTCTGAGTAGTCAAACGGATATGTAGACTACAGACAAGAATAAGTAAAAAGTGAGATATTACTTTCGGATTAATCTACGTAGTACCTACGGGTACACCTCGAACCACGAAAGTATCACGATAGTAGAAGTATGAAAGTGAAAAGAATGGAAAGCCATATGAAAAGCATAGTATACGAAAAGCATATGGAAAAGTACAATATATGAAAAGCACAGGCTCACATTGCTACTGAATGACAAACATGATGAGATTCCCTATCGAATCTGTCATGAATGTCAATTCTATAGTCAGAGTGAAAACGCAAATGCAAAGTATATGATATGACATGATATGAGAAGCATATGCTTGCTATGCGATGAAAGTATAAACGAGTTACAGAACAAGAAGTAAGAATTACAAAGATGATGATATATGATACCAATGTAAAGAATAAGTATTATACTCTATGGGAGATTTATGAGCGATGAGATAGAAACTACATGTAATATGAAATTAGAGATATAATATGAAGTATTGGCTTTAAACTGACACAAAGGAAAACCTGAAAAGAATACGAAAGCACAAGTATATGATAGAGTAAGAGCATTATAAATGTATGTGATAGATAAGGAATGATATGATATACGTAATAGTACAAAGAATGCAATAAAAGACATAGAACCGAAAGATGAAAAAGACATAGACTAGAGACATGATATGTAACCTGAAAAAGATTAGGAACATTGAAAAGACATATACTTGGGTGAAGTAAACCACAGGACAAGTATAGGAATCGTATAGTACTCGAAATAGGAATACAGTAAAATAAGTAAAGGATATGCTAAGAAATGAGAACATGAAATGAAAAATATTGACATGAAATAGAATATCGGATGATAAGAATTATGTTATAGAAATATGTTTAGATATATATAATGCATATGTATAAGCTTGTGGCGGTCGCCATTGGTGGTTGTCATGCTTATGTTCCCACTAAGCGTATAAGAAAACATACTTGGTGTTCAATCCGTGTAGATGCGAAAGAACAGGATATAGAGGACAGGACATTCCACATCGTAAGCGAGCCGACTCGAAGGAGATAGGTGCTCATATTGGCTGCCAAGCGATCTACGAAGTTTTGAAACAAATAAAATTGTAATAGTACGGGTAAATGGGACTCGTATATGTGTATAAATTGTGATGGACACCTCCGGTGGTAGTTCTTTGTATATGTACAAATGATTTTTGTTATGCGAAATTGTTTGTACAATGAAGCGTCTGATGCGGCTACGAATGCGAGCAGTTCTGGCGGAGTCTGATGGTAAAGGTTAAGGCAATTACAATATATATAGTATGGTAGTCTGCGCCCCGGACCCCGGTTCGGATCCGCCGTCGGGTCGGTAGGATCGGGGCGTGACACTTCACGTGTTGAAAGTGCCTTCGCTGACACGAAACTCAACACTATTGACCTTGGGGATTTTGGATGGTTTGAATGGGAGTTTCCACTTTTGTTGAAAATTGCCCATAGAGGTTAGCTTAGTGATTTGGGATCTCACATCATTCAAGCGGTTCGAAATTACGTGTTTACAGTAGTTGTTGGAGTGCATGCGAGCGTATCCTGATATCCTCCAAACTTCTCTTATGTGGAGGTTGATAAGGTTGTGGATTTGGATTCCCTTGATTCGACGGATAGAAACCTTGATTAGGGTTCACAGGAAATCCTTGAGGACCTTGATTCTGGAATGGAGGAGTTGGATTTGAAAAACCTTGATTTTGATAATTGGGGCCTTGATTGTTTGGCAAGTTATGTGGGCCTCCCTCATTTCTCCAACTAAAATTAGGGTGCTTACCCCACCTTGGATTATATATTTCAGAATATGGAGAATTGAAAGGTTTTCTTTGGTAGTTAAGGGCATTAGCTTGTTCTATTTGAATTGCTCCCTTAACTTGCGGAAGGTTCTGGCAGTTAATAGTTGAGTGCGTAGGGTCATCGCAAATGATGCATGGCTCCTCCACTCTGGGTCCAATAGGTACCGAGGGTACTTGAGGCACACTAGTTACTTCGTTCACCTTTTTCAACTCTATAGCCTCGACTTCCTTGTTAAGTGGCGATTTTTGCTTTATAGTCATCATTTTCTCTTAAATGATGGATTCTCCCCACGTAGGTGTCTTATGCGCTTTAGCGTATACGGAGGTATTAGTCTCCCATGTTCGAGCATTTTACGCTATGGTGTCAAAGAATTGAATTGCCTCCCTCGCACTTTTCTCATAAAACTCTCCAGCACAAATCATTTGGATGTATTATTTATTATTCAAGGATAGCCCTTGATGAAAATCTGTGGTTGTCCCACATCTAAACCATGATGAGGAATAGCTGGAGGGAGGGTCCTTGTATCTTTCCCATACTACGGCAAAAGGTTCACCCGACTTTTCAGAAAAATTAAGATTGCTTTCGCATAAAGGCATTGGTACGTCTTGGGAGGAAGAACTTGTGAGAATTCATTCATGTCCCTTATGTAAAGATTAAGATTGGGTGCAAGCGAATGAAACCCAGATTTTGGCCTTTTCCTTTGACAAGGGAATAAAACCATACAAATTATGTGAATAGGTGATCCGGTGGAATGCCGCTGCAAACATCACCAAAGTCCCTCGTGAATGAATAGGGTTCAGGAATCGGCCCCTTGATACACGGGTAGAAGACGGATCATCTCAGGCTTCATGAGGATGATTAGCCTCTTCGGGAGCGAATACATGAGTTTGTTGTGGTTCTTTAGGTTACAAAATCTCTCTTAGAGTTCTTTCCACATTGGGTAAAGGAGCGGGGGCTCGATATTAGTGCAGCGCTCGAAGTTAGCATTCCCCCTCTATTCTTTGGTGTTCTTTGGGGTGCAACCCCGTCTCCATGTTGTGGAGGTTCATGGATTCCCTTGTGGGTTCTTGACATCCACTTAGGCGTTTTGATTAAAAGAGGTTGTTGACTCAGGGATGGTCCATTTGAGGTGTAGGGTTATCTTGAAACAGGTGACTTACTACTGGACTCTTGGAATTTCTTGGAGATTGTAGTTCTTTGGTCGGCTTTGCTCGTTGCGAGCCTAAACCGACATACACTAATCCTACTCCTTCCAAGCAAACACCCACTTAGATTTCTCACAAAAAAAAAAAAAAAATTAAAAAGAAAAGTAGAGAACATACCGGATTTGCACGGTACAAATTACCTCCTAACTTTCTTAAGGATCACAGCTAAGATTGCTCGCCACTCCTCGACAACGGCGCCGAAAATGCTTACGTCTTTATTAGGTATCTTTGAATTTATTCCCAAGCGTAGGAATTAAGATTCGTCTAACATTACCAATCATGTAAGAATTCCACGGGTCATCTCCACAGGGAGTGGTCTTCTAGGTGATCCTTAGGAGCTAATCTCCAAAAATCGTATATTTAAAAGTAAATTATGGGGTTGTGGTTGGTTGATTGAATAATTGATTAAATTGACTATTTTAAAATAGAAAGATGATTGATGGGGTTCTAGGGTTTCCACTCACTTTTATCAAGTAATCCCCACCTCTTGGTTCACGATCTCATCTAAGATCCATTGATGAATGGTCTTTGACGGAAGATTTTACATTAAACGCTCTTTTAGAATGAAAAACGATCGAGGGATGTTAAACACTTGCTCAACAATTAACTCAGACTCTTAGTTTGCATTTGTAATCAAGCACAACGTGTACCGAGGATCTCGTTCACGTTGTCAGAGGATACCCAACTAGGTTTTATAAAGTTTCTCTACAAGTGCTTAACAACATGAAAATCCCATTGAAGGAGAGTATAAAGAGGTGAGGGTTGTACATGTCGGGGTGAGTTTCCACCATTAGAACCCGACATAAGAGTTTAGAACTACATTGAAATTATAAACGAATCATAGCATTGAGAAACTATTAATAAAAGAAACTTGAGGAAATCAAACTTCTTTTGCAAAACCAAATATTCAAAAACACAAAATACTGAAGGAGAAAACGAGTTGTGTGATCTAACTGAAAGGTTACATGAACTTGAAATCCAAAATTTGCAGAAAAGTGAAGTCTTCAACCCTACTCTATAAACCCTAGCCAAAACTATGAGAAAGAACACTCTTTTAATGAAACCTAAACCCTAGAAAATCAAAAGCTGCCTTCTCCACCTTTCCTTTAGCTTTTATACCCTTTTCCATTGTGATCTCGCGTTGATGGTCGAAGGACGAACTTACCCTTGCATTAGAATCGTAATCCTGCTCAATTCCCGTAAATATTACATGTCGAAGTGCAGTGGGATTAGTGTGGTACGGTGTCGATTTAACTACTGTGCTTTTTGTATGGGAATGGAATTAGGTTAAATGATATCGTCTTAGCAGCCCTTGTTGAATTCCGGCTTAGGTGTCTGGGTTGCCGGTTTACTGATGCAGAGTCTCTTGCCTGCATGACGACTAATCGTTTACTTGCTTTCGAAAACTTCACCACGCAGTTTGCCATCATCCTCGATGATCCGTATTAAGCTTTTCTGGACACGAACCCTTGTAACAATTATGTATGAAACCTGAAAAACCTGTACAAGTCCAGAAACAAGAAAACAATCAAAAGTACCTATTCTTATACAAAATGTGAGCAAAGTATGACCTGAAGGTGCTAATTCCAATATAATTGTTGCTCTTTTGTGTATTCAACACATCACTGACACGCATCTTGCTAGTCTAGCAAGATTTAAACTAGTGACACACCCTCACCGATTATGATTTCCAACAAATGGCTAGGTGCGGGTTAAGCTTCTGGAATTTCAAGGGCAAAAATTAAAGCATGTCACTTTGGCTTTGACATAGTGTGCACCCGTCTGGCTCAATTAAAACCAAAACCACAGTCTCAGGCAATGAACATAATAACAAACTATCACAAAACCAAGCTATTCATATAAAGGACCATGGAATTGAGAAAAGAAAACTGCAATACAAGCACTAAACTGGAATGAACGATATTATAGAGGCAACAGTTTAACAATACCACGCAACTACTATGCATAAAAGTTAAGAGGAACAACTAACACAACTGAAATCAAAAAGGTCTTTAAGGCTTGTAACGACCATAGGCTACACAAATATGGCAATATGAACAAAATGGGTGTTGGCATAACGTGGCTGATCCGACGCTCCATTCTTTAGGAGGGGATGGCTCATGATGATGACTGAAGACGAAGAGGCTCGAGGAGCCCAGGGATGCGAAGAGTGGGGTCTCGTAGATCTGACTCGGCTCTTGGCCTCAGTTTGGCTTGTAATGGGCTGACTTTGGAAGAATTACTCTTTTCCTTAACCACTCCTCATCCCGGCTAGCCACCATGAATTTGTCCACTAGAGATGGGAATGGAATATGCCTATTATTTTCGAGTTAAGGAATTTGAAGAAAGTCCCTCCTGCTTTTCCATATGACCAAGGCATAGTCAATAATGGAACATTAAACACCCTCTAGGGGTGGGGATTAATTGTTGAACATTCAAATTTTCAGATTCTCAATGATTTTGTGGGTTTGAAGACTAAATTTATATAATTGTACTTGCTTTGTTCATATAATAGGCGGTCGAAATATTAATTAGCTTATACCGAGGAAAGAGTTGTATCTTTCTTTTGATTTCAGAGGCCCTCCCAGGTGACACGAGATGGAGATTCCTGAGAGTAAAGAGCAGTAACTTGGGGGTATTTTAGACTAATATTATGGAACTAATGAACTTTAAAATATTACTTTGATAGATCACTAATTTACTTATGGTGTGAGGATAGTTAGATGATGTATCAGTTTAATGTTTAGAGGTCTCACCTCAAATTGATAGAATGACCTCGATCCCTTGTTAGCATAGATCTAATCAAGGAGAGAGAGAACTTTATTAAATTTGATGGCTGAGATACCAATTACATTGGAGAAGGCTTGCATTGTCTAAATGCATGGAATGAATTCTTGATCATAAAAATAGTTGTGAAGCATTGAAAAGAAAAACAATCAAATCTTAAAAGAAATTGATTTTCTGGTAAATTTGGGCCCATTTGTCTTGAAAAGGAATATGGTGTGTTAGATAGTGAAATGTATAGTGTGCGTGAGAATCAAGGCTATACTTGTGCTCTTGGACAGATTCGACTTATTCAACTCACAAATCTTTGCGCTTCAAGGAAATCTGAATTGATTGTTATATAATTATCCCGTCTCACAAATACTTATATAACTTAAATGCGGCACTAAATTAAGTAGTTGTTTATTTGGTAGATTTTAGGATTAGTTTTAAATTAGTTTTTGTTTCAGTTAAATTGATTTTATTCTACATCCTATTTGGTCGCCTAAATAGTGAAGAACCCTTGTAATCGGGGTGATCAAATTCCAATTAGAGAGAACCTTCAATCCTTATGGGTACGATATCCGGACTTTTAGAATCCACTTTGTTACTTGTATGACCCATGCACTTGCGGAAAGGGTTTGAGTGTTTGTAATACTTTCATTCGGTTTTAGTACACTTACTTTGACTTGACCGGTTTTGAGTATTTACCACATTCACTCCCTTGGCCATATTTTCATATATACATCATTTGGTCTCAACAAGTTTTTGGCGTTGTTGCTAGGGACTTTAGTTAGTCTTTGGTAGTTGTGTTGGAAAATTTGGTCAACAAGTTTTTAGCGTTGTTTTCGGGGAATTTAGTTAGTCTTTGGTAGCCGTGTCGGAAAATTTGGTCAACACTAGTACATATTCCCGAGTCCTATTTATTTGTACATAAACAAATTCCACTATTACAAAAACTTTACATTTACATTACAAAACCAAAAAAAATAAAAAAACCTACATCAGGTGGGCTCCTATTACTTTGTTGACTCTTGTGGATGCGGAATGCCTCGGATGTCCTCTTCAGTACCTACACGAATGAAACACCTGTGCTAAGCTTATAGCTTAGTGGAAAACAGATAACAGATATGATCACTTGAAGTGGTCCACAATTACAGGATACATTTAACATAATTCTTATGTCGAGGTTCACGTTATATGAGAATTCTATGGCAATGAGTTTTCGCTGTTATAATTCTTATAACGAAATTTCATATCTCCCATAGGAGTTTAGAACAGAGATCTTGTACAAAAGGTACCCATAGGTACAATACAGAATAGAGAAAAACTGATTACTTATGCTTTCTTATTGTTCATTATTCATATTCTTATCATATAAATGTTTGCATATGTCATATTATTCGGATAAGCCAACATCATTAAGTGATTTTCACATGAACTGTAACAATGAATGAAAGAGACACAACCTACGTAGGTACGAAGGTGCAGTGCGATCACTGATCAGAGACGTGCTTGCCCATGTAATAGAAGTGTCGTAGCACTTGCAGGAGTGCCAAAACAGCGTCAAAGAGCGTGCACGCCCGCATTAATAGGGGTGTAGAACTAGCGAGTGCTAGAAGCGCGATTAGAGGCGTGCACGCCCACGTAATAGAAGTGTCGTGCTGGCGAGGCGTACCATAGCAAGCGAGCAGGGAGGTTACTATTCGTTCCTGTGTCGGTCTTAAGCAGGCATACAATTATATTTGTTACCAAGTCTGTTATATCATTCTTAAGCAGAACATTGTTTTCCGTATGACTTTTATACATGTACTGACCCTTTCATTCGGAATTAACGGAAGAACAAAACAGAAACAAAGTTGTAAGACCCGAACTCATACCTTACACAACTTGGAGTACCAGTACTCAACTTGGAGTACCAGTACTTAACTTTACGTCTTAGGTGTAACATCTTACGGACCTTAAATCACTTTGGTACAATGCTCTGACTTTTCGATCTTGGTACTTAGCATCATCTGGAGCTTAAATGCGCTTTAGATGCTAGGTGCTTGGCTTTCAGTACCGTTACTCAGCCTACTGGACTGAGAAACATCTTTGAGTGCAGATACTCAGCTCTCGATGCGATACTCACCCTCCTCTAGGCTAAAACAACATTAGTCTGGGGTACTCAGCTTTCGATCTAGTACTCACATGATTTATGCGAGAAATGGCGAGTTCTAGCCATTTTTCACGGAAATATTCAACCAAAATAACCCACGTCTCAATACCAACCACAAAAAACCAGACTAGAACTGACATAAATCACTTTTATCGGGATGGGTTCTTGAAGACCTGAAGTAGGCAAGAGAGGCTAGGAGGGTTTCTAACCAACAATCCATACATGGGTTCCATCTGAACAAATACGAGGAGTTCGAACAAATTCCATACAAAGTGTATATGAAACTGGATTTCTTCTTGTTATCTTCTTCCTTCTTCATGTATAACTATTATATTCTCTCTTTCTCCTTGCCCTTGCCCGAAATGAGAGAATAATCCACACTTCTCTCACAAGACCATGTTTGGTCTTATTCAAATTTAGTCAAATGCCATTTTGCTATTTGGTCCTTCATGTTCATTTATTTACAAACCAACTTATTAAATTCTAACTTAGCATGTAATCTTAACTTTGTGTTATGACGCTGGAGTCGCTAATGTCAGTCTGATTTATCCTTGACTTATGTATTAATCTCAGCTTTATCCTTTTTCACTTTTAGAACTTAAATTTCGAAAAAAATGCAAATTTTACTTATATTATACCCTAAACATGTAATAAACTACTATGGTATAATTTGGGGTGTTATAGGAAGAGCATTTACCCTTAGTAAATTTCGCCTACAACAATAGTTATTAGGCGAGCATACAGATGACACCTAATAAGGCACTATATGGGAGGCCTTGTCGATCTCCAGTCTATTGGACAGAGGTGGGACAGAGATCCTCTACGGGTCTGGATTTGGTTAGAGACACCTCTAAGAAGGTGGATAAGATACGAAAGCGTCTTCTCATGGCTCAGAGCCGGCAGAAGAGCTACGCCGACAGATGGCGGCAACCTTTGGAGTTTGAGGTGGGAGATCATGTCTTCTTGAAGGTAATGCCTAAGAGAGGAGTGGTCAGATTCAGCAAGCGGGGAAAGCTATCGTCGAGGTATATTGGGCCTTCGGGGTGATACAGAAGGTAAGTGCGGTTGCATGTAGCGGTTGGCGAGTGCAAGTCGAAGGCTTTATCAGTGTTCATCACGGAGTATTCCATGTCTGTGCTGATACCTCTAGATTCGACTCATGTAGTGGATTGAGGCTAGCTTGTTATTGATGCGGATGAGACCTTTAGTGAGATACCGGTACGTATCATTGATAGCCGGGATCAGGTTTTACGAGGCAAGACTATGAGACTAATGAAGGTGTTGTGGCAACACCGAGGAGTGGAGGAGGCAACATGGGAATGCAAAAACATTGTGCGTGCCAATTATCCTCTCTTGTTTGAGGATGAATGTATGTTTTTAGTCATTTGGTGATTAAATGACTGTTGCATATCCATGTGATTTGAATGTGTATGTGTGTCTGAATTTCGAGGATGAAATTCTGTTAAGGGAGGAAGAATGTAAAACCCGGTAAAATTTGAATTTTTCTAAAAAAGGGCAAAACAGTAAATTTCCACTATAGTACAGGTTGCAAACCTAAAATTTTTCTAGATTTTGGATGATGCGGACCCCACCATTGGATTCGTCTCGGGAGATCTAGTTACCTAGACGAATTTAGTTGAATTCCAAAATAGTTGAATTTTTCACGAATTTCAAGGCGACGAGTGTCTAGTAAAACCAAAAAATGATATTTTGGGAAATAATTTAAGTTAATTTCATTTAAAATAATTTGAATTTGAACTGGGATGAAACAAATTGTTTCGGGACAGAAACGAACCAAGACCAGTCGTGAACACGTGGCTTGACGAGAACCACTCACTTAAACTTAAGTGAAAGGCTTGGGACAAAATATCTCATTCTTCTTTTTGGTTGTTTTTCACATGTGGAGAGAAAGAGAGAGGAGAGAGAGCACAAGCACTCTGCTTCAATATATCTCAGTTGTTGGTGGATTTCGTCAGGCAGAACAAAGTTCCTTTGCATCGACGAGGAAGCAGCGTACATACTAGAAATGAGGGATTTCGCCGAAGATCCAAAGGAGGAGATTTCGAGCTAGGGAGGCTTCCTACCTGTGTTTCTATGCTTCTTCAAGAGGTATGGATTCTTCCTACTTTGGTTCATTTTCCACCTTTAGGCTGAGAAAAAGGGATTTTTCAATTTAGAGTTTGTGTGGGTGAAGGAAAAATGGGATTTTCGAGTTCTAGCGATGTTCTTTGCCTAGGCGAAGAGAGCTTTGCCGAAGCGAAGGCATGAATCTTCTCTAGGAAGATTGGCTCTTCGCCTAGGCGAAGGAAGGTTAGCCTAGGCGAAGGGGTTCGCCTAGGCGAGAGTGTGGTTTGCCCAGGCGAACCCGAGAGCAGACCTTATGTAGCATTGGTTTGCCTAGGCAAGCTATTCTTCGCCTAGGTGAACCTGAGAAGTCCTGCTGCAAGTTGTTAGGGGACTTTTATGGCTTGGTAGTGGCCGGTTTCGTGGCCTAGTTTGTGAAGTGTCAATGGCATGCTCAAAGCATGGTTTAAGGGCTCTTTGGTTGAAATCTTTGCCCATATGGACTGTTTGGATAGTGCTAAAACGACATAAAATGTCGTTTTGTGGCTTGATTGTGTCTGGTTGTGTGAATTGTATGTAATATGTCCAAAAAAGTGTTTAGGGACTATTTGGAATGAAAAGAATTAATCCGGACTGATAAGGGCATGTTTGGCGGAGTATGTGCACAGAAGCTTGCCCAGTCGATTTCATGGCTGGTTTAAGAGCGGGGTTGGGGCTGTTGGGCTGTGTGGAGCACCTAGTACCCATTTTGCCTTGAGAATTAAGTGTGTTGTTGCTTGATATGTGATAGCATGCTTGTTGTTGTGATTGATGAATATTAAAGTAACATCCCAAAAACAACCTTCTTGTCTTATTATTTTACCTTATAGTATTATATGCTATTATAATTTTTTATTTTATTTATTTGTTATTTTATCGGTTTTAAGTGATAAAATAGAGGTTTTAAATAAGAATTACTTTTATTGATTAAATTTTTAAATTAAGCTGTGGTTTAATGATATGTTTAAGGGTATAACACAAGTTAAAATAAACTGAAATTAATACAAGAGTCCCAAGGACCCAAATTGGTAGGAAAATATCAAATGAGGACTGAAGGTTATAAATGAAGAAGAGCATATGCCAAAGTATAAATGTGATAAGTTGTTATGAAAGTGAAATAGAAATGAAGGGCTTTAATGCAAAAATGAAAAAAGAAAGCCAAAAAGGGGAAGGCCAAACAAGGCCTTATACACGATGAGAATAAGACCAAATTTGGTCTAGTGAAATGAGATCATTTCTCATTTGGGCAAAAGGGGAGCTAGGGCACGTTCTTGAGAGAGGGGAGAAGCCATCTTTGGACTCTACTTGTTCTTGAAGAGGAAGGAAGAAGGAAAGCTAGAGGAGTGTTTGATTGTGTTTGGATTGGTAAAACCATAAGTTAGTATATATATGTTTGAGTTAGAGTTCAAGTAGCCTTTTTGCTTTGATTATGATTGGTTTTGAGGAATTTTTGTATAAAGGAAATGTTGAGGTTTTAGGGGAGATGCTGTTAAAATTTTTCCAAAACCCATGTTTTTGTTTTGGCCATAACTTGGCCATTTCTCATCAGACTGGTGATTAATTTCATGGGTGACTAGACTCCAGGAAAAATTTCCTTTAAATAATTGTATTCAAATTTAGACCCCATTGAACTATAAATTCATTGAAATTGAAGCTCTGTTTTAATTAAATTAAGGTTATGTTTTTATTATTTAGGCCATAAGTTGAGTTTACTCATCAATTAGTGATTAAATTTCGGCTAAAACTAGACTTCTAGAACAATTCTTTAAAATAAATTAATATTCAAATCTGGACATCATTCAGACGAGAGTCGTCAGTGAAGTTATGTTTTAAGACCAAATTAAGTTTATGTTTTGAAAACAGAGTGATCTCAGTTGTTTAGGGACCTCTCTGGTTTTCAGTAACCAATTGGATGATTCCAATATCTGAATAAAAAATATTTATAGAGGAACAATGTACTTGAAGGAAGTTGGGTAAAATATGGCTCATTTGTTCCCAGAAAATTTTACAATTGAAGGTGTATTGATTAGAAATCAACCCTAACCAAAAACACTAGCATGCATGACTGATTTTACTTTGTTTGTTCTTTGATTGTGACGTATTTGTGATGGATTAGGGGCTGATTGACTGGATCGGAGTTCAGGATGAGGATGCGAAATGAAGCGACCTTTTGGTTTGTTCTTCATACTTTTCTTCTTGTTTTAAGTTTTGTGTTTGTTTGTCAAACAAATCTGGAATGTTTGTTATGAAATCTGGGTTTTTTGGTTTGAACCAGTTAAATCTGAAATGTTTGACAAACGTCTGCATATGTGCTTCTATTTGAACCATAAATGAATTTGTTTGAGTGTTGGTTAATTGATTTATAAATGACCTATGTAGTGGCAAACGTGATAGGATTAACGTATGTACAAACAAATCCGTCAAGAATGTTAATTGTATTGTGGAAATGTGAAAATGGTATTGTAAATGACCAATTATTAATGCCTTCAAGAGAATGTTAACCGTCATGTTCGAGTTAGGGATAGATTGGTATACGATAAGAGATTGATGTAGCGGTATTGAGAGCAGAATTGTTGTAGTGGCATACCGTCGAAGCCTTGATGGGACAATATTGATAGTGTACATAAAATGCAAATGTAAAATAACCAGTCCAGTATTTGACGGGATAGTCTTGAGTTATTAAATGTTTTATCTGAGCTGACCCGAGGCGGGGCAAGGTGTCGGTGATTGAGGTGTATCCTACGCATTGAAAGTTTCGGTTAGATTCGTTTAAGGGCAAAATGATTAATAATTGTATGGATTGTGTGAATTGAGTTGTGACAAGAATAATAACACATGAGAGCAAAAAAGATGAGAATTATTGTATTTCTATATTTGAGACAAAATGAAAGTATGTCAAACTACTATAAAATAGTATATTTGTAAATATTGCGTCGATCACATGAGTAGTATGTTGAAAGGTTGTTTGGAAAATATGTTGAATGTTTTTGAGATGATTAGGTGATGCTTATAACAAAAGTTAATTGTTGTGCATATATAGGTGGTATAATTGTTTGAAATTAGAATAAAAATGCAAATAACTACTGAGCATGAAAATACTTAGCGCGTTGGCTTTCCACGCGTAGGTACCGAGTAGATAGTGGTAGGATCGAAGACCACAGAGCCCAGAGTCATCGTCAAATCGTGCGGAGTATAAGTAAATGCTCCGTCTCATGCATACACTTCATTCCATGATACCATGTGACTCCTTTGTATTGAAATAAAAAGAAGTAAAGATCTTCATAAGAAGATTATATTTTTATTTTTCTTTTATCATGGAATGTACTTTACATTGTGGATTTTCAAAGATAAAAGGTGAACTCTGATAAATATTTTGTAAATGATTTGGAAAGGGCATGGAAATGTTGTTTTGTACAAATATTGTACTAAAGTATAGTTATAGACCCTCTTGAAAAGATATAATGTATACTTCTTATATTAATGAATGTGAATAAATAGTGATATCATATTCATATATATAAATATGATTAAATGGATATTAAATATCCTATCGAAAATGAGTATATGAAATGTGTTTTACAGATAAATGGATTTAGTGGTCCCGATCTGAGGCAGTCCAGCCATCGAGTTGGGTCGGTCGAGAAATGTAGCAGGATAATATGTGTGTGTTCAAATGTAGTAACATTGAATGAATGTTTGTTTTTGGAAATTATATGTATGTGTGATATAATTGTCTAGGATCTGAGTAAGTGTATGGTTTTTATTGTCAGTATGACGTTAAATTCTGTGGGACGTAGGCGTTAACGTCCGATGACACATTGCATTGCATATGCGAGGAGCAATCGCATTTCGTAGGTGTGGTGTGGTTGGGAGGATCAGAAACACTTTTAGTGATGAGTGCAAACACTCATAGTATACGTGTCTTTCTTAGGTTTTAAGCGTTATTTTTATGGTTAAATATGTATTTTCAGGTTTGTGTGGTATGGTAGATCGGTGAATGCGGGTGCAAATGATGTGAAAGAGCACCTTGTGGAGCTTAAATTGGAGTAATGGAGGGCAATGTAGGAAAGTGGGCACGCCCCGTCTGGCTGTTTCAACGTCGTGACGTCTGCGTCGTGGCGGTGCTAGCGTCGCGACGTTGGGTGTGCAGTCAGCAATCGAAGCGTCGCGGCGTCTCGACGTCAGCGGCGTCGGCACGGGATGCGTGCCTCATCATTTAAAGCACTAAGGGTTCGGGGTGGGGGTGTCGAGGAGGCGTACGGGGGCGAAACCGCGGAATTCAGCGGCGTGACAGACTTCGAGAAAAAGTGCCCTTGATCCGTATTGTCTAGACTGTGATAGAATGATGTTTTTGAGATTAAAACATTTTATATTTCTATTCAAAGATGTTCTAGATCTCGCATCTGGGTGTGCTGAACCCTCGTCTACGACTATGGATTAAAGTTCAGTCTTTATGTTATTCATTGGTTTATAAATTGTTGCTTTTGCTTTATATCTATAATTAAATTATATGATGATGTCTCGCCAACATTAGCATAACTATACCGAACCGGAGATCGGTGAGATGAGACATCTAGAGATCTCGAGAGCAAATCTTCTTGATCTCGAAATAGAGATATTCTGTTCCAAGGCATTTGAGGTGTTAGAACATTCAAGCATTTCGTAATAATCGAAATGGATAGAGATATACTAACTCTATTCATAATAGATAGTGTGATACACTCGAGAGGATATCCTGCACTAAGATCACTCACAACAATATATAAATTTATTGAATAATAACACCTTTAGAAATAATCCATTGAAAGTGACAGGGGGAGACATAACCCTAGTCTTCAATACCAGTAATTTATTAGAATCAATAGCTTAGTCGAATTTCACATTACTCAATTTCTTCTTTAAAAACACGTCTATTCAGATATTATCTGCTAGCAAAACCTTTTTAGTCACACACACTGCTCTCGGTGGATCGATATCCGGTACCATTGGTACATTATATTACTTGGGCGACGCTGCCACTTGCACATAGGCGACATTTTACACAATCGCTGGGTCATTAAGTTTTCTCAGCTGCTGTCGTAGGGACGTGTGTTTAGTTTGATATAGAATAAGCACTGGATAATACTCAAACTTTCTTTACTTTTGTTTATTTTTACAAGTGGCCGGTATTTGGTTTTGTTGGTTCTGTGTTTCAGTTGTAAGCTCTGAAGGAGTACATGCGCTGACGATCAGTCAACTAACAATTTGTTCGACCCCCGAGCCGTAAAGAACTTACACAGAACAGTCGAGAACAGAGAACTCAAGGACGAAATTTAGCAAACATGGGTGATAATGAAGAGCAGATCCGAGTATTGAGCAAACGAGCCTCGTGAGAGGCCGAAATGGTAATCATGGAAGGAACTACACCTGTGCCGTTAATACAAATTCGATGATCCATACATGTTGCTAGAAGAGTTTGCACCCCGCCACATTGTTCAGATAAACATCGACGATCACCCATTCAGCAAACAACTCGAACTGAAGTCGCAATATTACGTATGTCGCAAATACGCTGTTTCATGGATCACCCCATGAGAACCTAAATATGCATCCGACTAACTTCCTTGAAGTTTATGATACGACATACAACGGAGTTAACGAGAGGCACTCAGTTAGCGCTTTTTCCACTCTCACTGTGTGATCACGCGATCACAACAAGTCACGTAAGATTCCATTACCTCGTGGAATGACTTAGCATAAAAATCTGGTCAAGTTCTTCCACCTTCGAAAATTGCACACCCAGCAAGAGATCAATACTTTTGGGCAACTAGAGGGGGAGAACTGGCAGAGGCATGGGACAGATTTCACGAATTACTAAGAAAGTGTCCGCATCACAGACTCACCAAATGGATGCAAGTCCATACCTTCTATAATGGCGAGAATCGCCATTGAACAAAGGATTGATGCCTCGGCCGGAGGAGCACTAATGAAGAAAACCACGGACCAAGCCTATGAGATTCTGGAGGATGCTGCAACCAACACTAAACGCAACAGAGAGGCAAAAACCATACCGAAAGCCATGGTCAAAACACAATGAGGTTCTCAATAATCACATCATATAATAAATTAATTGCTAAATGACTAGACAAGAAGGTACGTGAACGCTATACGCATCAACCCACGAGCTGCAGAATTCACGAGGGCAACACACATACTTAATGTCAACAGAAATCAAACTCCAGAGAGCAGCCCAAGATGCCTCACTAAGCCTCGTCACAGATATGGAGGCCCTCCGTGGCCGATATAAGCAGACTGTGGTCGCCAACTTAAACACCATTCTTCTGTTGAAGAAGAATTCTTGTGTGCCCAGATTGTCAAATTCGCCTTCACTCAACCTCCAATTACCACCACCGCACATCACCGTGGAGTCCCCTTCACCTCTACTTTTGTTTACGCCAGTAAGGACATCGGTACTGTTTGGGTGGATGATCACGATTCTCGTTTAGTTATGTTTTTGTTTTGAGTATTTCGTATGTTTTTGTTTGTTCAAAGACATTAGTTGTGTTTTTATTTAGTCTAGTCTCCTTAGTATTTCTGTTTGTTTTGTTTCATTCTTATATGTGGTAGTTGTGTATGTGTGCCATGTTGAAAGCCTATATCACTTTGACCGAATTCACTATTGACATGAAGACCTGGTGCATACAATGTTTGATACTCGGTAATTAGGTTGAATAGGTGGGGAGGCTTAGTGAACCAATTCCTGGTATTCAAGAAACCATTTCTTAAGAACCCTATCACACTCACACACTAATGACCTTCAGGGTATGCATAGGTGCCGATACCAACTACTAAAGTTCGACAAACCTTGGGAGATTCGAACCATCTAAGTGATGGGACACCCAATCAAAAGAGGATTGCCATCGAGCCCCAAAAAAAAAAAAAAAAAAAAAAAAAGAAAGAAGAATAATAATAAAGAATAAAAATAAAAATGAAAAAATAAAAAGTTATTAAATAAAATAAAAAAGAGAAAAAAAAAAAAGGAAAAATGTCAAAAATAGGTAGATGCATAAGAATAAGCGGGATCGTCCAATCGGAATCCTGGCACACCGGGAGGCTTTTCGTGTGCCTAATGCCCCGAGCCGATCGGTCGAGTCATTGACTTCACCGTCGCTACATGGGATGTAAGATGGATCATTCACGCAACCTAGGCCTTGAGTTTGGTTGGAGGTTCGGGGTGAAGTTTGAAGGAATTTAATGCTCCGGTGCCCCTTAACTAACCGTGGGGAGTCACTAATGGATCCCCGCATGTGAACAATTCCATCCGAAACTTGGAACTAGGTATTCTTCAATTTTTGTTTGTGTACTTAGGAAAATTTTAGGTATGTTAGTATGGGATAAAAGGAAGGCTCTTGTCCTTTCTTGTTAGGTTCTTCCAAATAGGTGAGTCGAGTTCAAGTTTGGGGTGCCTAAACTAGCATATACCAGAGGTCATTCATTCGACGCACATAGGGTCCTTAGGAAAGGTTATTGAATACCATGGAATTTGAGGCACTAGTCACTTCCACCTATCTCAACTGAGTTTTCCAAAAGTCAAACATCAGTATGCATCTTGTGAACTTCGAGCAAAACAAAGAAGAAGTGTGAGAGCCTGGCCCAAACTCGATCCCCTATTTCTCAAGATGTGCAACACCTGCCTTAGTGTTAGCTCGTGCATGCTCGGTGTGTATCCTGCTCAGAGTCCATTCCTTGCCTGGGACAAGCAAGAAGTTGTTTGGGGGTGTGGATGATGTTCAAACACTCATAGTATACCCGCCTTCAAGTTTTTTAAAGTATTTTTATGGTTAAATATGTATTTTTCAAATGAGTTATCCGAGTATGACTGGAATCGTGAACGCAAAAAGTAAATGATGTGAAAAGAGTACAATCGCGGGAAGCAAATTGGAGTAATGGAGGGCAATGTAGGAAAGTGGCTGCCACGTCACGACGTTCCAACGCCGCTGACGCTCTACGCCATGACGGCGCCAACGCCGCGACGCACAACAATACAGAAGTCAACAATCAGAAACGTCGCGACGTCTCAACGTCTCGACGTCTCAACGTCGCGACGTCTCAACGTCGCGACGTCTCAACGTCGCGACGTCAGCACGGGATCTGCACCTCATCATTTAAAGCACTAAGGGTTCAGAATTGGGGGTATCGGGAGGCGTACGGACGAGAGCACGGAATTCCAGAGCAAGAGCTGGGATAATCGACTTCAAGAAGTGCCCTGATCTCGTACGCTCGCATTTTTGGATACTAGAATGATGTTTTGAGATTAAACATTTTTATATTTCTATCAAAAGATGTTCTAGGATCTGCATCTAGGGTAAGTGAACCCCCGCCACATGACTATGGATTGAAGTTCAGTCTTTATGTTATCTATTGGTTTATAAAATTGTTGCTTGCTTTATATCTATAATTAAACTATATGATGATGTCTCGTCAACACAGTATAACTATAATTGAATCCGAGATTCGAGAGATTGAGTGATATCTAGAGATCTCGAGTAGAGCAAAACTTTCATTTGATTCTGAAATAGAGATATTCCAGCCCCGAAGGTGGCACTTGAGTGTTGTGAAACATCCAGCCACTTCGTAATACCTGAGTCGATAGAGATATACTCAACCTATTCATTTAGATAGGCGTATATACCGAGAGAGGATATCTCAGAATTAAGATCACTTTGCCATCACAATATATAAATTTCATTGAATAATAACACCTTTAGAAATAATCCATTGAAAGTGACAGGGGAGACATAAATCCTAGTTCCTTCAATACTCAGCAATTTATTAGGAATCATTAGCTTAGTCGACTTCACATTACCCAATTTCTTTCTTTAAAAACACGCTCTATTCGGGATATTATCTAAGAAGCAAAACCTTTATAGTCAACACACCGTCTCCTCGTGGATCGATATCCGCATTCATTGGTACATTATATTACTTGGGGTGACGCTGTAGACTTGCGACATAGCATTTTACACACTGCTGGGCCTCGTCACACCGCAATCAGCGACGGATGAGTGGGCTTGCGTCGCTTTTTGGACGGCGCCCAATGTAGTCAAACGTTGCATGAAACGGAAAACTAGTGTGGGTAATAGCAAGAAGGGCTGATAATTTCTTGTGTGAAAGACTCAATCGTTTACTACACTGATGGTGAAAGTCCAAAAGTGTGTGACGGTGCGTGAGTCGAGGTGAGACTCTAAAAATTCGCTACGCACAAAAGACACAATGGTTTTGTATATAAAATGTTCATTCGAAGAATGACATCCAAAAGTTTTGGTTTATAAAAACATAACTTTTGTTTTGAAAAGGATCATTGGATGTAATCTATCAATGACAGTTTTTATCACACACATGTACGTATCGTGCGGGAAACAAAAGACTGGTATGAGAGTTGGTAAAGACTCGGGCATGGTACATGAGTGAGTCTCATCTCATTTCATGGTATGACATGTAGAATTCCAACCTAAGATTGCTTATCTTGCTTGGAATTGTAATGTGAAAGTGAAAATTGTTAAGTCTAAGCATTGCATGTACACTAAGGTGGGAGAAATTTCAGAATGCATTCTATCGGGCGTGACTCACCCTATATGGATAAAATTTCAGGAAGGGACTACGCCGGGTGGCAAGCCTCATCCGGGGCCACAAGAGTGAAGAAAGTCGACTTGTGACTTTATAATTACTTTTGTAATTGTTTTGTAACATTTATTTTTGTGACAAATGAATGTCGGCATGTAATAATATGTTAAGAGTTGAACTCAAAACTCTTATGGGACTTATGTGTGAAATTGGTGTAGGTTTTAGGTTATGCCTCGCCTAGGCGAAGGTAGGCTTCACCTAGGCAAACCCAAGGGCAGTCATTCAGCTGAGGTTCTGCCTCACCTAGGTGAAGAGATGCTTTGCTTAGGCGAAGCACACCTTTGCTTAGGCGAACTCAGAATAGTTGCCAAGTGTTGTTTTTCCTATTGTACTGTAATTTGTGCAGGATGGTTGTTTAGAAGAGCTCCTAGCACAAAGGGGACTATGTCCGGTTATCTGAAATGATAGGTCCCGATGAATGGGACATACGATGTGGTATCGGGTTACACGATATCCACAAGGCTTCCACAGGTTGATGGTTGATCAACGGACCCCCGGATTTTTGGGGCATCACAATAAATAATAACAATACAACAGTATGCAAGACATATATAAATAAATAATAAAACAAAGTCAGATGAGAAAAAAAAAATACTATTTGAGCGGGCATATCCGAAGCGCTATCGATTGGAAACAATGTTAGTGCGATAATAAAATACAAAATATTCAAAATCAATTAGAATTTTAGGTTATATATATCAGATGTCAAATTACTTATTAAAATGATACAAGAAATGCCGGGCCCCACCCAAGCCCATTTATCTGTTAAACAAATTAACTTCACAAGATTCCATTTTATAGGAGTTGTAAAATTAATCATGTGTTTAGAATGTTGGAAAATTGATTTAAAATTGAAAATTTTAAAATAGGAAATTTGAAATTGAAGTTTTGAGAATTGGAAGTTTGAAGTAAAAATTTAAAATTTGAGAATTTTAAATTCGTGTTTTGGAAATTTGAAATTTGAAAATTTTGGGGACTTGAATTTTAGAAATTGGGAATTTCCAAATTTGAGACTATGACACTTGAATCTTGAAATTGATTTGGAAAATTGAAATTGGTAACTTGAATAATTAAAATTGGAAATTGGAATACTTGGATTTTGAAATTATGACACTTGAATTTTGAAATTATAAACTTTAAAATTTGAAATTGGAAATTGTGGAACTTGAATTTTGGAATTAGGACGCTTGATTTTTGAAATTATGAATTTTGTAATTTTTTAAATTGGAAAATTGAAATTTTGAATTTTGAAGTTGGGGGAGTTGAATTTTGAAATTAAGACATTTGATTTTTAAAATTGAAAACTTGAAAAATTGAAATTAGAAATTGAGGGACTTAAATTTTGAAAATAGGGCACTTGAATTTTGAAAATAGGATTTTGCAATTTTGAAATTGGAAACTTGAAACTTTGACATTTGAGATTTGGATGACTTGAATTTTAAATTGGAAACTTGAAAAATTTAAATTAGAAATTGAAGGAATTGAATTTTTAAAATAGGACACTTGAATTTTGAAATTGGGACTTGGAAAATTTGGGGAGTTGAATTTTGAAATTATGACATTTGATTTTTAAGATTGAGAACTTTGTAATTTTGAAATTGTAAACTTTAAAATTTGAAATTTAAAATTAGGGTACTTAGATTTTGGAATTAGGACACTTGATTTTGAAATTATGAATTTTGTAATTTTTGAAATTGGAAAATTTAAAATTTGAAATCTGAGATTGGGGGAGTTGAATTTTTAAATTATGACACTTGATTTTTAAAATTGGAAACTTGAAAAATTAAAATTTGAAATTAGGGGGTTTGGATTTTGGAATTAGACACCTAAATTTTGGAATTTAGAGTTTGTAAATTTGAAATTGACAAGTGAGAGACTTAAAGTTTTAAAATTAAGGAGTTGGTAATTTTCAAATTTGAAGTTTGAATAAATTAAGGGTGAAAGTATGACCGGCTAATGGTTTGGTCAAAAGATGTAGTGACTTAGGTTTAATTAGGTAGGTGGGTTTAAAATAATGAGTATAGTCTTAATAATAATAATAAATAAATAAATACATATCCGCATAAAAAAAAAGTGCATAATAGTATATAAAATAATATAAATTAATTGAGAGCATCAATTTAGGAGATAGAATGCTTGACAATAAATCAGGAGATTAAATGCTAAAATAATAAAATAAGTCAACGTGACATGATGGAAAGACAAGACAACAAATTAGGAAATTAAATGTTAAACGATGAATGGGGTTTAAGAAAAACAGAGGCGGATGAAGAAGATGAGAAATCTTCTTAGGGCTTTGAGTTTTGTTTGAGAAATCTTCGAGGTGAGGCGCTTGGTTTTTTGAGGTCTTTCATTGGCGAGAAGATTAGGGTCGAAAATGATGAGACTGTGCTGGTTGTCCGGTGCGTCGTCTTTGTCTTTGATGCTGATGTCGGCCATCTGAGGTCGTCGAAGGAGGAGGGGTTGATTCAAATTTTGAGGGAAACCTTGACTGTAATCTATAGTCGGTGGATTCGCGAAGTTGGGGAGAGCATTAGGACCTCTTATTCGAATGGCAGTAGATATATGATTTTCTTCTTCCACAGTCATCACGCTCTTTTCCCTCTGGCCTCATAGCTCCCGCCATTCTACTCCCTCACGATCTATTCAGGATGATCTTGCGAAAATGGTTGTGAGGATCCAGACCTACAATAACAAAAGAAGTGGGAAGGGCTATACCAGATTCTATCCTCCAAACACCGACCATACAGAGGCCTTGATGAGCGTTCTCTGCTCCGAAAAAACCCTAGACCGTCCAGTTCCAGATTTCTCCACCATTTCAACCATGATTCGAATCCTGCCAAAAGCTGAATTTGAAATTAAAACTTTATGTGTTCGGGAAATGGTCATCCATGAATAGGGGAACTACGTGACATAACAAGAAGGGTAAATCGGTAAAGAGTCAGAAGCAGCGTAGCGTGATGATTTTTTTTTTTGAAATGCGCGCACAAGGTTTTGTTGGTTTCAAATGACAGTGACCATCAGGGGAAAAGGGTCGGAGGAAGATTGAAGGACTTGCGATGGTGCTGTTGTAGTAAATGTTTCGCTGTGTGCTCAAGTTGGGGATCAGTTTTGAGGAATTTGTTTGTTGTCTTTGTAATTTTGTCCATTCGATTTGAACGTCGGGTACTATGGTGTGCGATTGAGCTTCTCTGGTGTTTGTGTGTGGGGTTTTTGGTGTCAACTCCCTTGATCTGTGATCTGCACGAATTTGTCCTGTTTTGAAATTGGTGTTCTTGCTACGGATGCCTTTGTTCCGTTATTGAGGGTGGTCGAGGGGACTTGAAGAAAATTGGGAATTTAACTTTCATGTGAGTCACCTTGCTGGGTTAAGTTGTTTGGAGGACATTCCTCTCGCCGAGAGCTTGGGCTTCTTCCTCTCAATGGTGGAGTTCCTAATCACAGGATCACGCTCAGTCATCGCTCATGTAACTTTCCAATTTTCTATGGAGACTCGTATTGCTTAATTATCTATCTCGGTCGAGGAAGATGATGCCTTATCTGAGGGAAGTCTCAGGTTCTCAAATCAGATTACATGACTATGCATGGTAAGAGTCGCATTCCATCCTAATTCATGTTCCTTCTTCAACGAATGAGTCACGCTTATGTGCAAGTGACAAGAAGAGGGCTTTTGTTCTGGAACTAGATGATAGGAGATTCCTATTTAAGTTTTTTCAAGGAGTTTGATATTAAAGGTGGTTTTGGGAAGGTGGCCCTTGATATAAGGGACAATATGTATATCCTCCTCCATCGCTTAATGCATAACGAAGCTCCTCACACGTTCGCTGACTCACTGGATTTGGTATAATTCATAACCTTCCCCGTAGGTTCATGTCCACTAAAAAGTAGGAAGCAATTTGGTGACTTTGTGGGAAAATTTATTCAATATGATGAGACTAACAATACAAGGTTTGAGGCCTCTTATATGCGGGTTAAGGTTCAAATTGATGTTTCGCAGCCACTGAAATGTTGGAAGAAGATTTTGCTATCTAATGGATCTTCCTCGCAAGTCCTCTTTAAGTACGAGCACTTGGGGCTGTTTTGCTTTCTTTGTGGTAAGTTAGGCCATACAGAACGCTTTTGCGGTTTTCACTTTTCTATGGCAATAGATTCTATGGCTCGTGGATGGGGTAATTGGTTGAAAGCTTCTTTTTGAGCCTCTTCTTCTGGTGGAGGTTGGTTACGGGATGAGAAGGGTAAGCCCATTCATTCCGATGCTGTGATTCTGAAGACTTCAAGTGTTTTTCTTGGCTCATTGGTTCCGGCTAGGTAGTCCACTAGTTCGGATCTTGTAACGATGGATGTTAGGAAGGTGCTGGATAGCCCGGTGCATCATTTGCAGCTTATAAACTCTATTCTGACTACTCCTAAGAATTCCAATAGCGCGATGCAAATAATGGATGAAAACATGGAGGTGGACTTTACAAGATGATAGGAAGCGAGGTGAGGTTGTTTACATGGCCTCGGATTCTTCGGAAAGCTTTAGTTACTATAGATGATTTTTCTTCTGGTTTGGATAAAGATTCATCTTCAGTTATTGATCTCAAGGGTTCGCAGAGCAGTTTAAGCAACAACTATGAGCCGCCTTTAGCTAGAACCGGCCAAGGTTTAGGAACTGCAGAGTAGTTTGTAGTCTGTGTGACGGTTAAGTCCCACGTCCTTATATATTCTTTCTTTCTCAAGGGAAACACTAATTCGCATGAGATGAAAAGATCAAGAGCATGATCAAGTCGGGTTTTTCTGCATTCATAGCTAATAACATTGGTCATAGTGGTGGTTTGGCTATGCTAAGGATCTTATCTTTGAGTTGTTCGATTTCGGGTTTTTCTAATAATCATATTGACCTTATTATTACTGAAAGCATTGCGATCATGCTGACCGGTTATTGCGACGCCCAAAACTCGGTGTCCGCTGACCACCAACTCCGCTGAAATCTACGTGTCTCATGTCGTGAGGCACGTATATGTGTAAACGGCCCAATAAAATTCGCACATCCGCATAACCAAAATATAAATTTTATGCTAAAGGGAATTTGATACAATTGTATTTAATTACAATTTACATGTAAAACTCCGGGTCTCTTCATGACTTTACAAAATATTAGATAAGGCCAACTTGGCCACTTTTGCCTCGCGCCTTGATACGCCCATTTCCAAGTACGCCTTCTCGGTAATTAAAATAGTTCTATTGTGGTGAGCAATGCCCAGTGGAATTTCCTGATTGGTTACATTCTCACCTAAGTGCAATGCAATGGCACTCTAAACATTCAACACATGCTAATATATCACTCATGCATATATTAACAAAATTAATTCCGTACATCATGTTATTCTGTTTACAACAATAACACAAACTTAGCTCACATGGGCTAAGGTACAATCAAGCAGTTCGTCTTAGAACTGCCCACAACATCACACAAACATGTTATTTTCTCACACAATAATAACACCACATTAAATCACACAAATGAAATTCATGGATCATTCAAAACACTCTAGTTTATTTCTTCCAATCGGGTCCAAATCTTTGAATCAACAAGGCCATCCAAATTTCAACAAATCCCCATCCATTACAAGACTTACAAAAAGTAAAGCAAGAGGGAGAAAAACCCATTTTCCGGAGTTTGCCTAAACTCTCAAAACCGTACCACTTGTAGTCCTTGCCGTGGGAGCAACTTTGCTCCTGTCTTCGCGGGTCACGGTCCGATCGTGGCCGGGAATTTCAGAGAGAAGGTAGAGCCTCTAAAATCCCACACTTTCCCTCTCTTACGGTTTGCCTTCTTCCCCTCTCTTCCTTCCCAATCCATTTGGTCAAGATTGGGACAAGAGAAAAGTCCTCCACGCGCCACATGTCAAATTCCTATTGGTTGAGAAGCAAGATTACACTCCATCCTCTTATCCAACCACCAGATTTCCTCAATGGCATCATATGCCATGTGTCACAAGTGAGCCTCTACTTGACCTCAAGTTTGATTGCATCTACACTGGACACTGGCGCCTCCGGGGCTTCCCAAAACATGCTGCGGTCATGCATTCCTCCGTGCTTCGAAAAACGTGAAATACCGATCATCGACCACTTAAATTCGACGTGGTAGCTGGGGATTTCGCGAGACGATTCCAATGGTGGAAGTCCATTTGGCCATCTCGGGAGACTAGAAAAATTTGATTTCAACCGAAATTATCATTTTATCCTTCCTTAGAAAACATGGATTTTCCGGGGTCTCACAATTATGGCTTCCCTGAACGCCATAGACGGAGGGCTTCTTGGACTTTATTGCGTGCCTTGGTAATTCGTTCTTCCCTCCTATGGGTTTGCATTGGTGATTTTAATGATCTTCTTTCTCCATCGGATAAGAAAGGAGGTGTGGCTCATCCTGACTGGCTCTTTCGTGGGTTTCATGGTGCTTTAACCGATTGTAGCTTGAATGAGTTGTTTTTGCATGGTTATGGTTTTCCTTGGGAGTGGAGAAGCCTCTCACTAGGTTACAGTGTTGGATCGGTGCTTTGCACAGCTAGATCAAGCCTGTGTGTTCCTCCTACAAGCTCTTAACTTGTTTGCTACTATGTCCGATCATTCCCCCATTTTATTGCAGTTTTCACCTCCTTCTCGCGGGAATGTTTCGCATCGGTTTAGATTTGAAAATTTATGGTTAAGAGAAGAGGCGTCTTGCCAAGTTGCTGGAGGATGAAGAGTTGTATTAGAAGCAGCGTGCTAAGGCTTTTTGGTTGGAGAACGGTGACCTTAATAGCAAATTTTTTCATGCACAAGCTTTGGGTCGTAAGGCTGCCAATAAGGTTCTCTTATTGATGATAATGGTATAGTGTAATTGGATTTGAGCATGATGGGTTCCATTGCTTTGTCATACTTTCGAAACTTATTCTCCTCAGGTTTGCCTAACTTCGATTGTAACGCCCAAGTTTTCTTTTTAAAGGGTAATTTAGGAAATTCTTAATAATGATATTAAATTAATTAATTAATTAATTTAATAAAATGGAAGAGGGGTGAAAAGTAATTTTACGAATAATACCCTAGGTATAAATAGAAAATTCTCTTCTTCCTGATCTCTTCTTGAATCGTATTCCTGTTCGCAGAGAGTTTCCAGAGAACGTGAAGTTGAGGTCAGATTTCAAGGTTTGAAGAATAAACATCTATAGGTAAGTTTCTAACCCGTAGATTATTATTTTAGATTCATTAGTTAATTTCAAGTACATTAGATATATTTTTGGAAAACCCTAAATCTAGATTAGGGTTAGATTATTTTTTTTAATTCGTTTTATTATCAAATAGCAAAATTTAAGATTTTGATTTATTATTGAAATTGGGATATTTGCAAGTTTTTTTTTATTAGAAAAAAAAAGATTCCTGAAGATTTCATTTAGATTAGGGTTAGTTTATTATTATTAATAATATTTTTATTTCGTTTTAATATCAAAATAGTGAAAATTTAATATTTTGATTTATTGTTGGAAATTGGAAATTCATAAGCTTTTAGAAAAAAAAAAAAAAATTGGAAGACGCGTATGCACACTATGGAATTAGAGAATGACTTAAGGAAAAAAAAAAAAATAGAGGACGCATGTGCACACTTGAGAATGAAAAAATATATATATATATATATATATATATATATATATATATGGTGTGGGTAAAATGGGATGGAGGGATGATGGTGTTTGGTAGTTAATACATATATATTATTATATTGACATAATGGATAAAGTTTATGTTTGAAAAAAAAAAAAAAAAAGAGAATAGAAGTTTTAAATAAAAGAAAAAGTTTTTGATATTATAATTATGAGCGTAAGTTAATGAATAAATATAGAATTAATTATTGAAATAAATTATAGTTTAATTGTTGTGTCCTAAGAAATTTTAAAATAAATAAATCTAATTTTATATGAATTAGAAATTATTAATTCTTAAATATGAATAGATTAAACTACCTTCATTAATATATAAAATAACAATAATAATACTTGAATACCTAAAATTTTAGAGATTACTGAACCTATAATTTTAGATAAAATAGTAATAATTGTTCCTCTTATGCCTTGTTAGGTGAAGAGTAGATTTTCGTGATTATTTTTCAAAAGTTTTTAGCGACTCGAGAGGCTTTAAATTAACTCGCAAATGCTAGATTCTTTTTTTTTAAAACAATTTATATATAAGATATATATATATATATATATATATATATATATATATATATATATATATATATATATATATATACACTATTTGAAAACGTTTGAGTTATATTTGTTTTATATCAGATCAAACATGTTTTGCATGAAAAGTATGTTAGAATTTTATATTATGTTTTTGACAAATAAATGTGGAGATATTATATGTTGTAAATTTGAATAAATGAAATAAATATTTGACTCTGGTTTGTTTGGCCCTTGTCAACGGGATATACAGTTGACTCTTTGGCTTTTATCAATGAGATATTATATCATCTACATTTCGTGGAAATGTACTGATTTGAACCCCAGCCTCAGTGTTTCACAGATGTTACAAGACAGAAATGTTGTCTGGCTCCACCTTTAAAGGAATAATTGAGGCTAGCCACCCATTTGAAAAAGTCTCAAATCGAATCAAAATCTTGATGTTTGATGGCGTATAACAATTATTGGAATGTTTTGACTAAATTTGATATGAAATTGTTTGAATCATAAATAAATGCATACAGTTAGAAATTTTGAATGTATTGGCAAAATAATAATAATAATAATAATTTTTTTTTTTACTCACAGCTTTATGAAAATGATTGATTTCAATATCTCCTATTTTGCAAGTGAGTTTGAAATGTTTGATCCATGGACTGCAATAATGTTCCTTATTGGGCTGTGAGCTCATTCTCATTTATTGACTACTTTTCAGGTACCCTTAGTTCGGGTGAGGAGTGATGGCTAATGAGAAATGGTCATCACAGTTTAGATCTCAGACTTAGGATTTTATATTGATTTTGTTTAATCAAGTACAGTCTCATCAGACTTTGCATGAAGTTATTTGATATATTGATTCAAATTTTATGTTTGATCAAAGTTAGAGTTTTGATATTACTTGAAATATGAATAGATTAAATTACCTTTCATAAATATATAAATAATAATACACTTGAATACCTAAAATTTTAGGATTGTAAACCTATAATTTTAGATAAATAGTAATAATTGTTCCTCTTATGTTTTGTTAGGTGAAGAGTAGATTTTCAGGATTATTTTTCTCCAAAGTTTTTAAGGACTTCTTTTGAGGTAAGGGAAATTAATGCAGTTGTTAGATTCTTTTTTTTTTTAAAACAATTTATATATATATATACACTATTTGAAAGCGTTTGAGTTATATTATGTTTTATGCATGGATCAAACATGTTTTGCATGAAAAGTATGTTAGAATTTTATATTATGTTTTTGACAAATAAATGTGGAGATATTATATGTGTTGTAAAATTTGAATAAACTAAATATTTGACTCGTTTGTTTGAAGTCTTTGTCAACCCGGATATAATAGTTTACTTTGGCC
This sequence comes from Tetrastigma voinierianum, assembly GCA_016808115.1. Lineage (NCBI taxonomy): Eukaryota > Viridiplantae > Streptophyta > Magnoliopsida > Vitales > Vitaceae > Tetrastigma > Tetrastigma voinierianum. The sequence goes on from JAEQBH010001385.1 coordinate 560,810, forward strand.
CTTGTCAATGATATAATAATTGACTTTACATTTCTTGGTGGAAATGTAATTGATTTGAACTCAAATTCTAGAGGTTTTTGCTAGAGGTTACTAGTACTAGTAGTGTTTGGTTCCGGTCCACCTAAAGAAATAATTGAGGCCAGCCACCCATTTGAAATCACCACCTAACCGGCATCCTTGATGTTTGGATGGCTTATAAATAAATCATTGGAATGTTTTGACTGAATTTGATATGAAATTGTTTGAATCAGAAATAAATGCATAAAGTTAGAAATTTTAAATGTATTGGCAAAAAAAAAAAAATAATAATAATAATAATAAATTTTTTTTTTACTCACAGCTTTATGAAAATGATTGATTTCAATATCTCCTATTTTGCAAGTGAGTTTGAAATGTTTAATCCATGAAATGCATTAATGTTCCTTATTGGGCTATGAGCTCATTCCCATTTGTTGACTACTTTTCAGGTACCCTTAGTACGGGTGAGGAGTGATGGCTAGGCTGAGGAATGGTCATTAGAATTTGACTTAGATTTTGGTATTGATTTTTGTTTAATCAAGAAGTTGTGTTCATTGGGGATCTTTTGGTATTTAGAAGTTATTTGGATATTGATCCTTCAAATTTATGTTAGATCAAGCTGAAGCTTGAGATTTTGAAATTTGTTCTAGTACTTGAATTGTTTAAGTTTGCAATTATTTGGACAATGGATTTTGGATAGTGGATGTTTTAGTTTTCAAATTGAATATTGAGGATTTTAGATTTGTTCCGCTACTCTGAACAGGTACTTGGTAATTGGTAACTTCCGATTACAAGATAAGTATTTGGGTCAAAGCTACACTCGTAGTTCCTCGTGTTTGGGCGGTGAGAATGACCGTCACGTCTTGGAGTAGGTCTCACGTGATGAGTGTAATCAGAGTTTTAGGTTGTGATCTCGATTTTTGAAACTTGTTTGTTTACCTTTGGGAATAGATGAGTGACACATTAGCTTAAGTTTTAACTTCATCTTGTCTCTGATCTCCTTTATTCCCTTACACTCGACGGTTTATTTGATTTCTTAGTGACTAATTTTAGTTATACCTCAAGGTTTTATAGACACCATGCCACTATGAGACCTAAGACCCTCCCCAAAACAAATAAAGCAATGATGATATACCTCCTCCACCTGAGGCTTTGCCCCTTATGAGTACTGAAGGGCTTTATAGATATATAGGGACCTTGGCTGGCTTGGTTGAGCGTCAGACTAGAGCTACTAGAAGTAATGGTCAAGGACAATCCTTATCTACTAGGAGTAGCTCCTTTGACGACTTTAAGAAGTTGGGTCCCCCTTACTTTTCTGGTACTTCAGATCCAACAGAGGCAAAGGATAAGATTATGAAGATAGAGAAATTCTTTGATGTCATTGATTGTTCTGAGGAGCAAAGCCTCATGCAGTGATTTATGCTAGATAAAGAGGCGCATCTATCGTGGCGCATGACTAAGAGGCTGCAGGATCGGGGCCCATTGTTCGAGTCGCTTAGGGAGGCTTTTTATAAGAAGTACTTTCCTGACAGTGTTCGACTTGGCCAAAAGGTGGGAGAGTTTGTCCGTTGGAACAGGGGGATTTGATCATGGGCCCAATACAGGCCAAGTTTACCGAACTATCACGCTTTGCCCCACTTGATCATACAGAGTGAGGAAAAGCATTAAAGTTTCGTGATGGATCAAGCCTTATCTGAAGAATAAGATATCAATTTTAAGGCTTAGTGTTTATTCAGAGGTGGTAGACAGAGCCCTCATCAAGTAAGAGAAGGATACGAAGAGTCACAAAAGATAGGGAACAACAAAGGAAGAGGAATAGAAATGATGGTGCTCATGGTAACCAAACACTGAAAAGGTCTGCTCCTAGTAGGAATCAGAATAAAGGAAAAGCAACACAAAATTTAGAGGGGATTTGTCCCATCAGTGGGTAAGAAGTAATAAAGCTATGCTAAGGTAGACATGAGCTTGCTTTGGTTGTGGAAAACAGGGACATATGGTTCGGGATTGTCCAGAGAGTAGGAAGTTTGTATTTAGGAAGCCTAAAGAGGAGAATAAAGATGATAGACAGAAGCCTAGAGCTCAAGGGCGGGTATTTTCTATGACTAATAGAGATGCTCGTGCCATTCCATGTGGTGACAGTAATTTCGACCACACCTTATTCTAGAGCCTTAATTGATCCCGATCAACACACTCTTTTGCTCTCGTGATCCGTCGGTTTGTCGGGTATTGATATGGACTTTGATTTATTTGTTGGTTACTCCTTTGGGAGATTCTGTGCTTAGTAAAATAATTAGAGATTGTTGTGTGATGACAGGTATGTAGAGATGACAGCTGGGACTTAGTACTCGGGCCTTCAAGATTTTGATGTGATTTTGGGGATGTATTGGTTAGCTTCTTATCATGCTTCTGTTGATTGTTTTGGGAAACGAGTGACTTTAGCATTCCTGGTCACCGATTTTAGTTTTGAGGGGAAGCATGTGGACAAACCATCTACAGGTGATCTTAGCCTCATAAGCAAGCTGCTCTGCTCCTGTGAGTTACCGCCAAGGCTTTTATGAGCTTTAAGTCAGAATGAGAAAATGATTTAAAGTTGGAAGACATACTCCATTGTAAAGGATCATCCTGATGTCTTTCCAGCATCTACCTAGCTTGCTACCTGCAGGAGGTGGAGTTCACTATTGATTTAGCACTGTGTGGATGCCTCCCATCTCTAAGGCCCCTTATAGGATGGCAATATGCAGCCTTAAGGAGTTTAAGACCAAACCCAAGAGTTGTTAGATAAGGGCTTCATCTCGCCTAGTGTTTCACCTTGGGAGCCTCTTCTGCCATTTGTAAAGAAAAAAGGATGGATCTATGGGACTCCTCGCATTGATTATAGAGAGCTGAATAAAGTGATAGTGCAGAAATGTATCCTTCTGGGATTGATGATTCGTTTGATCGCCTTCAGTATGCTTGTAGGCTCAAGATTGACTTCGCTTCAGCTATCACGCTAAGGGTTAGAGGTGAAGATGTACCTAAGACTGCCAATTAGATATGGCATTATGGAGTTTTTGGTTATGCCTTTTGGTTTGACTAATGCACTTGTTGCTTTGATGGGCTTAATGAATAGGGTATTCAAGCCCTATCTAGATCACTTTTGTGGTAGTTTTTATAGATGATATTTTGGTGTACTCAAAGAGTAGGAAGGAGCATGAGCGTCATTTGAGTATTGTATTACAGACTCTCAGAGATAAGCGATTGTATGCTAAACTCAAGAAGTGTGAGTTCTAGTTAGACAGAGTTTCTTTCCTTGGGCATGTGGTGACCAAGGATACCCGCTTGATCTCGAAAGGTGGATGCCAGGTCAAATTGAGGAGACCTACTTACCGTGACCGAGATTCAAGTTTCTTGGGACTGGCCGTTATAGGTGGCTTGCTGAGGGTTCTTTCAAGATTGCCCTACTCTCTAACGCTTGACTCGTAAAGGGGCGGGTTTGAGTGGTCTGATGATTGTGAACGTAGTTTCCAAGAGTTAAAGAACAGATTGGTGATAGCTCCTATTTGACTCATCCTTCAGGTTTAGGAGGGTTTGGTAGGTGTATAGTGATGCCTTCTCATCGCTAGTTTTGCCATGCCCCTGCAAGCCATGGGTGCGATAGCTATGGCCAAAAACTGAAGTCAGAACTAAATATCACAGATTGGAGAGTTTGCAAAGTGGTTTTTGCACTTAAGATCTAGAGACATTTTCTTTTGGTAAGAAACTTATGATATTCATGTATCATAAGAGCTTGAAGGGCTCATTTTCCAAGTGAGTTGAACATGAGACAGAGGAGGTGGATTGAACTACTTAAAGACTATGACTGCATTATTTAATATCACCAAGGGAAAGTGAATGTTGTGGCTGACGCCTTAAGCAGGAAATCCGTTGGTTCCTTAGCAGCTATTAAAGGTTGTCAGAGGCAAATATTGGGAGATTTGAGGAGTTTATGTCTTACACTGTGCTTGGGACTTGGGAGCCTGGGCTAACTTTAGAGGCAAATGCAGACTTAGTTGGGAGAATTAAGGCCCTACAAAAGAATGATTTGAATTTAGTGAAACTTATAAGATGTTAAAAAGGGTAGTAAGCCTGACTTTGTTTTATCAGATGATGGGGTTTTGAGGTTTAGGACTAGACTTTGTGTCCCGAATGATGGAGACTTAAGGAGAGAGTTTTTGGAGGAAGCTCATTGTTCTAGGCTTGCGATCCACCCAGGAGGGACAAAGATGTACAAAGATTTGAGACATAATTATTGGTGGTCAGGAATGAAGCGAGATATCAAGGCACTTTAAATTTCTGTTTGGTGTGTCAAGTGAAAGCCGAAAGATCAACGACTCGCCAGGTTTTTTGCAACCACTTTCTATTCCCGAAAGGGAAATGGGAACATATTATTATGGATTTTGTAACTCGGTTACCAAGGACCTTAGGTAATAATGCAATTAAAATATGGATCGGACACAAAGTCTCGTTTCATTTTTCTACCTATGAAAGTTAATTTTTCTATGGATCATTTGGCTTCTCTTTATATTAAGGAGATTGTGAGAATGCATGGTGTACCTATTTCTATAGTATCTAATAGAGATCCTCGTTTCACTTCCAGATTTTTGCATAGTTACAGAAAGCATTAGGTACTAAGTTGAGTTTTAGTACCGCTTCATTCGTGCATCGATGAATAATCGTAGAGAGTAATTCGTGCCTCAAGATTCGTTGAGAGTCAGGTTGGACCTAAAAGGTAACATGATTATTTGCCCAGTGAAGTTTGCCTATAATAATAGCTTAAGCTAGCATTGGGATGACACCTTGAGGTGTTGTATGGCAGGAGATGCCCATCTCCTCGCTTGTCGGGATGATGTTGGAGAGAAGAAACTTTTGGGGCCTGAACTTGTGCAATTGACTGTTGAAAAGGTCTCTTTAATTAAGGAAAGATTGAAAGCAGCACAAAGTAGACAAAAGAGTTATGCTGATAATCGTAGATGAGATTTGGAGTTTGAGGTGGTGATCACGCTTTTCAAAGCTTCACCTATAAAGTCTATAATGAGATTGAAGAAAAGGGAAATCTCACCTCGTTTTGTGGGACCATTTGAGGTATTAGAAAGAGTAGGCACTTTGGCTTATAAAGGGCCTCGCTTCAAGTCTATCTAAGATTCAATGGCTCCATGTTTCTCGACATCGAGGAAATATATTTATGATCCCTCTCATGTTGTGGAATCGAGCCTATTCAAATTTTTGAGACTTTGACCATAGAGGTAACGCTCAAATTGTGGATGTGATGGATATGGTAATTACGACATGCCGTTGTCAAGTCAGTAAAGGTCCTGAGCAATCATAGTATCCGAGAGGCCACTTGGGAGTTAGAAGAAGAGATGAGAGAAAAGACCAATTATTTCAAGACTCAGTATGTTAAGTTTGTGAGGACTAAACTTGTTAAGGAGGATGTAATTCCCAAGTTTTCTTTTTAAAGGGTAATTTAGGAAATTCTTAATAATGATATTAAATTAATTTATTTATTTATTTAATAAAATGGAAAAGGGGTGAAAAGGTAATTTTACGAATAATACCCTAGGTATAAACAGGAAATTCTCTCTTCCTAATCTCTTCGAATCGTATTCTGTCAGAGAGAGTTTCCAGAGAATCTAAGTCGAGGTTTTATTTTTCAAGGTTCAAGAACAAACCTCTATGTGCAAGTTTCTAACCTGTAGATTATTATTTTAGATTCATTAGTTAATTCTACTAATATTAGATATATTTTTGGAAAACCCAAATCTAGATTAGGGTTGATTATTTTTTAATTTGTTTTAATATCAAAGGTAGTGGAAAATTTAAGATTTTGATTTATTATTGGAATTGGGGAGATCTTAAGTTTTTTTTTATTAGAAAAAAAAAAAAGATTCCTGTGAAGATTTCAATTTAGATTAGTTAGCACATTATTATTAATATTTTATTTCGTTTTAATATCAAAAATAGTGAAAAATTTAAGATTTTGATTTTGTTGGAAATTGGAAATTCTTAAGCTTTTAGAAAAAAAAAAAAACTGGAAGACGCATGTGCACACTATGGAATTGGAGAATGGCTTAAGGAAAAAAAATAGAGGACGAATGTCCACACTTGGAGAATGAAAAATATATATATATATATATATATATATACAGTGTGTGTGTACGGATGGAGGGATGGATGGTGTTTGGTAGTTAATGTATATATATGTATATATATTATTATATTGACAATAATGGATAAAGTTTATATTTGAAAAAAAAAAAAAGAGAGAATAGAAGTTTTAAATAAAAGAAAGTAAAGTTTTTGATATTATAATTATGAGCGTAAGTTAATAAATAACATAAAAATTAATTATTGAAATAAACTATAGCTTAATTAAGTTGTGTCCTAAGAGATAAATTTTAAAATAAATAAATAAATAAATAAATTCAATTTTATATGAATTAGAAATTTATTAATTTTTAAAATATGAAGATTTACAATTACCTTCATAAATATATAAAATAATAATAATAATAATACTTTGAATACCTAAAATTTTAGGATTGCCAAACCTATAATTTTAGATAAATAGTAATAATGTCTCTCTATGTTTTGTTAGGTGAAGAGTAGATTCAGGATTATTTTTCTCCAAAGTTTTTATGGACTTCTTTTAAGGTAAGGGAAATTAATGCAAGAGCTAGATTCTCTTTTTTTAAAACAATTTATATATATATATATATATATAGTATATATATATATATATATATATATATATATATATATATATATATATATATATATATATATACGCTTATTTGAAAACGTTTAAGTTATATTCTGTTTTATGCATGGATCAAACATGTTTTGCATGAAAAGTATGTTAGAATTTTATATTATGTTTTTGACAAATAAATGTGGAGATAATATACGCAGAATTTTGAACGAACGAACAAATATTCGACTATTATTTTACTCATTAACGTAAGATAATAATGACTTTCGCCCTTGTCAATGGATATAATACTAGACTTTACATTTCGCGAATGTGACCGATTCGAACCCCAACTCCTGTGGCTTTGCAGAGGTTACTAAGATTAAGAATGCTGGTCTGGCCCAATCTTTAAAGTTTAATAGTTCTGAGTACAAATGCACCCATTTGAAAAGTCCCACCTAATCGCACCCTTTGATGTTCCGATGGCCGTAGTAAATAAATTATTTGAATTGTTTTGATCGACCTGAAGGCGAAATCGTTTCAATCGTAAATAAATGCATACAGTTAGAAATTTTGAATGTATTGGCAAAAATAATAATAATAATAATAGTAATAATAATAATAATAATACATTTTTTTTTTACTCACAGCTTTATGAAAATGATTGATTTCAATATCTCCTATTTTGCAAGTGAGTTTGAAATGTTTGATCCATGGACTGCATTAATGTTCCTTATCAATGCGGAGCTCATTCCCATTTGTCGACTATTCTTCGTGCAATTGCAGTCGGGTGAGGAGTGATTGTTGTATCGGCGTAATGGTCATCATTAATTGACTTAAGATTTTATATTTGATTTTGTTTAACCGTTAGGTCGTGTTCATCGGGGATCTTTGGTATTTGTAGTTATTTGGATATTGATCCTTCAAATTTTATGTTAGATCAAAGTTGAGTTTTGGAGATTTTGAAATTTGTTCTAGTACTTGAATTGTTTATTTAAGACCCGAGAAATTCCAATTTCTGGAAAAATGACAAAATCGTAATTTCGGTTACAAAATTGTAATTTCGGTTAAAAATCTGGAATTTATTCTCTAAATCTTGGATGACAAAACGGATTTCACCGTTAGACTCGTCTCGCGAAATCTAGCTAGCACGTAAAATTTCGTCGACCTCGGCATACCACTTACACACGCCGGCGTGATCGCCGTCGCGTCAGAACAAATTTCGGGATGCGACGAAAGTCACATATAACAAGTAATCATGTGCCATAAGCGGTATGAGTAGAGAACGACGAAATCTGACAATGATAAATAACGTCAAAACCCGAAAAGCATTTATTATTAAATTGGTCATTTTAGAATTTGTTTAATGAGAATAATGCCAAAAGACAGCGCTGTCCTAACCTCAAAAAGCGAAGCAAAACTTAAAAACGAAACAAACTCTCATAGCACCATTTTTGAGATTTTCTGTATATAAAATTCTCTCTAAAATATCACGCAACCGACCTACTAAATTTCAGATATATTAAAGCCGTTTATGTAAGAGGTGGCTTCACAGTGGTACCGACCAGTAGCTTCTCAATCTAGAGGTGAGGTAAGCTCCCTACGCTATTCCTTAAGACTTTACTTAATGTTTTAAATTAATGAGGCCGCGCGATTGCTTGACTTGGCCTCAAACTCATAATCGAATTGATACGAATTTTGAAACCCAAGAAAGAAGAAATGCGGATCGCCACGGCTGGTTTGGGGTGTCAAATCTGTGCTTCAGACAATAAATCATGACATTGGAATGAGGGGCCGTAAATGGCCGGAAATGCGGGTTCACAAGGTTAACCGATGATTTGTGACGGTCGAATAGTAATGAGGTTTCACTATTCCCGAGATTAGTGTTCACAAAAATATATTTTCAGGTGAAAATGGGGTTTGGTCGAAGTGATTCAAGTTGAATTGCTCGTGGTTTGATTATTAGCCCAAGAGTTTCTAATTTTGATGTTTTAAATGATAATTACATGATATGATTGCAGGATTGGATATTAAGTGTGGATGTGTGCATGTTTACATATTTGCATGTGATTAGATCAGATTGAATTGGCATACATGCATTCCATACGACCGAACACTCCTAGCACTATAGAGAGCATGATGAGCAGACAGAGAAATGGTTCGTAGGGTCAGTTTTAAAAATATACTTATCTGAGGGTAGTCCAAATTAAAATATCAATCGCTTCGAGACAAACCCACCGATATTCATCGGAGGGTAGTCCACAAACAATTAATATATCAATCGTCGGAGACGGCCCAATTGATATATATACATCGGAGGGTTGTCCACTAACAAAACAATAATTCTCATTCGAGGCTTAGGCGAGTGTGAGAGAGTCGGTGAGGACTCGGGATCTGAGTTGGTCATGTAGACATTCAAGTAGGATCATGCATTTGCTTGAATGTATGTTTATTTTGGAACATCAGACCGCACTTAGGTGAGAGTAGTCACTTTAGGGCGATTATCTCCACTACATCGGAGCATTAGCTCACCTTGTCGGAGATATTATTTCACAGTACAGGAGCATGCTAGGACCATTGTCCGATTGAGGATTAGAAGAAAGTCGGGTTTCGTGGGCTTGCTGATGATATATATACATGTATTTAAATGTCTAATTTTAATATATGTATTGTGGCAAGAGTGAAAATATTGTAACTCTTGTAACTATTTGCATATAGTTGATTCATAGTTAGTATGTATTATGAGTCGCTACGGGCCTATACGACATTACTCATGTGATTTATTATATTGGATATATCGCGATATATTGCATATATTGCACCGTTTAGATGTATATGCAGGTTTTGTATTTGGGTAGAGCTCCCGTACAAAGCGAGACTCGCCTCGATGCAGAGACATGTCGGGTCACCCGACATTCACGAGTGTTTCCGCGGGTTGACGGGTAGTCAATGGATCCCCGGGTTTGGGGCGTCACAGTTTAAGTTTGCAAATATTTGGACAATGGATTTTGGATAGTAGATGTTTTAGTTTTCAAATTGAATATTGAGGATTTTAGATTTGTTCCGCTACTCTAAACAGGTACTTGGTAATTGGTAACTTCCGATTACAAGATAAGTATTCAGTCGTTACAATCGTGTTCTCTGGTTTAGTGTGAAATGACCGGTCACGTCCTGGAGTGGTCTCGGGCGTGACATCGATGGTTTAAATCCTCGTTGGTGATGTTATTAGTTTTTGAAAAGTGAGAGCTTGAATTTTTTTCTAAAAGAGGAGTTTACTAATTTTATCGGCAAATGCATCTTGAAAAATTTTAGTCGATGGTTTAGACAAGGGATTTTATCAGATTTTGGCCTTTGATTGGTGATCGAATCTTTTCTCGGCTTGAGACTTTGAGCCGATGCATTGGGAGCTCAAATAATAATACTATGATAGTTTTAATTTCTAGGCGTGGCGAGAATCATACTGCACTTGAAGGAGTTAAGGTCGATCTCGTTATGTAATGTGACTGTATAAGCTTTGTGCCAGATTAACTATTAGCGCATGTGAAAGATGTTCTTTGTAGATTGGCTCTTTCAGGCTTTTGTTCCTGGTAGCTCCTATTCTGGACCAATATTCTTGCCTGCAAGCGAAGTCTTGCAGCTAATCTTAAGTGGCCTTACGAGGTCGTATTGCGATGTTGCTCTAAAATTGGATGGTAAGGCTTATGTGGGGTTGATTGGGTTTCAATTTATGTTCGTAAGATAAGGTTTAAAACGGTGGATTTCTTGGCTTATGTTACTTGCATTTGGCGGTTGAATGTGCATTGCTCTGCTAATGGCACGGTTGTGGGTTCGATTATTGCACAGGAGAGTCTCGAAATCGAGTTGTTGTCCTCTTTGCCTTACTTGTTTATTATCTGTTGAAGGACTTTGCTATGGTCAGATTGGGAAGCTGGTGCTCTTTGTGGTTGTTAGGTTTATGAGGTGCCTGCTCTCTAAATCTTTCTTTGGATGATGATTACTTGTTCTTCAAGAGTTCTCTAGCTGAGGCTGAAGTGGTTCATGATATTCTCTTGAGATTGAGCAGGAGTTTACGCGTCCAGACTATTAATTAGCGGCCCGTATAAGAGTTATGTTTAGTTCTAACATCTGCGCCCCGATAAACAAAATGAGATAGGCGTGGTTTTGTTGGGGCGTTAAATTCACGTGGTAATTCTTACTATCATAGGCCTTGGCAGTAGATTACAGCGGAACTGGTTTTGAAGATCGTTTGCGTCGCCGGTTTGTCTTCTTGGCATAGCGAGCTATTATCGAAGCAGAGCGGCGTTTTAGTAAAGGCGTAGCACAAGCATTGCTTACTTACAGCATGGGCGTCTTTCTTATTCCTTCATGATTCCACAGAGAGGACCTTAGAGAAAGCGACTTTCGTTTTGGTAGAGCTCTCGCGTGAAGACATAAGATGATACATTGGCGAGATGGGGAAGATTATGAGGAAGGAGGAAGAGGTGGATTGAAAATGACCCATGTGATCTACGCTTGTTCCCAATCTTGGCACTTATTTGGAAAGCAAGGTTTGGAATCTTCTAGCAAAACCACAGCACCATGTGCTTCAAAGTATTCAACGAAAAATATTTTCCTTGGGGACTGCTTTCTTCAATTTGGAATTAATCTAATTTTGTTTGGAAGAGTATTTGGTCGGCAAAGAGTTGTGAGATTGGGGTATGGCAAGAGCATTGGGTGCAGCGAGGAAATCACTATTGTTTGGAGCTTGATGTGGGTTAGACACTTTACCCCGATTTAAGTTGATCTATAATCTTTGAGGTTGGACTTGGAAGGTGCGATTTCTTTTATTTGGAGACACACCAATTAGTTGGAATGAAAGAGTTTATCACGGTTGCCAGTCCGATCGGGCCCCGGTGTGTGTGAGCATTACTTCACAATCGCGAGCATGATTTTTCAAATTTGCACCATTTTGAGCTCATGACTCTATCTGATTAATAAATCTTGCTATGACATACTGTGTTGTCCCTTGGTGATGTACCCGCTGCGGGCTTCTACTGGCTTGGAAGAGTTTTATGACTTCCACTTCCTCTAAAAATTAACTCTCAGATTTTGTGTGGAGGTTGTGCGATGGTGTTTACCCTTAAGAGTGGGCTTCATAAAGGAGTGGTGTTGGATACGTGTTGTGAACTGCGACATAGAGTTGAGGATGCATGTCATATATTTTTAATTGCTCATTTGCTCGATCTTTTGTTGGGTAAGCTGCGAGTTGGATTTTCATTTGCCTTGGGGAAGTTTTCATACTAGTATTTTGTCTTTGCTTGGCTTACTGAAGACAACTTGGTTTTGTGCAAATTTTCTACGTACTTACTTATATGGGCTATTTGGGGCCCGTGCAATAATCGGGTTTAGGTAAACGGCTTTTTGGCGGAGGGTAATGGGCGAGAATTGCCTTTTAGGTATGTGATGGCAGGCTGCTTTCGTGTAAAACCAGCAAGGTCGTTCTGTTGGCACTATTGTAGGTTTGGTCTGCTAGGTTCGACCTCCTGTTGGGCGATTGAAATTGAACATTGATGCAGTTATGCTGAAAGATCCAACAACAGTAGGGGTAGGGATGGTCTTACGTGATTCTGATTGGTTATTGGTTGCATGTAAGTCTGTTGTTTTACTATTTTGTTGCTCTTTGTAAAAGTTTGAAACAAGCCCCAGTCTTCACAGGACCACGTGACTCTATAAACTATATTTTACATGAGGACTGAAACAGGTTTGTTCTTCAAGTTGTAGTGGACCACATTTACTTTAGGAACACTTATATTGGCGTTGGATCATTACTTTGAACAATTCTTCAGGTTGTGGTTTGTTAATAATTATTTTTCTATTCAGTTTGTAAAGCAACAAGTGAATAGGCCGGCTCATTGTTTAGCTAGAGCTACGTGTTCTTATGCTAGTCCTTTTATTTCATTTTCTATTCTCTCTATTTTAGAGGATACTCTATTAGCTGGTTTGCTTATTTAGTAAAGCTGTCTGCTTATCTTTAAAAAAAAAATGTTAAACAATGAAATAAAAACAACACCAAAAATCATTAAATACAAACAACACTAAAATAACAAATAAAACGAATAAAGAAATAGAAACAAACAAAAGTGTGCATGTATGGAGTGAGTGAAAGTGTGTGTAGTGTGAGAGAAAAAAAATTACAAATAAGAAGGTAAGGAGAGAGAAAATGAACTAGAAACCATATTTAACTCAACTGTAATATTTAATCAAAGTAATATACCAAGAACCCATTTTTAAATAAAACTATTGCATCAAACATTCACAAATGATATATACCAAATCAGGATACACTTATACCACAATATGACAATAAGTTAGAACATAAAATTAAAAAAAAAAAAAAAAGAATATACAAACAAATAAAAAAAAAATTAGATTCTATAAGAGAAAAGGAAGTAGACAAATGAAGAAAAAAAAACTCTCAAGATCTCCAATCATTATTTTTCACTTTAGGAATCTGCTTGTGAGAAACCAAACCACTTTGAATCAACAATCAATATAACAGGGGTTGGCATTACCCAAAAAGGTGTAGGCAATAGGCATGCTAGCTCTATCTTTCACTTACCTTCAAAGCCCTCACAAATTTCATTAAAGTTTCCTCAAAATTATTCTACAGGTGATGGGAAATCAAGAGCCTATCTCACCATGACCACATCAAACCACCATTATGCAATAAATGGACATACCATGATGGGAAATACGCCCTACAATCTACAGATTCTACACCACAAACAAAACAAAAAGTAAACAACATATTTTCTTTAAAAGGCTTATTCAATCATTCCATTTACACTTCAAGCTAGGGTTGTTCATAAGTTAGTTTGGATTGGTTTGAGTATAACATTCAATCCAAACCTATAACATCGGTTTGAAAAAATTACAATCCGTTCCAAACTGTTCAAAGTACTCAAACCAACCAAACCTAATATTACGGTTTCAGTTTGGTTTGCGGTTTGAACGAACTCAATTTATGTATTTAAAGGAAATAATTTTTGATAAGATGTTCTATCATATAAAATTGGGGGAAAAGGAAAGGTTTAGGGAATATAAAATGTATAACAGGAAATCATCAAGCAACATACCAAAACCATAATTATGACACTAGAATATTAATGAAGCAACAGGAAACAACTACCTAGAGTAGCAAAATGTTCTTAACATAAAATTAATTCAAAGCAAAACTTGAATTAGTATCCACCCTTTAGGTCATTGATACAATACACTAGCCAATAAACATCTAAGCAACATGAGTTTCACATATCCTCTTCCATGGGATCTTCCTCCACAATTTCACTTGATTCTCTAATTTCTAGCAAAACATAGAAAAAATAAGAGAAGTTATCATTTTATATATCACAAAAATATAAATTACCAAACCAAATAATTTATGTATAATACCTTGTGTAATTTCTTCATACATTTGAACCCTTTCTAAAATTTCTTGCAAATTGATTATGTAATATTTCTTCAACCAATTTTGTGAACAAACAAGTGCCTCCACTGTTTTAGGAGATAATGAATTCCTAAATGCATCAAGTATACGTCCACTTGTACTAAAAGATGATTCAGAAGCGACAGTTGGAATAGGAATTGTCAATATATCTCTTGCCATCTTGGAGATAATCAGATATTTAGAAGCATTCAACTTCCACCAATCCAAAATATCACAAGATCCCAACTTTTCAAGATTATCTAACAAATACTTTCCAATCTCATATTTAGTCTCCAAAGATGCCTTATCTTCCAGTTTCTTTTCAAATGCATCATTAATATCATCACTATCATTATCATCAATTCTCCCTAATCTAGAGGGAGTATTTATTTCATACCCAAGTTCACTTGAATCAAAATCATTATACCATTTATACAATCGATTGAAAGTTGATTCAACCAAATCAATTTTTATGACAGCTTGACTTGCTTCATATACTTGTTCAAAGCAAAATTTCACATACTTCAACTTATATCGGGGATCCAAAACAATAGCAACATGCAATAAATAATTTACATTATTAAAATTTTCCTAATATTTGGGAAATTTTTCCTTCATTCTACATGCATAGGTAACCATCACTTTATGTAAAACCCAAGTAAATTTGAATTTTTTCGAAAAATGTTAAAAAGGTAAATTGCCGATGTAGTACATGTTGCAAACTTGAAATTTTCTAGATATTAAATGACGAAACGGACCTTACCGTTGGATCCGTCTCACGAAATCTAGTTACTCGGACGAATTTCGTTGAATTATGAAATAATCGGGATTTTCACGATTTTGGGGAACAGGTGTCTGGTGGACCCCAAAAAAATAGGATTTTAGAAAAAAAATCTTGAAAGTGGAAAACAATTCAAATAAAGTTCATTTAAAATAATTTGAACTTAAACCGGGATGAAATAAATTGTTTCAGGATAGAAACGGACCCGGACCAGTTGTGAACACGTGGCGCGACATAAGCTAAGCCTTTAAGTCAAAGACTTAAGTTGGGAGTAAGAAAAGGAAATCAGGTTGGAGGGAAGAACTCATTTTTTTCTCTTTGGAGCTGGCTGTGAGAGAAGAGGGAAGAAGAAGGAGAAGAAGTCCAAGACTTCTTTCTTCAATCTATGGAGTTCCGTCAAGCGGAATTCGTCGAGCTAAGAGTGAAAGTTCATCTACTCGACGAGGGCTACACGTAGGTACCAAAAGGAGGGATTTCACCGAAGATCCAAAGGAGGAGAGTTCGAAAAATCAAAATTTTGAATCGGGTGTTCTGAGACCTTATTCGGTTCTACTAATTAAAAGGTGAGTTCTTCCTAACTTTAGATTTATTCCCTATTTATTTTGTGGACTGATTTCTACCTAAAGGGAACATCTGGTGCATTTGGATTTTTCTACAAGGGATTGTTTGGCCTGTTTTAAAACGACTTTAATTGTTGTTTTGCGGCCCGTTATAGCCGATTTTGTGTGTTAATTTGTGGTTGTGTGTAATATGTCCTAAAAAGTGTATAGGGATTGTTTGGATTAAAAATTATACAGGTTGTTATTGAATAATTAACCTGCCTTAAGGGTTGTTTGACTGTTTAAAAGCATTGACACATTTATATGTTTTTTGACTTGGATTTATTAGTCGGTTTTGTGTGTTGATTTGTGGTTATGTGTACTCTGTCCCAAAAAGTGTTTAGGGACTGTTTGGATTAAAAAAGAATTATCTTAACTGTTAATTGATGCCCTAAGTTGGCCTATTTTAAAAATACTGTAATTACCGTTTTGCGGCCCGTTTGTGGCCGGTTTTGTATGTTGATTTGTGGTTGTATGTAATATGTCCCAAAAAGTGTTTAGGGACTGTTTGGATTGAAAATAACAATCCGGATTGTTAAGGGCCAGTTTGGTCGATTTTGTGGCCAATTGAAGAGTCGGTTTGGGGTTACTTGTGTGGGTTGTTTTCGTGGGCATTATATATGTCACAATTGGCCTTGAGGGTGAAGGATGTTATTACTTGATTGGTAATAACATACTTGATAATTGTTGTTTAATGAATGTTGATATATGTATGCTTATATATTGACATTGAAATGAATGGTTGTTTTGGAAATTATATATATGTAATATAATTGTCCATGATACATGGTTAAATGTATGAGATAAATTGTCTATATGACATTCATTACATATGTGACATGGCATTGACATGCAATGATACACTACATTGCATATGCACGGGAACATCGCATTTCATGGATATGAGTGCATGGTTAAGATCCAATACCTGACCAAATGATTGATGATGGGCTCGTACCATTGGACAAAGTCGATAGGTCGCATTGTTGACGAAATGGTAAAGAAAACTTGTCGGGTAATAGCAAGAAGAGGCTAGATGAGAAAAAACTGTACTATCACGGGCCTTTCCCACAACTAGCTTTTAAAATGAAAAGAAAATGTAGGTTGATTTTCGAGTTTGGAAAAATCCGTCCCCGAGGAGGAACGGTTTTGCTTTGGAGTCGCCACTTACTTTTTATTTTTATTTTTTTCTAAATGGGGAAAATGAAGTAAGAACAAAAACCCCCCCATTTACTCAAGTCAGGAAAAAGCGGTCTACAAAACTAGATTTCTGGGTCCGGGGATCAGTTTACCCATTGGAAAGGTACCTCATGCGAGGTAGCACCCCTCTAGGCCCGAAACTCTGTCTATACTAGTGAATTGGGTATGTGGGAGCATATGGGTTAAAGATCGAAAAGCTTGAGGCTATCTGAGGCTATAAGATTGACTCGAATCACACCCGACCTACTCGGTATCTAGCATAAACACTGAAGCCAAATGAAAGAATGGGTGCGTCTTCAGTGAGGGAGGCCCTGTAAGTGTTGCATAAGAGGTCAGTCAACAAACTCAAATGCACCACAAATGTCAATGTCTAAACACCATGTACGCAAATGAATACAAATACCAACGCCCAAGCACGTAACTGAGATCCTTAGCCATGTGTTGTAGGAATAGGTAGGGCAAATAATACATTATACATCATACATTTAAAACCAAATATCGGATCCCATACCAAAAGAAGGGAAGCAGGCTGAAATGAGGTAAGTGGTTTTTGCTGCTACATTCCTTTAAAATCCACAAACCGTCAGCGCGCAATCCCACATTCCCCACTACCTCACTTTATTTCAAACCGAAACTGGACTCATATACCACAGGCCCTGCCACGGTTCCTTCGGAAGACAGGAGCACGCCATAATAGATTTGAGCTTGAAACATGCTAAAATAGGGGCTGGGCATGAGTTGTCTTGCACAACCAATTGAACCGATTCTCAACAAGTCCAAACAATTGAGAAAAAATTTGAAACTTTGTCAGAAAATTCCTCATACAGTAAGGAATCTAACAAAACAAACGGTGCATGATTCCGAGTCCGAATGAGTGAGAACCAACTGAAACACGATAAAGTGTTATAAAACGGGGCTACAACCAAGCCACCCCATTTTATTAAAATAAAGACCATGGGATTCACTAATTTATAAGCAATGCAGCCACCTAGATCCCTAGAACCAAACTGAAATTCAGCTACCTAAATCCCATGAACTTAGCTGCAAATTCAACTACATAAAGCCTCCATATATAGCCATTGTTCCTAGAAAGTCATGTCATTCACAAAACGTCCTAACACAAATTTCTGGGAATGAACCCAAGTAGCCATTCGCTAATGCAATGCCAAAGGCTCAAACCAATCCCAAGGAGACAAGAGACAACTTTGCAATTTTACCTACATTAAGCTAATAATCGAGGGAACTACTCATCCATTAAATACATGCCAAGATTTGCATTTGGAAAAGCTGAACCTAATGAACCGGCTCAGTCACGAGTTTCCCAACTTGATTGAAAAAACCTCAAAATTTGTCAGGACCTTCCTCACAGAGTAAAAAATCCAACAAAACAAATGGAGTGCAATTCTGACTCTGAATGAGTAAGAATTGACACAAACAAAGCAAAGTACCCAAACTGCTATTTCGGAAAACTGAACCTAATGAACCGCCTGGTCCGGTTTCCCAACCTGTTCATCCGATTGAGGAAAAACCTCAAATTTGGTCATAAAATTCCTTAAAGAATAAGGAAACTAACAAAACAAACGGTGCATGATTCTCATCTCGGATGAGTGAGAACCAACTGAAACAAACCGTTGTGTTTTCTAAAACTGGGGCTGCCTAGCAAAAACTATTGAACCGGTTCTCATGTATTAGCGTGAAAACCGTACCATTCAATTCAAAAGAATGACATGACCCCATAGTCTTTGTGCAGACCTTGAAGGTCTCTGGGATAATCAAAATGAAATATGCACGAAGGCCCGATAAGCCTTACCATTTGAAAACTTGGCCCCATGGACCATTGCCTTACCCAACAAACTGTGCTTGGGTCAGCCAAGCAAAAAGATATATTTTATTCAAGGATCAGAGCATAGGGAAGACCAGATGTAATCAAACTTCAACTCTTCCCATTCTCATTGAGAGACGTGGCAGCCACTTGGTATGACTCACTACTAGTGGGATCAGTGAATACTTGGGAAGAACTGGTGGAGGCATTTATGGCGATTTTCCCTCCGGCTTCCTTTGTTGAGAGAGGAGAAATCATTTGTTAAACAAGGGGAGGATGAGGAGTCTCTACACTATGGGAGAGGTTCAGAGACTGCGAGCCTTACATGCATGGTATAGATCTGGCCATTCGGATGGACATTTTCTACCATGCCGCGAATTATACCTCAGTAAGTATAATTGATGCATCTGCTATGGAGGTTTTAAAGAAGAAGTCTGCGAGAGGAGGCAAGGCAAAGTTATTGAAGACCTTGCCATACAGCTACAAGACTCCATCACGAATCTTGGGAGAGCGACGGGATGAAATGGTCGATTGGATTGAATAGAACTACAACCATAGAAGCCAAGCTTGATGCAATTATGAACAAGCTGAGTAGCAATGGGAGGAGGATACTGCGCACATGAAGTTGGATGCCAACACCCCAGATCAGGAGGAGGGTGTGCAGGTATGTGTAACCGTATATGTGCACCAGGAGCTTCCTTGGTATTTTAGTGTCATTAAATTTTTTGAAAGTTGTTTTTAGGGTGAAATTATAAAGTTTTCAAATAATTGTGGCACTTTTGCAAATTAAGGAAAGTGGAGGGTGAAATTCCAAGTATGAAATTTTAAAGATAATAATAATAATAAGTGCAAAATTGTTCGAGGCAAGTTTAGAAAATTCTCTAAACCCCAGGATGACAACAAAAGCGGATTACTTGTAGTTAAGTTCGTCTCTGGCGAAATCTAGTAACCCGAGAAAGTTTCGTTAAATTCCAGATCGTTGGAATATTTTATGAATTTAAAGCTGACGGGTTTGAGTGAGACACAGCGAGTTTTAGAAAATCTCGAAAAATGTAAATATTTAAAGAATATTCAATTATGATAAATGAAATTGAAACCGGGACAAAATAAATTGTTGGAGCTACAGAAAATGATCGAAATGGGAAATAAAAAGGGACATGTGATTACTTGGAAAAAAAAAACGAAAATAAAAAACAAAATGAAAATCGATTGCAGGGATGAACGGACGGTGAGGCGTCACGGAGAGAGAGGAATGTTTTTATTTTTATATTTTTCTCTTGTTTTTTTAGATTTATGGAAATCGGACCGTAGGCTTTAATCGGAGCGAAGGCAAGGGTAACATAGCGGCGAGGCTACGCTATGAATATACATATCTTGGCACTTTTTATTGACTTTCTAAAGGAGCGAAAATTTGCCTACTTGTGTTATTTCGAGCCTGATGCCTCTGTGGCTTGATTTTCTTAGAAGACCGTGAAGATAAATGAAGCTTCCAGTCCCAAAATTTTCTTTGAGTTTAGAATTTTAGGAATTTTGGGGCCCACGTGTTCGGATGGTCGAGGGCGAATTTTGGGACTGTTTTCAAACAGTTTGGGTTGAAATTTCAGGAGTGTAGTCGGACAAGTCGGACAGAATTTTCAGAAATGTTTCGGGTATTTTTAGACTCTATGAAAAGTCCCTTGAGTCAAAGGTTTGCTAAAACAGATAGTTTTTATGGGGCATTTAATGTAGGGACATTTGGTAAATTACATCATGTGCTCCCGATGTCCTTGCTCCAGATAGGACTAGCACGTAAAGTTTTGTTACTAATCGAAGTTCGTTCGATGTAGTCACTTTAGAAAGCCACATGTGTATGTTTTATAGTTCGCGTTAAGCGAGGGCATTTTGTGAGTGGAGGGGAGGAATCAATTGTATGTGGTTGAGCATCAGAAGCGAGAATGTAGAGTGCTTGACAAAAATTGTAAGAAATTAGTCGAGAAAAGGTAGTACTCAATCATTTTCTAAAGCGAAAGTGTTTAGATTCTGAAGTTGTAAAGTGCTTTGAAAATATAGATTTATAAAGCATTTTTTTTACCTCCCAATTGTTATACTCAGCAGAAAAGTTCGATTTCAGTATTTAAGAAACAGTTTGGCCTGGTTTAGCAAAACTCCTAGATGGCACAGCTCAGTTTCCGGTCAGATGTATTTCGGATTGTGCATGGCAAGGTTATGGGATATTATGACTAACTATATTGCATGGTCGGCAATTTGGGGTTAGATCTAGCATCTGTTTTATATAGTGGGCGCCCTCTGCACATTCGAGGGTATATAGTTAGCGGCTTAGTACATAGCGATGAGGTGTTGAGGTTTCGGGTTCCTTCACACCAGCTTGTTTTAGTTAGAGGTTCCATTATGCTATATATAGATCCAGCCCAGTGCTGGGACCATCTTAATAGGGTGTTAGGGTTCACTATGATCACACAGTTCAGGGATGGGCATACTTCTAGGGTATTTCAAAAATGGGGCCCGCGGTGGTTTGGTACTTGATTTACAGTATAGCGGCTTTTCGGATATTAACCGCGGCTGAAACACGATTTTCGACGTGATAATAGTTAAAGCAGTTTTCAGCGGTAGAAATAGTTTTCGAATAGTTTTGGTAATAAATAGTTTTCAGCACAGTTTTCAGAAATGGTTTTCATAGCAAAAACTCAATTTTCTCATAAACAGTTTTACTACCATTTATGTACAGATTTTCATATTGGGAGGTACATACAGCAGACAACAACATTTAGAACTTATAGTACTGCTGAGCGATTTGGCTCCGCGGTTTTATTTTAAAATAATTTTTCGTGCAGTGTTGCGAAGCGAAAGACCTTTCTACCGGGATCCTCGGTCTAGGCGGTATGTTGTGATTTTATATAAGATAAGGTGTAAATTAAACTAGTAAAAGTTAAAATGTGGCATTTGTATATGTAAATATCTTGCCAAATATGCATGGTTTGAAAAGAGAAAACGGAGTTCTTGATAAACTTATATTTGATTGATCCTTATCTTATATTTTGATGAGCGAGGTCCTTTATTATTTCTGTTGGACATTTGGAAAACATTAGAGTGTATTTTTGTTTATACGGGTGATTTTGTATTTTTGGAGAAGCCGTGGCGTCACGGTCGTTATGCTGCCGGATTTTCATTAAATCTAAAGGTGTGATTTTGATAGAAAAGTGAAAAATTTATAACCAGTTTTCCAATCTGATTTAATGAGTTTGCGGCAAACTTCATAGTAAGCTTGTCGGTCGAAGCCGAGCTTGTTGCAGGAGGTTCTTGTGGAGTTCTTGTGATTTCTTTGTCACTAGGAAGGGGGTGTCATTGGAATAGTGAGAGAAGGAAGGAGAGGGAAGGATAAATAGTCTTACAAGGGTGAGGAAGAAGGAACCTACCCAGGGTGAAACAAAGTATATGAATAGAGTAGAGAGATTTACCACTGGCCTAACTAACTTGTGACACTACATCTATGCACTTGAGGAACCACGAGAGCTTTTCGTATGGTTGAGCACAAGGCCCTTGACATGGACAGAACCACTATTAGGCTTATACTTAGCCTGGGTTCCAGCCGGCCCGGCCGGCGTAGGAACTGACGGAGGAGAGTATCAAGGTGAAGAATAACTCAAACCTTTGAAGATCGGGTCTTTGCAATTATGGCCAAACAAAGGATCACAGTTTTGTGATAAAGTTTCTTGCATTGAGAATTTCAAGGCGACCACAATTGAGTTCCAAACCAATATCAATGCTACATTGAGAAACTTGGGGCTTCAGTAGGAAAACGGCTGTACTAACCTTGCAAACGATCAGAAATACATTTCCTAACCAATACGAGGTCAATCCTAAAGATCTCACACCAGAAAATGAGAAGCGTGATGAATTGCAAGAAGCAAGAAGAAAATGTAGGACAAAGCATGCATGGAGACTGAATCGATGAAGAGAAAAGCTCGAGAGTAGAGAAACGCAGGCAAAAGAATGAAGAGAGCCAAGTACAACAAATGTCTAGCTAGGGACACTAAACTGAGCAACTTCTTAGGAGGCAACCCAAGCAGGAATTTTCATTTTGTTTGTTTTTGTTTAGTCTGACTTATTCAATAGAATTTTTTAGTATTTGATGTTTCAACTTCATTTGCTAGTAGTTTTATTTTAGTTGTTGTTGATTTTCAGGAAAATGAAGCCAAATTCAAAGAAGAACCATTTTAAGAAGCAAATTGTTTCCAAAAGAAAATATGTAGAAAATGACTACAAGGGGGAGTAATTCCAATTCTCTAAACCTGTCTTTAAGGATAATGCATATCTGAATGTTTTGGGAATGTTATGTTGCTTGAATAAAAACATATTTTTAATATCTAGGCATGGCATATTGAATTAAGAATTGAGATGAGTGTTAATACTTGAAGTAAAGGTTTTTGATGGTTTAAACAAGTTTCACATGGGATTGGTAGTATGAATGGATATAGGTTGTTTTAAATGTTCTATGAAAGAAAACATGAGAAAGATTTAATTTCAGGAAACTTCAGTTAAGTGTCGCAACATGCTTTTTCTGTGTCGCGACATAGTAGAATTAGGAAGCAAATTGAAAAAGAAAATTATGTCGCAACATAAGTCTGTTATGTCGTGACATAAATTCAAATAGCCCTTAAAGAAATGTTGCAACATACTCTACTGTGTCGCGACATTTGTTGGGCTCTATCTACAAAGAATATTGAAATTATGTCGCGACAGACTTTCTTTATGTCACAATAGAGAATTAAAGACGTACAGACCCAAGGGCAGTAATTGTTGCGACATTTAATGTAGCACACAATGAATTAGTTGGATTATAAATGGAAATTTTTTTGAAAATTGAATAACCACCTTTCTCATAAACTCCCACCCGTCTCAACTTCTCTACTCAAGTCTCTCTCATCTCACTCCCTAAAAATCCTAGAGTTCAGAAACCCTAACATTACCATGTCTGATCCTACCACCCTGATTCCAAACCTTCACGAAGTCATGGGAAGAAGTGAAATTGGAGAATCAAAGCAGAGCAAGGTTTTGGAAGTAACAAATATGAGACAAGTTGCGGAAGGGATGATGTGACAAAGTCATCAGACAGTGGATGAACCAAGGAAAAGAAAAAGGGGAGCGGATGAAGCGAAGACAAGGAACTTAATTCGAGAAAAGCGACGGCTTTGATGGAAGGTTGAACGAGCTTCATGGGTGAAAGAGGGTTAAAACATTATCTTATCCAGCTTCTTTGAAATGGTGGAGAAGAGAGAATGGCAGTCTCTGGCAAAATACAAAGAACCTGGATGTGCCTCTTTGGTAAGGGAATTCTTTGCAAATATGATAGAAAGATAAGGAAAAAGAGTGTATGTTAGAGGACAATGGATAGATTTCAGCAGAGAAGAGATCAACAAATTGTTCAATCTGGGTGTGCAGATGGATCAAAGTTCGAGGAAACAACTAAGGAAGCAGGCACGGAGAGATAGTTGACCTTCTCACAGCTGGAAAAGGAGAATGGAAAGGAACAAAGATAAATCCTTTTAGATCCATTGCTAGAGGAGACCTAAAAGAGGAAGCTAAGGTATGGTTTTACTTCGTCAGTTTTATCTTGAGGCCATCTAAGCATCTAAGAACAGTGGGAAGAGAATAAGCAATTCTCCTTTATGCATTGCTAAAAGGTTACAAAATAGATGTAAGAAAAATGATTGAAAATTCCATCTTGAGCTACTTTGAAGGTAAATGCAGAGGAATGATTCCACACCCACCCTGCTTGATAACCAACCTGCATCCAAGGTGATTAAGAAAGAATGGGAGTGAAACTTATCCCAGGCCTCCTCGACTTTAACAAGTATTACCAAGGGCAAAAGAACAAAGGAAGGTAGAAAAAGAAACATAAGCAAGAAAAAGGAATGAAGGGTGCACTGAGATAGAACAGTGGGAGAGCCAAGCTCCAATGCAACCAGAAGTTCAGAGAAATCAAGATCCAATCAGGAATACACTCCTAGAGTAGAGACAAAACCATAATGAACAAGATGAATGTTCGGGTAGAAGTTACCGTAATGGAGCCCAGTGGGAATCTTTAATGTCCATGCGACAAGAGATGATCAATTAAGGACACAGCTTCAGCTAAGGGAGGAGTATTTTGATGCAGAGCTTAAAAAAAGAGACCAGAATTTAGAGGATGCATTAAGAAAAAGGGATGAAGAGTGGAGATTAGAAATAGAAAAAATGGACCAAGAGTGGAGAGCAATCTTGAGAGATAGGGATAATACCTTGAAAGCAAGCATGGATGGAAGAGATAGCAACTACATGAACAGTCTAGGACACTATAAACAAAGTTTTCGCTTGATGAGCTATGAGATAGTAAATAGCAAGGACACTCCACGGAATCTCACAGCGATGAGCGGCGGAACTTACAGAGGTAATGTCAAGATCCTAAAAGCTGGGTTATGAAGGCGAGTTTCCGACAGAAGAAGATACCTGCATACAAATCTGAATCTTAATTTGTAGACCCTACACTATAGTCCCCGGGGGTCATCCACTTGGAGCCACATATACCTATACGACCAGTTCGATTGGACCGAAGCACTTTTGTACCTTGTACATAAACAAAAAAAGATAAAACTCTAGAACATGTCAGGAAAGAAGAACTTACTAATAGGAGGTAGAAGAATATCTAAGGATGGAAGCAGCCAAGGAGAGGGCAGCAAAGAATAAAAAATGAACAATACACTACTTCCTCCAACTCCTCATCCTCTTTGTACTCAAAGCAATTCCTCTGAATAAAATAAAATTTTTAGCAAAAATTTTATGTTCACTTGTGTCTTGATTGATTGGTGTTCTTTGATTAAATTTCTTTGCTTCATGATTTCCAGTTTCAATTTTTGAATAAAGAAGAAAACAACTACCTGGATTTAATTGTTTATTAGCTGCAGCAAGTTTGGTTTAAATGACTTGATTACAATTGTTGGTGTGTTGTGTTGTTTTGAGTTGAATGCATGATCAAATGAACTCTTTTACTTGATTAGAACAACACAACAACAAACCTCAAAACCAAACAAACCTTTGTAATTGAAATTGTGGTAGGCCTCAATGAATTGGAAAAGGAAGTTGCATGTGTAAGTTAGAATGAAGTTTAAAGTTCAGATTTAAGAAAATGTATTAAATAGGCGGCCGCAAAGCAGACTTTTGAAGCACATTTGTATAAGCAAATAAGGTCGATGAGATCACGAAAAACAATGCACATGGTCAAAATGTTCCTTAACAAATTGTGAAGATTAGGGACATCTTAAGGTTGATCCGCCAGTTAAATAGTCCAAGGTCCTAGAACTTGTTAGATTATTAGTCAAGGCGAAATCCTAGGCAATGCCACTAACAGTAAGTGATATAAGCCATCCTTGGAAGTTTGAGCCTTTCAAACCTACCCTCATAACATGCATAAGCATAAACTTTAGTTCCAAATTTGAGCCAAATTGTCTAGTTTCTTCATTTAAACAGCAATTAGAAGCCTAAAACCCCTCCTTTATTCTAATCCTACGAGTAAGACCATATTTGCCCGAAGTTTGAGGACATGAACACAAAATACGAGAAAATGACAAGTTTAGGGAATGTTATGTTGATTTGAAAGGAAACAAGAATGAAGGATGGAAAAGAA
Organism: Tetrastigma voinierianum; assembly: GCA_016808115.1. Taxonomy (NCBI): domain Eukaryota; kingdom Viridiplantae; phylum Streptophyta; class Magnoliopsida; order Vitales; family Vitaceae; genus Tetrastigma; species Tetrastigma voinierianum. The sequence goes on from JAEQBH010001385.1 coordinate 587,058, forward strand.
AAGAACAAATGAAGAAATGGAAAGAATGCAAAGAAGAAGTCAAAATTATAAATTGTCAAATGGGATTAAGTTTTTTCTTGTGGCCTCCCTCTCTTGAACAATTAAGTTCTTAGGGGTGTTTCAACACCTAGTACCCTAATACCAACTAGTATGGGAGCTGCTAACCCAAAGTTCTCTAAGAGTGGTAGAAAGCCTAAGAAGACAAGTCATTGCACTAATCCTAAAAATATTTGACAAGTAAAATAAAAGCAAAAAGGGGACTTCTCTCTAAAAGATGCCAAGCTGAGAATATGCGGTATGATACATCAACGACAAGTTTAGGGGAATATATTTGTCAGACATTAGTAGAAAAGGATGAAGGATAGAGGCAGATACACCCTTGAAGGAGAATGCGGGTAAATTTTTTAGCCTAAATTCTCCATTTATCTACCCAAGTACCGAAGCCAAACTCTACAAGCTTAAAAGACCTACTTGATCTTGAAGGTGGTACTTGCCTACATTAGTGGAGACTAATATGAAAAACAAGCATATGGGACCTTGAAGAGCTAAAAGAAATTGTAGTCATTGTGTAGAGTCCCAGAAGATTAGCTAATCCTACCAAGGAGGAAGGAAAAGAAAACCATCACACACACACACACACACACACACACACACACACACACACACCGATCAGGATTAATTGACTAAATTGTTTACATTTCAGAATTCATTAGTTTGTTTGTGACAATAATTGAAATTTTTTGTTAAGTATGAACTAAAAACTAAATTTGAAATTAAGCTGCAACTTACTAGTTTCAATTCAAGTTGCAGATTTAGAAAGAAAAAAAAAATTGCAGTGCAAAACATAAAAATGTCCTTACAAATAAAGCTAATTTGTTTAAGGACAAACAAAATCTTATTTTCTTTGCTTGGGGACAAGCAAAACTTTAAGTTTTGGGGAATTTGATGAGTCTTAAACTCATTTATTTTTAATCCATTTTTTTGGCTTGTTTTCAGTATTTTCATAGCTGTTTTAATGCCAAATTATGGAATATTTACAAACTTTGTGTTTTGCAGGAGTTAATTCAAAAATGAGAGATTTCCATCAAGAAAGAAGAGAAAAAGAACAATTGTAGCAGTCTATGTCGCGACTGAAATTTGTGTGTCATGACAAACTTCAGCGGTCATAAAGCGAGTATCCCATGACAGCATTTCCTATGTCATAACACCATAATCTGATTGTTGACAATTGAGCTAGGTCGCGACAGAGAATGGGAAAAACATAAGCAAGTCGGTGGAGCAGACCGGAGTACCTAGGAGGCGAGGACTCTTTTGTATATTTTCTTTTTCTTTTCTTTTTCTTATTTTTCTTTTCTTCGTAAATTAGATTTAGCGTAGGAGTTTTGATTAGTTTACTGGATCTAAAACAGTAAATTGTTAAGAAGTTTTGAAGTTGAAATTAAATGCTAAAATTCATTTATGATTACTGTTTGAATTCAATGAACTCCAGACAAAAGCTGGAAATCATTTCTTCAGTTGATTGCAATTCTGAGTAAATTTTCACGTCGATGTTCGGTGTATTACGTAATCAGGTTTCGAAACGCCTTCAGTTGGGAAAGATCTGATGTTAGTTATGGTCTTTTCTGTACAATGAGAAGAAACTTTCCTGAGTTGAATGTTGAATTTATTTGAATAGTGTTGTTATTGAAATTAATTGTTCCCAACTTTAGTAGCTTATACCCATGAAAGGACATTACTTTGGCTCTTATTTCAGGGAGGCCCTGCAGGTACGAGATGGCGATTCTGAGAGCCTAGATCAGTTAGGGGGTATCATTAGACTAATATTGAAGAACTAATGAGCTGCGAAAGGTTGGAATAAATCCTCAATTTGCTCATGGTTTGAGAATGGGTTGAGTGATTTATCAATTTAATCAATTAGAGACATCTCCTTGGTCTAGAAGAACGATCTTGATCCCGTGTTAGCATGAGATCTAATCAAGGAAAAATAAAACTCTTTCAAATCTTAAGGATGAGACATCATTCATTTTGTAGGAATCTAGCAATTGCCCTGTCTTGGGAAGCAAGAAATCTGCAGTCATAAGAAATGGGTATGAAGTATTGGAAAAGAAAAATACCCAAATCTTACAGAGAAATTCTAATTACAAGTAATTGATTAGAATCATGTTTCAGGAATGAACATAAATCTTTACTCGGTGAAAAGTATGGTTAGAGGAGGAATCCAAACTATACTACCTTGTACGTGACAAGTCGGATTCCAACTCGGGGAAAATGGGTGGTATGATGCGAAGTGATAATTTCACAGCAGTGAAATCCTAGTGTCTACTTCTAGCAATAATCTGGTTCAGTCCAGTTATTATATAGGATTTAATTTTTTTTTCCCTTTATTTTAAATGTAGGATTCTAGTTATTAAAATTCTTAATTGGTTACTAAATTTTCTCTAAAATGGACTTTCAAATAGTGTAGAACTTAAGTAGTTAGGGTAGTTGAAGTTTAAATTCTTTTCAATTTCTATGGGAACGATATCCGGACTTATAGATCCACTTTATTACTTGTACGACCTGTGCACTTGGAGTTTTTAAGACCTAACTAAATCTTTAAATGAGTTCAGTGACATAACAATTCTTCTTATAAGCATACAACTTATGGTCTTAACAAGTTTTTGGCGCCGTTACCGGAGATTAGATAATAATCCTTTGATGATGGTGTTTTAAAATTTGCATATAGCATTTGGTCTTAACACCAAGATCTCATGTATAAAACTTCTTCAGCTGATCCACATTGGTAGCTCCCATGGTGATTCCGAATCCAGGATGCAATCGACGGGATGCTCCTCTCGGGTCAAATCTCGAATAACATACGACCCACTCCAAGTCGGTCTAAACTTACCTCTAGGGTCGTTGATCAATCTCCTAAGGACTTTCAAGACTAGGTCACCTTTTGGAAGCTTCACAAACTGACCCTTTTAAGATGCACGGGTCATCTTCCTCACAATAGACTGAGACATGATCCTGCTTGCCCTCGATCTCCTCTCATCAAAGGCTAAGTGATCATAACAAGGCCCAGGCCCTGTTACCGGATGCTCTGTTTGCTCAGTGATACTCTCAAAATCTCATTTCAATCTCAAGTATGCTTGCCTCCATACCATACACCAAAAGAAAACGGGGTAGCTCAGTGGGAAGTACGAAAGATGTACGATAAGCCCACAATGCGAAAGGGAGATTCTCTGACCAATCACTAGAAGTCTCAACCATCTTTCTTAAAATCCTCTTGATATTCTTATTCGCGACCTCAACTGCCCCATTAGTCTGTGGCCTATATGCAGATGATGGATGATGCTGAATACCATATTCTTGGACCAATGTATCCACCTCGCCTCTGAAATGCGCTCCTCTATCTGAGATCAACTCATGAGGGACCCCATATCGGTAGATGATAATGCGATCGTGGTTGGCCACTGCGGCCCTTTGTCAATCAGCATAAGAAGTAGCTTCCACCCACTTAGTGAAATAGTCAATGGCAACTAAAATGTACTCATGCCCACTGGAAGACTTGGGCGAGATCTTCTCAATAATATCAATACCCCATACTAAAAATGGCCAAGGGGATGTAAGTGCATGCAACTCATAAGGTGGCACATGTATCAAGTCTCCATGCATTTGACACTCCGGACATCTCTGTACAAACTTGCAACAATCTGTCTCCATGGTCAACCAAAGTACTTGATCCTCATGATCTTACGCGTTATCATATGACCTCCCATGTGTGGGCCACAAACTCCTGCATGAACCTCTCTCATTACTTGATCTGCGGAGACCGCGATGCAGAGCGTAATAACGATAGGCCATCTAAGGACCTCCTATAGAGGGCATCCCCACAAATAACAAATCTGGTGGTCAACTGTCTCAATGCTCTCTTATCCTTGGCCGTGGCCAACTCGAGGTAAGTGCCATATAACAGAAACTGCTGGATATCATGATACCATGGCAACTTATCCTGATCCTCAATATCTCCAATCAAACAACAGTATGCGGGTGCGGACCTGGTCTCAATCAGCGGTGGTCGCATAGTCCTCCTCTGAGGTTCAATTCACGGGAAGCCCCGAGGTGGCTGCTTGCATCAATGGCGATTCTTTGCTGCGGGGCGGATGTATATATCTCAACTCATCATATCTAGCAACCAACAAGTCTAGGTAAGCATGGTAAGTCTTCATCTTCTCATCTCGAGTCCTCCAAATACCCTAAGTCTGCTGAATAACCAAGTTAAAATCCTTGTGGATCTCCAACTGTCTAACTCTAAGATCAAGTGCAGTCTCTAGGCCCGTAATGCAAGCCTCATACTCAACTATATTATTCGTCAATCAATGATGATCAAAGAATGTCAACCGGACTGATCTGGGAATATGATCACCCTGCAGTGATATCAATAGGATACCAATACAAAACCCCAACTGATTGGTGACACCATCAAAATACAACCGCCATCCTGCAGTACCGGTCACTAAAACAAACTGCTTATCAGGGAAATCATCGTCAATCGATCTATCATTGGATACTGGCAAAGAAGCCAAATGATGCCTGTGACTTCCCTTTACCGATTTACGTGTCACATCACGAATATCCAAACTACGTCAAATAGAACCAACCATCTCATGAGCCTACCAGTTAGGACAAGCCTATCAAACAAATATCTCAACGGATCCAAACGGTAGACCAAGAGTATGGAATACTCTATCACATAGTGTCTAAGTCTCCTGGTGGCCCAAACCAATGCTAAACAGAGGTGCTTAATCATGATGTATCCACACTCATACTCCAGCATCCTCTTACTCAAATAATAAATGGCTCGCTCTTTCCCCGAATCATCGAGCTGAGCTAATATGCATCCCAAAGCCATGTCTGAAACTAACAAGTACAGAAGTAAAGGGCACCCTGGTGTGGGGGGCACTAAAACTGGAGGAGAAAGGAGGCACTCCTTAATCTTTTTGAAAGCATGTTGACAATCATCATTCCAAACTGTAGGCTGATTCTTCCTTAGAAGACGGAAGATAGGCTCGCATATGTCTGTTAATCCCCAGTAATAAACTTGTGATGTCTTGAAATGCTGAAAGCCCTAATCATCCCTCCTAAAGTCCTCGGGTAGGAGCATATCAATGTAGCTCGAATCTTTTCTGGATCAACCCCTATACCTCGCTCGCTAACAATGTGGCCTAGTAATTTCCCAAAAGTCACCCCAAGGTGCCTTGTAGGATTCAATCGGCTGACTAGTCGGATCCTGCAAAGAATCTACGTAATCTTTTGCTAAGTGATGCCGTGTCTCGAGGACTTTACTATCATGTCATCCACATATACCTCAGCATCTCTATACATCATATCATGGAATAAAGTAGTAGCGACTCTCACGATAGTGGCTCCTACATTCTTAACCCACCGTGGCATGACCGACGCGATAAAGTACCCCTTTCGGTGATGAAAAGTCTTCTCCATATCCTCTGTAGTCATCAAAATCTGATTATACCCGGAAAACCCATCCATGAAGGACAACATAGGGTGCCCTACAGTGATGTTAACTAAGATATCGATGTGTGGGAGGGGAAAATCATCCTTAGGACTGGCCTTATTCAAATCTCGAAAGTCAACATAAACTCTAACCTTGCCATCCTTTTTGGGAACAGGGACGACATTAGCCAACCACTCAGGATACTCAACTACTGACAAGAAGCCAACACTAATTTGCTTCTGAATCTCCTCCTTAACTTGCAACTCCATCGAGGGTGTGGTCTCCTCAATTTCTGCTTAATTGGCCTAGCATGTGGCAGAATGGGCAGGTGATGCTGAACTATAGTGGGGTCAAGGCCTAGCATGTCTTCATACGACCATGCAAATACATCCAAGTATGACACAGGCTAGAACATTAATCCTACTCCTCTCATCGAAGATAGGAAGAGCCAATCCTAATCTCCCTAAGTGTCGGTGCCCCAAAAATCCTATCGACTCTATGCTACCGAAATGGGTGTAACTTTCCTATCCTTTGTATCACTTAATCACACTCGACTAACCGCAGTGGGTCATACGTATTCTCCCACACCAATGGCTTCGAGCATAAATCCCAAACACATCAAAAGCGGATCGAGGCCTAGGTAAGAAAGCATCCAAAATGCGGCCAGTGTCGATCATGTCCACCGCGTCAGTGCAAGCGTCATAAAGTGTCACATCATTAGAATAAATCATAGAAACTCCCAATATGTAAAAAGCAACATGGGGCCGCGGGTACATGTCAGGATCTGACGGTCGCAGATCATGTCCATCTCGTCCATGTAAGTATCAAGAAGGTCACTCCATCAGTATCATCCCCTAAATCCATAGGTAGATCATAGTCAGGGAACTCTTCAAGAAAGCATAAGGAAAACACACTGGCTCAATCCTGTGATGGGGGTGCAACTATCATGGCCTCGGGTGGCTCGGTGGTCTTAGAACTCAAACACATCTGTCCTAGGGCCTGCTAAATGCCCCGAATCTCAACCATCCCTGAAACATGGTCAACTCCTTCAATGTGGGGTGCATGCTCTGATCCTCTAGTAAAATAGTCAGCCAATTGAAAAATGTATGGGCGAAGGGGGTAATCGAATGGGACCCCGGACAAGCGAGCTCTCACCCTATCTCGGCACAGCCACGCCATGTGTCGTGCATCATCCTCAAAAGGAGTGTAACCCAATCCATATGGTATGTCGTGATCAATTGTGGCTTGACTCATGTGGCGCTGGCGCGACGGCCCGATCGAAACCCGGGCATATAGGCATGCCTTTTCCATCATGCAGTACCAAAATGTTGTTATGTATCAAAGCATAGGTGCCATGTCTGTCGTCATCCTCTAAGCGACAGCACGGACCTTGTCAAAAGCAAACCTAGTCAAGTGCAAGTCGTCCTCACTATGGCGATTTGTAACTTGGCACCGGAAAGTGCTTGACATCTTTGTCGGGCATATCATTGATAATGTGCCCCTACGTGTATGAACTTCGCATACGATAAAGTGAAGATGGTATAACACAGCCTCATGAATCAAGGCGGCCCAGCGGAATTAAGGATGACTAAATCCTCGGCTTACGGAAAAAAATAAAAATATCGGCCATTTATCATGACATGTCACGTTAAAGTACCTGTATCCTCTGAGTCCGATCATAAAAACACTACGATCTGTAATGGATGGCCTTAATCGGATGGTGAAAATCCCAAAAGCGATAGCGGTAACCAATGGACAAATGTTGGGCGGGTGGATTTGTCCAACGCGGGACGAGACGGCACCTACGACTGAGCCGGCAACATCGATGAACAAATGATAAACATGGTCTGATCCCTCAGGTGGTAAATCATCATCAGAAAACACTATGCATGTATGCACATCCATTTGTTAGAAAGTGGATTAATTCACGGTGGTAGCCGGTATCGCTCTAATCGTGAGAGCTCGTCATTGCGTCTCATATATTGTCTTTGGATGAGGCGATAAGCTCGAATAGGAATGCGGGCCTGAGTGGTGAACAGCTAGCGCAAAATCTCATCATCCTCCCTTTGAATCTCATCTCTAGCATTAGTGCCAGCAAAAGGTCTATCAACAGGTGGGGGCTGAGCTACCCACCCACTCCTCGTAACAATCTGAACATCTCTATGTACTAGCCCATACTCCTCCGGGAACAAAATGAAGGGTGTCATGGGCGGAACATGCTACAAGTATACTAGCGATACCGTTGTCTGTCGGGGAACATCATCTGGAATCAATCTAAATGGCCTAGAGACCTGCTGACCATGGGTATCCAGCCCAAAGTCACAGTCTGCATACAAGCCAGTTGGTGAGCCGTCCGTCCCATCATGAATATCTCATCTTCAAAAACTCAATTTGGATGTATACCACCCAGAGGGTGGGGTATAACTCTAGTGTCGCTGAGGTGGGCGAGTGCGTAGTCACTCGGCGTCCCAAATCCAGCGAGCCACGATCGATCAAGTCTTGAATAGCATGCCTCAATGCTGGACAACTATCTATATCATGACCCGCTCTCTGATGATAGGCACAGTGAAGATCTGTCCTGAATCCGGTGGGGTAGGCTGTAGTGGTGGTCTAAGTGGTAGTGGAACAATCAAACCCCCTTCAACCAATCGCTGAAATGCTCGGCTCAATGGCATCCCCGAGTTGTATCGCGCTGTGTAGGCCTCGGTGGAGGTGGTGCCACCATATTGCGATGAATGCGTAAAGGTGGCCTACGAGGCGCACGTGTAGCATATCTTAGACGTGGTGGTGGATGTGAATAAAGTAGGTGACCCCGGCTGAAAGAGGCTTGTTGAGTGCATGCTTGATCATTGTATCATCCCAGTGGGAGTGTTTGAAAGCGCCTGCGAGAATGGGGTGACGTGGGGACCTATGTCATGTCATGCCAATGGCACCAACATTTGATGGTCTGGGTCTTGACCCTGGCTTCTTCCCCTTTGATTTTGAAGGGGAAGAGTCTGCCCATAATCCTCTAGATATGCCCTCCTCAATGCCATGTAGGCCTCAACCCCATGATCCAAAGTCTATCCGTGTAGCTCAAGAGACGCCTAACAAAGGGCTGAAGATTCAAAAGATAATCATGTTGATCTCGACGTGCTCTGGTGGCTCCACCCATAATTCAGGCTATCTTCTCCCTCCAAGTGGGAGATGAATGAAGTGGATCACTCATCTCGGCCTTCGCCCCGAGGGTCAACTCTTCCAGATAGCCCATTACAAGATAAAAGAACATCAGTCTGATAAACTACTGTCCCAAATCAGCCTATGTCCTACGCCTCAAAGGGTCTAATGAGGCAAACCAACGCTGAGCAGCACCACTCAGTGATAGAGGGAAAAGCATGATCATCTGTGCCTCATCCAATCTATGCCTGCACATAACAGCGATATACAACTGTAAGTGAATACGGGGGCACCCTATCCTCATGTACCTCTCAATGTCCAACATGTAGAACTCAACTGGCAAGGCTGCCACTAGAAGGTCATCATATTCGTCCCAACCTATAACCCCATCAGAAACATGTAGAGACCTGATCCTCTACTCAATCTTATTGATACGGGATTGGGTATCATCAACAATCGATGCAGGGCCACAAATGTATCGTGGTGTGGTCTCGCTCCGACTACAAAACAAAAGCTCCAACTCGCGGGGCTGATTGAACAGGTGATGGTGGTGGAGGTCGAACTGTATAGTCCTGTTGTACAGTGGGTCTAAGTGGTGGTGGTGGTAGTAGGGGTGCAGTAGGGTCATGTTGGGTGCTCCCCGGAATCGGCAATGTCTAAGCCTGATGCCCATCAATCGTTTGTCCTAGTCCTAATACAACATCCCAAAGTGTTAAGATAGGATTCTGTGAATTCCCAGCCAATCGTCAACATAAGCTGCATCGGGAGGGTCCATATCTTTATGATCCGATGTTCGCTCTTAACCGATCAGGTGGATCTCGATCCCTAACCCGCTCCGCTCTCTAATTTCGGGTCCAAGCTAGAGAACCCGTGCCTGCCTCAATCAACAATCCTACAAAAGGAAAGGGGTAATTCAGTCCTTGTGACTATCAATCTTGAAATCAATCCAGTAAATGTATGACTAAAATCCTCCAAGAGAATGCACTAACATGTGATGTCAATAACATGTTAGAACCTGAAATATACCCTAACAGTTTCGGACTTGTTTAGGGTATAATAAAAGTAAAAGTATATTTATCCGGAATAAATTAAAGATAAAAATAAAATAAGCAAGAACTTGGAATTAATAAAATAGTTAAAGGTAAATTAATACCACAATTCATGACCCAAGGGTCATAATATAATAAGTTCATATACCAAAGTAGGAATAAGCATAAGTTAAATCAAGAGTAATAGAGAATTGAAGGACCAAAGAATAATATAAGAAAGATATTAGAATAAAATAAGGAAGAAAAATATGGAAGAGACAAGTGGCTTGGAGGAAAGAGGGAGGAAGTTTCCTCCTTGCAAAGTGAAATAAAAAGGGGATAAGATCAAATAAAGATAAGACCAAAAATAAAGATTTCATTTTGGTCTTGGAGAAAAGAGAGCAAAAACTGGAAGAGAAAAGAAGAAAGAAGAAAAAAGAAAGAGAAGATCACAGGTATGGAACTGTGAATATTTGTATGAATACACATGTCTTGGGTTGTATGGAACTATGAGTATAGTTTTGTCTGAAAACTATGGGAGTATGGAATTACTAAATTTGAGTATTGGTATGGAATTTGAGTATGGGTATGGATACGTTTTGGGTTGTATGGAAATTATGGGAGTATGGAAGTCTAGTTTTGGTCTAGACAATTTAGATACATGGTTTAGAACCCTCTATCTTGTGTATGGTTTGGGTTTGGGAACTCCTAAACTCATTTCTTGTAGGGTTGAGTTAAGAAGAGCTTTAAGGCTCCTAAATATGTGTTTGAGAAGGGTCTAGTTAGTGTGCTGAACCTTAAAATTCCCTATTGTCGATCACATAGTAATGGATCTAGAATGGGTTTTTGGTCAGAAATACAGGGAATTCAGAAGTGAGTCCTTTTTCTTAGTAATTGTAAACACATCAATGAACTTGATGTTAGGCTTTGAATTTCTCTGATTTGGACTCCTGTAGACCAAGTTATGGTCCTTTTACCGGAGGTCAGTCCATTTAGATCTAGCCTGGTCAGTTCTCGCCAATTCAATAACTAGCGGGACCTTAGAACGGGTTTTTGAGTCAGAAATAAAGAGAATTTGGAAGTAAGTCCTTCTGGGAAATTGTAGCCACATCAATGAACTTGATGTTAGGCTTTTTAATTTCTCAATTCGGACCCCTGTGGACCAAGTTATGGTCTTTTTACTCCGAACAGTCAAATGCAGCGAGGCCAGCTATAAAAGTTGTCAACAGGAGGCCGGGCCAGACTCACACAGGCGGCCGCACACCTCATGCAAACAGAGGTCACACACCTCATGCAACCGAGGTCAGCGCACCTCATCCCGTAAAGGTCACCGCACTCGCCCGAAGAGCTCAACTCGTCATGCGTAGCTCAACTCGGCCATGTAGAGCTTAGCTGGCCCTAAAGAGCTCAGCTTGTCCTCAGAGTCGAGCTCGTCACTCGTGTCAACTCAATCCAGTCGCCTCGTCGATTTGCCTACGTATGACCTCCAACTTTGGAAGGTCATAACTCCTCCGTCCGAACTCCGATTTGGGTGTTCTTGGACTCTATGGAAAGCCCATTAAGTCAAGAATATATTCATATGCCTGAGGAGAATATTAGATACCTGACCGAGGTGATAGATGAGCTCGTCACTTCAGGTCAACTCTTCAATCCAGGTCAGCTCGTCAGATTTGCCTACGTATGACCTCCAACTTTGGAAGGTCATAACTCCTCCGTCCGAACTCCGATTTGGGTGTTCTTGGACTCTATGGAAAGCCCATTGAGTCAAGAATACATTCATATGCCTGAGGAGAATATTAGATGCCTGACCGAGGTGATAGATGAGCTCGTCACTTCAGTGCAGCTCGTCAGTTCAGGTCAGCTCGTCAAGACTGACCGGCGCATGACCTCCAATCAACTCGAAGGTCATATCTCCTTCATTTGAACTCCGATTTGGGTGTTCTTGGACTCTATGGAAAGCCCATTGAGTCAAGAATACATTCATATACCTGAGGAGAATATTAGATGTCTGACCGAGGTGATAGATGAGCTCGTCACTTCAGCGCAGCCTCGTCGGGCTTCAGGTCGCCTCGTCAAGATCGACCGCGCATGACCTCCAACTTCGGAAGGTCATATCTCCTTCGTTTGAACTCTGATTTGGGTGTTCTTGGACTCTATGGAAAGCCCATTGAGTCAAGAATCCATCCATATGCCTGAGGAAGATATTAAATGTCAGGCCAAGGTGTTAGACTGAGCTCGTCACTTCAGTACAGCTCGTCGGGCCCAGGTCGCCTGTCAAGATCGACCACGCATGACCTCCAACTGAAGGTCATATCTCCTTCGCTTGAACTCCTCGATGGCGTTCTTGGACTCTATGGAAAGCCCATTGAGTCAAGAATCCATCCATATGCCTAAGGAAGATATTAGATGTCGACCGAGGTGTTAGACTGATCTCGTCACTAGTGCAGCTGTTACCCAGTCGCCGTCGCACCGACCGCATTTACCTCCAACTGAAAAGTGTCATATCTCCTTCGTTTGAACTCCGATTTGGGTGTTCTTAGACTCTATGGAAAGCCCATTGAGTCAAGAATACAGCCATACATAGTATGATAAAAGTGGAACTCATATTAGGTCCAGAAATAAGGAAAAACAGTAAGAAGATATGAACAAGAAATAGCAACATAAGTAGATTTGATATGGGTAAAGTCAATTAGAATACATGATAAGCAAAGAGATAGATATGAACAAGAAATAACAACATAAGTAGATTTGATTATGCAAAGGAATATTATAGAAAGAAAGGAATAAAATGATAAGGTATGAAAGATGAACATGAAGGTATAGAAAGTAGATAAACGATACAAATATAGAAATGTATTGGTATATGTCATAAATATGATAATCTAATAAAGTACATGAAGAGTTAGATTAACAAGATGTAATTTTGCTACCGGGAATGAGTACATGTACACGAAGGATAGGCATATATGGATATAGAATGGTAAATGCATGCATGAGTAAAAATATAGGAATATATGTATTATTGAAATATGAGGGCCAATATGAAGCTGGATATGAGACAATGCAAATTAAAGTAATGATAGTATATATTGCATAAGCAATCATGATAACAATAGTCAATCATGCTTATGAAATATGTACAGAAAATATAATGGCCCGATTGCCTGTGTGGGCGAAGTAGGATAGGTTGGCATACCTGATAGAGAATAAGTCTATGACATATCGGTTCTATTGGAAATCAGGACTGGATTTGGGTCAATGACATAGATCCGGATTTGGATCGGGTGTGAAAAGGGTCTGCATCTTAAACGCCTTTATAAGATGATCATTGTCTCGTACAATGATAACGACGCCTTCGGGCTATGAAAAGACCACTATCTCGAACAATGAGTACAACACCTTCGGGCCCTAATAAGACCAGCGACACGTATGGTGATCTGGCGCCACCTTCAGTTATCAAGTCTCATGTATCCATTTCTTTGGTATTTCTGGGCATGAAACATAAAATAAATAGATTTGAATATGACATGTGAAAAGATATGATATGATATGAGAAGCATATGTACTATGTGATGATAGTTCTGCTAACATGAGATTATATGATCATGTGATATATGAAATATAAAGTGTAAAATAATCGAAGTTAATATGAAAGAGAAAATAATATGAATACAGTATATGACAGTACATGATAACAGTATGTGAAAACAGTACATGATCACGGTATATGATAACAATACATGATAATAGAGCATAACAAATGGTACATAGTATAACCAGAAGTAACAATATATGTGTAGAATATGACATGCTGAGAATAGGATGTAATGAACAAATTTAGAAAGATAATAGGAGTAAAATGATAAGTACTAGAATAAGAAATGTAGGATATGCAGATATGCTGATGGGCATACTTAAATGAATAGATGGAACATGCTATGTACACATGATAGAAATGCATAAGTGCTAAGAGCGATAGAGGTAAGTAAAGGATGACAAGAAGAGAATACGATGAAGTAGAAGATAGGAGATGTCGAATAGAAACCATGTAACGGAAAAAGATTGATATGCAATAGGAATGTAAAGATGATAAGTAACCAAAAAGTTATATGAATATGTATCGATTTATGAAATGCATATGTATAAGCTTGAGATGGTCACCGTTGGTGGTTTGGCTCCACATGCTTATGTTCCACTAAGCGTAAAGCTTAGCACGGGTGTTCAATCAGGTGTAGATGCAGACGAAGACAGGATAGGACGAGGAAATCCACATCGACGGGAAGCGAGGCAGTTCGGAGATAGGTGCTCACACCCATGCTGCTTCATGATCTGATGTTTGTGGAGATGTTGCGTAGTATAGTAGTGACTGATATATGCATGTGATGTTGGGACATGTGTGATTAACATGTAGAAATTTGTTATTACGGTGTTTGTATAACTACAGTACAAATTAAACTCACGAAAACGGGGTCCAATGAGTCTCCCGATATATAGTCTTCTTTGGACTCGGTTCTGATCATCATACCGGTCCCGGATCGGGAAAAGGGGCGTGGCAGGATATATAACTTCACAGGCAGGAGCGGGACCGACATGGTAATACCCTCGAGGGTAAAGTGGCTCCCAGACGATAAAAGAAAAGGCAAGTTCTAAAGCTGAATGATTGTACCACCAGGCGGGATCGTAACACAAGATCCTAACCGACAATAAATGACACACTAGTACGCGCCGTATCCATGAAATCCAGCTCGGGGTTATCTGGTCTTCATTGCTCGGATATAGTCGTCCATAGTGCTCCCAAGCATCGATAACAGGCCTGCGCTAGACTACTACTCTAAATCCTAAGCTTGGTGAAGGCAAACAATTGAGGTGACTCCCAAACTGCCTGTTATTCATGAGAATGGTCTACCAAGACTAGTGATTTGGAAATAAGGGGATACAAGCCACCCCACAAATACAAAAAAGAAAATAAAAAATCAAGCAGTCATGCAAGGGAGAGGGTATCAATATGTAAACAGTCATGTGCAAAGCGACCTCGTAGAATCTACACACAATCTAACCATCTATGCCAATCAGAAACATATAGTTAGGTACCAATTAACCATGAGCAAGCATGCTAGAATCCCACAAGTGAACACCTGCCTGAGCAAACCGATGTGCCAAATACCAACCGAGGCAAGTGGTCGTCAATCATTTGTGTAGCTGAGAGTCCCTTTATTCAGAGAACCTTGTTGCTCAATATACCCGACTCAAGTTCAAGCTTGATCCTTATGAAACAGATTAAGGTTCGATCGATGGTCGCAATTTACTGGACCTACCGATCCAACGGCACAGTGCGAATCTAGCTTTTAAAATATAAAAATGTAAGTTGAATTTTCGAGGTTTTGAAAAATCCGTCCCCCGAGAGAAAGGTTTTGCTGAGTGCCGCTTACTTTTATTTTATTTTTTTTTTAAATGGGAAAATGAAATACAGACAATAACCCCCCTCGTTGACTCCGATCCCAGGAAAAAGAGGTCTAAAGCTGATTTACGGGTTTAGGATCAGTTTACCCATTGGGAAGGTGCCTCGCAACGAGGGTAGCACCCCTACAGGCCGAACTGATCTATCTTAGTGAATTGGGTATGTGGAAGCATACATGGATCAAAGATCAAATGACCTCACAGAGCTACATAAATAACTTGAATCACACCCAACCTACTGAGTATCACACTAAACATTCAACAATCGAGCAATGAGTCAGTACTGTGGTCCTGCAGCTTCATAAGGTTAGTCGACAACAATGCGCAAATATCAGTCAGGCACCATGCAGCATATAGATATTACAAACTCCCGCGCCCCAGAAAGCACGTGCACGAGATCCATAGCCATGCGCTACAAGAATAGGTAGAAGACAAATAATACATCATACATCATGGCACAAACCAAATATAAGATCCCATACCAAGAAAAGAGAGAATGAGGCTGAAATGGGTAAGTGGTTTGCTTGCTAGCACATTCCTTTAAAATCCATAATCAAACCCTTTGCACAATCTCAAATTGCCACTACCTCACTTTGTTCAAATCGGCCCGAACTCATATCTCTACAAAATGACCACAGGTTCCTTGGAGCAAATGGGAGCACGCCATAATAGATTCGAGCTTGAAATATGCTAAAATAGGGGGCTGCCTATGAGTTGTCTTGCACAATCGGTTGAACCGGTTCTCAACAAGTCCAAACGATTGAGAAAAATTCTGAAACTTTGTCAAAAAATTCCTCATACAGTAAGGAATCTAACAAAACAAACGGTACATAATTCCGAGTCCGGATGAGTGAACCCGAACTTAAGTACGGCAAAGTGTTCTAAGCTAGGTTACCTTAGCCACCCCATTTTATTAAAATGAAGACTATAGGATTCACTAATTTATAGCAATGCAGCCACCTAGATCCTAGAGACCAAGCTGAAATTCAACTACCTAAATCCCATGAACTTAAGTATAAATTCAACTACATAAAGCCTCCACATACAACCATTGTTCCTAAAAGTCATGTCATGTTCACAAGCGTCCCAACACAAATTTCTAGGAATGAACCAGTAACCGTGTGATACAATGCAAAGGCTCAAATCAATCCCAGGAGACAAAGACAACAACCTTAATCACACACACCTACATTCAGCTAATAATCGGGAACACAATTAAATCATTTCGATACCTGACCCAGAAATTCTTTGTTTTGAGTGGAACACTAATGAACGTAGATCGGGTTCCCAACCGGTTGAGGAAAAACCTCAAAAATTTTTAGGACCTTCCTCGTAGAGTCAGAAATCCAACAAAATAAACAGAAACAATTCCGGCTCGAGATAGTGAGAATCGACGCACAAACAAAGCAAAATGCCAAAGCGCTATTTCGGCGAACCCAGTAAGACACATTAGTCTGGTTTTAGCAGGATTCGGCGGTTGAGAAAAACCTCAAATTTGGTCAAAAAATTCCTTAAAGAATAAGGAAACTAAGAAAATAAACGGTGCATGATTCTCAACTTAAATGAGTGAGAACCAACTGAAACAAACCGTTGTGTTTTCTAAAACCAGAGCTACCCAGTAGAAACTGTTGAACCAGTTCCCACGTATGAGTGTGAAAACCGTACCATTCAATTAAAGGGAATAACACCCATGGAAGCCCCCATAGTCATCATCATTGCGCAGACCTTGAAGGTCTCATGAGATAATCAAAGCCAAATATACGAAGACGTGGCGACCTTCTTATAAACTAAAGCTTGTATGGACCATTGCCTTACCAACCAAGCGTGTGAGCCAATAGTAAAAATATATTTTATTCAGGATCAGAGCATAGGGAAGAAGATGAAATATAGAGTGGAGTAAAGGTCTAGTTCTTACCTCTTCCACAAGCACTTGAAAAAAATTCAAGCTAAGCATCCGAAAAAATAAAAAAATGTGCATGCGAAATTTGGGAAAAAAGTGCCAAGGTCCTTTACACTCTGATCTTTCTCCTTTTCTGCCTGATTCCCACCTCAGCCTCTGAGCCACCTGGTGTTTTCCACAACTAAACTCTAAAGAACCATTAGTGAAACCACTGCTAATAACTCCTCACCAATTCCCCATGCAAGTTGACTCCATAAGTTTTCAGCATTCACCACAAGATCCATGGATTCATGGTGGGCCCCATCTATCAGCAATGGGGCCAGTTCTGCCCAAGACCAAGTCTGGGTATATAGGCTGATCATATGGGATTTGGGCTTTCAAATCCACAAAGAAATGGCTCACACAAGGCGCTGACAGACCGATTGAATAGGATGCCAACCGGTGATGGGTTGAGAAAAATTATGAAATTTTGATATAATGTTCCCTGAAGAATAAGGAAACCAACAAAAAAAATGTTTCACAATTCCAAGTTTAGATGAGGGAGATATGATCGAAATAAGGAGAAGTGCTGCTTCAAAATCATAAAAGCAATATTTGTATCATTGCTATCAGATAGAACCAGTCAAACCGATTGGTCAAACGGTTGACAAAAATTATGAATTTTTAACATAAACCTCCTTGACGAATAAGGAATCCAATAAAATAAACGGCGCACGATTCTGTGTTCGGACAAAGGAGATCGAAACAAACTTAAGTGCTCCGAATTTGACATACTCCAATAAACTCCGATTTAGCTAAAACCTCGGAGGGCCCCACTTGCTTCTTATGTACGATGCCGTAAAATCGCCACGTGGCACTCTGAAGTGAACTACATACACACTCAATGGACCACCTTGGCCCATGAGGCTGGGAAACCGACTAAGGTTAAATGGGGCCACTAGCAGTGCTTAGCGTATGAGAGCGATGAGTAAAGTGTGGCAATATAGGATAAAATGTAAGTGTTGAGGGACAAAATTGAGGGTCTACACTAGATACTCCCTCGAGTGAAAGATCCGGACTGGTTCAGACACTCCAACGGTGAAAGTCCAAAAAGTGTTGGAAAGCATGCGATGCCTATGGTGGAACCCCGAAAATTCACTGCCCACAAAAGACATATGGTTTTGTAAATAAAATGATCATTCGAGGTTTAACATCAAAAAATCTTTTGGTTTGTAAACTAATTATTTTGTTTGAAAATGATCATTGGATGTAATTCAATGTCGGATTTTATTACACATTGGCATCACATTGTGTGGTGGGAGTCGGTAAAGACTTGGGTATGGTGCATGAGTGAGTCTCATCTCATTTTATGACATGGCATATAGAATTTCAACCTATGATTATATAACTTGCTTGGAATTGTAATGTGAATGTGAAAATTGTTAAGTGTAAGCATTGCATGTGCACTTAGATGGGGAGTAGCCTCTGTAGGATTTACTCTACTGGGCGTGGCTCACCTTATATGGGATAACATTATAGGAATGGACTTCACGTCGGTGGGTAGTTCATGGGGGCATGAGGAGGGTGAATTAAAGACGATGTGTGGCTTTATATTGTTTTTGTAAATTATTTTTGTAAAAATAATTGGAACCGGTGTTTTTAGCGTATCACCTAATATGTAAAGAGTTGTAATTGAACTCATATGGACTGTTTTTAATATAGTCTTACATGTTTTTATATGAATGTGGATAAATGGGTCCGATGTGGTCAATTTTTACTCATAAATGGACCGGGTGTGGTCATTGTGTTATATTGGGCCTCGGATAGGTCATGTTGTTGTATAATGTACAGGTTGAGAATTTGATAGAGCTCCCTGTACAAAGGAGACTATATCCGATTTTACGTTAAATGGATCTGGCGTTAGATAGGACACACGAAGAATTATCGGGTTACATGATATCCCACAGTTTACGTAGGTTGGTGGGTGATCAGCAGGCCTCCGATTTTGAAGCGTCATGCTATCCCCATTAGCCATTTTCTGTAATTTTCTTTCAGTAGACACCGGTTCTTTAAAAAAAATATTTGAAGTAACATGCAAAGATCAGAAAACTTTAGAAATGCGTCATGATATCTTCCAAAAAATTTAACAAACACCCTTGCTCTATTCCAATATTCTTTTTCTGGAGGGCCCTTAATTTTCTCTTTTTCAAAATGTTCTTATATTTAGCATCATGATATTGCAACCTAAGAAAGGCTACTTCAAATTTTTCTACTGCATCGAACATCAAATAGGTGGAATTCCACCTAGTCTCCACATCAAGACACAAAAGACGCTTATTTGATATTTTCACATGTTCAACGCACTTTTTAAAAGCATCAAGTCTAGCGAGATGATCCCAACGTATCTTGCATTTCGAATCTTGATAATGAACTCATTATATCTGAACCATCTTGAGCAACAAGTTTAAAATATGTGCGAAACGATGAAAATGCATGAATTCATTATTTAAAACCCTACGCCTCGAGGAAATTGCCTTTCGAGCATGCGATAGCTAAATCATTAGAACTAGCGTTATCCAGCCTATTGACAATTGTGAGAACATGCTCATGCCCCCGATCAACAAACAACTCTCTATCACTGCTTCCAATCATTAACTTCCTTTATGATTAGGAGCGAAAAAAGTTCAAAATTCGTTTATAACTTCCAATCTTGATCAATCCAATGGCGAGTTAGCACATATAATTATGGTTCTGAATTAGATGACGTATTGGTTATTTAAGCACAAGTATTCATTCTTCAAATTTTTTCAAAGTTTTTGTATATAAAAAGTTTCATGCAATCTCTCCAAACAGTGATGTGAGAAGGAATTACAAATTTAGGCTCTAATAAGTGAGAATAATCCTTAAATCTCTCCCCTTCAATGACTCTAAAAGGCAAATCATCACAAATAATCATTGATGCCAAGACTTGTCTAATTGTTTCAGGATCATACTTAACAACCTTTAAATTCTCAATCTTAGCATTATCACCATCCCTGACCTCTTTCTTAGCATCAAAACTAATAATCTTTTGTTTTTTATCAACCACTATATAGGGATATTTCCTACATTTGAATTGCAAGTGACTCCATAAATTACTAGTCCCACTCTTTCTAGAATCACTAGCATAAGATTTACCACAATAATTGCATGATGCACGTGGATTTTCTCCTGATTATTCTAGTAAAATGATCCTGTGCATAAATTTTTCTTGTCCCTTCACTTCCTCTTTTGTTCTCTTTTACAAGTTTTGTAAGTTGATGGTTTTACTTTCATATATAACATCATTCAGTACTATTATTTCCCAATTCATCCTCTTTGCTTTCTTCTCCTTGAATTTTTGATGCAATTCCCTATTCGATGTAACCTTCAACATTTAATGACACATCTTCATTCATCTATAAAAATTAATAAAATATAATTTAAGTTAGGAAATTGAAATTAAAATAAAAATATAAACAAGCTTTAATAAGGAAACAAGCAAGATATGAAACAAAGAAATGATATATACCATATAATATCACAATGCTCAATCCAAAATATGGTCATTAAGGTGTTGAGAAAGCATGAGGTTTGTAAAAATACTTGAATGGAACTACTTCGGTAAAGTCTATAGTTTATATCTAGATAAATTTTCTATCTGAACCTATTTGAATAACTTGAATAATTTTATATATTAAATAGACCTAATAACAACACTATTATTTATAATGATCTGGATTTTCGATCTCAACAACAATTCCTTCATTACAACCCCAAGGTTTAAAATCCATGTTGAGATTACGTTTAATGCATTCGAGGAATATTTTGTTGTTTGAACACAACCCCAAATAATATATTGATATTCTTAGCTACGAGTTTGAAACTGACTGAAAAACCCGAAGCAGACTTGCTATATCCACAGCGGCCTCCATTCGAAGCAGTGAGAAGAGACCAAAAACAAAGACACCTTTTCCCCAATTTTCTCGCACTTTCTTGGTTCTAATATATTTAATTTTCTTTTGAGCAAATTAAGAATCAGTCATCGACTCATGATGGACATGCAAACAAAACCTCAAGAGTCATGATCAAAGCAGAGACATGCACTAGACATGAGAAAAAAAAAAGTTTGTACTTTTGTTCATTTTCTTCCCCTTGTTTTTGCTTTTATCTATTGTTTATGTCCTTCACTGCTATTTCAGCAAAAATGATTGGTTATCATCAAAAGATTCAAGCCTGACAAGACCCTCAAATCACTTCCCCAATCAAAAAAAAAAGAAGAAACAAAGAAAAAAAGAACTATGCTTTAAGAACACCAAAAAATTCAAGAATTGGAAAAGAAAAATGAGAGATATGAGATCGGAAAAGCCCTTGTAATTCGACGGGATGGAAAGGAAGAGGTGTGTGCGGTTGAAAGAAAGATGTGAAGTTAAGTTAAAACTATTTATAATATATATGGTGGTTTGAGTCGGTTTGGTTCAATAAGTTTTCACTTCTAAACCGTGAATCGAACCGATATGTCGGTTTTTGTAAAATTTCAAACAAATCTAAATCTATTAATTTTAAAAACCATGGTTTTGATTTGGTTCGGTTCGGTTTTATCGATTTAGACGATTTTTTACTGTTTATGAACACCCCTACTTCGAGCATTCATGGTATTTTCCAAAAGTTCTTCCACTTTAGAGTTGAAACTCTATAACTCAACCAAATAATCAATATTTCAAGTTGTACAAGCCCAGGTAACGTCAAACAGACAGCAAATGGACTCTTATTGGCATTATGAGTAATATAATATACAAGAATTTATTAGATGAGGTTTATAAATCAGCAGATGAAGGTCAAAAAAAAAGTATGGTGTTCATACGATTTTTTACCTGATAAACAACTCTTTCTCAAGAGAATTTATCTCCTCTGTAACCAACACTCCAACTTTCCTTCCACTACAAAAGTCATCTCTTTTCCCAAGGAAAATGATCTCTTTCCCCGAGGTAGAATCATGACTGCCTCTCCAAAGAAGATTTTCCTTTTTCTTCTTCTTCAAAAATAAAAAAAATCATCTTCCTTCTT
The DNA here is from genome assembly GCA_016808115.1 of Tetrastigma voinierianum. Taxonomy (NCBI): domain Eukaryota; kingdom Viridiplantae; phylum Streptophyta; class Magnoliopsida; order Vitales; family Vitaceae; genus Tetrastigma; species Tetrastigma voinierianum. The sequence continues at coordinate 609,160 of JAEQBH010001385.1, forward strand.
GAACAGCTCCCTCTCTTTTCCTCTAACCCTACTCTCCAAAAAAAACCCTTTTTAAACCCTAAAAGATCCCTTTTATATTAAAAACAAAAAAAACTCATTTTAATGACTGCCACTTGACAGTCATATTTGGGCTCTACATAAGGTTATAAATGTTCAAATGAAATCAAGGTATAAGATATAAATAAATGAGATTAAACTATATAAATATGAGACTTAAAAATATGTATATAATATTATTGATTAATAGTAATTTTTAATAAAATAAAAAAATGAGATTGGAATCCATTATAAGAGATGAGATAATAAATCTTAAGATTTGATTGATATAGCCTGTGCACATCAAACAATTGAAGAAAAAGAAAAATAAATCCTAAGGTATCATGTAACATTGCCCATTTGTCAAAAGATAATAGAAGATTGAGGGATTTCATTTCTCCAATGTTATTTAAAAAAAAAATCAAACTAACCATTGGTAAAGGGGTCGGTTTAGATAACGAGAGACAAAGTACTACAAAGCTATTAGATGAAGTAAAAGTAAGTTTTTTTTTTTTTTTTAAACACAGTTATCAGGGGATAAATATAAAAATACAATATTTTATCATTTTTTTTTTAAGGAATAATGCATTCTCAAACCTTTATACAACATTTTAAAATGTTTAAATTAATCACCTCCACAATTAAAAAAAAAAAAAAATTAAGTCATTTTCTAACCATTGTGGTAGCCACCATTATTAATCCTTCAAACATCATTATCTACCCTTCAAACTTAATCATCGCATGTGTATTTTTAATTTTTATTTAAAAATTAGATCAAAATTAAAATTTTGATTTTTTTAAAAAATATTTTTAGTTATATAGGATAATTATTTTTATTTAAATAAAAATAAATTAAATACACATGTGGTGATTAAGTTAGAATGATAGATAACTACGGTTATCACAACCGTTAAAAAAATGACTTACTTTTCTTTTTCTGAATGAATTATGCGAGTTGAATTTGAACATTTTAAAGTGTATAGTGAAAATGTCAAAAAATGTGAAAGTGCAAAAGGTTAAGAATGCATTATTATTTTTTTTTTTAATGTTTTTACATTAAACTATATATATATTTTTTAATATTTTTAGTTATATAGGACTATTATTTTTATTTAAATAAAAATAAATTAAATACACATGCGGTGATTAAGTTAGAGAGGGTAGATAATAATGTTGGAATGATGAGTGGCAATGGTTATCACAACCGTTAAAGGACTTACTTTTTCTTTCAAGTCATTTTCTAACCGTTGTGGTAGCTACCATTATCAATCTTTCAAACATCATTATCTACCTTTCAAACATCATTATCTACCCTTCAAACTTAATCACCACATGTGTATTTTAATTTTTATTTAAAATTTAGATCAAAATTAAAATTTTGATTTTTTTAAATGTTTTTAATTATATAAGATAATTATTTTTATTTAAATAAAAATAAATTAAATACACATGCGGTGATTAAGTTAGAATGATAGATAACTACGGTTATCACAACCGTTAAAAAATAACTTACTTTTCTTTTTCTAGATAGTGTACGGGTTAATTTGAACATTTTAAAGTGTAGAGTGAAAATATCAAAAAATGTGAAAGTGCAAAAGGTTAAGAATGCATTATTATTATTATTATTTTTAATGTTTTTACATTAAACTAGAATTTTTTTTAAAAATATTTTTAGTTATATAGGATGATTATTTTTATTTAAATAAAAATAAATTAAATACACATGCGGTGATTAAGTTAGAAGGGTAGATAATAATGTTGGAATGATAGGTAACGACGGTTATCACAACCGTTAAAAAAGGACTCACTTTTCTTTTTTTAAGTCATTTTCTAACCGTTGTGGTAGCTACCATTATCAATCTTTCAAACATCATTATCTGCAACAAACATCATTATCTACCCTTCAAACTTAATCACCACATGTGTATTTTAATTTTTATTTAAAATTTAGATCAAAATTAAAATTTTGATTTTTTTAAAATATTTTTAATTATATAGGATAATTATTTTTATTTAAATAAAAATAAATTAAATACCTATCTTTGGAGGTGATTAAGTTAGAATGATAGATAACTACAGTTATCATAACCGTTAAAATAACTTACTTTTCTTTTTCTAGATAGTGTACGGGTTAATTTGAACATTTTAAAGTGTAGAATGAAAATGTCAAAAAATGTGAAAGTGCAAAAGGTTAAGAATGCATTATTATTATTTTTTTAATGTTTTTACATTAAACTATAATTTTTTTTAAAAATATTTTTAGTTATATAGGATGATTATTTTTATTTAAATAAAAATAAATTAATCCCACATGCGGTGATTAAATTGCGAAAGGTAGATAATAATGTTGGAATGATAGATAACGACGGTTATCACAACCGTTAAAAAATGACTTACTTTTCTTTTTCTATATAGTGTACGAGTTAATTTTAACATTTTAAAGTGTAGAAGGAAAATGTCAAAAAATATGAAATTGCAAAGGGTTAAGAATGCATTATTATTATTATTATTATTTAAATATTTTTAGCTATATAGGATAATTATTTTTATTTAAATAAAAATAAATTAAATACATGCAGTGATTAAGTTAAAAAGGTAGATAACAATGTTGGAATGATAGATAACGACGGTTATCACAACCGTTAAAAAATGACTTACTTTTTTTTTTTAGATAATGTACGAGTTAATTTGAACATTTTAAAATGTAGAGGAAAAATGTCAAAAAATGTGAAAGTGCAAGGGATTAAGAATGCATTATTATTATTTTTTCAATATTTTTACATTAAACTATTTTTTTTTTTTAATATTTTTAGTTATATAGGAAAATTATTTTTATTTAAATAAAAATAAATTAAATACACATGCAGTAATTAAGTTAGAAAAGTAGATAATAATGTTGAAATGATAAATAACAACGGTTATCACAATCGTTAAAAAATGGCTTATTTTTCTTTTTTTAGATAGTGTACTAGTTAGTTTGAACGTTTTAAAGTATAGAGAAAAAATGTCAAAAAATATGAAAGTGTAAAAGGTTAAAAATACATTATTATTATTTTTTTAATGTTTTAAAAACCGACCACGGTTTGACCGCCAACCCGGATGAAACCCACGGTTTTTGTCAAATTGACATCCATTTCTCTTAAAACCAAAGCTCCACGTGGATCGACAAATGCAGTGGCATTCAAATCTCTTACATCAAAGTTCCACGTGGCTAGTAACTGTAGTTTTACGAGACAAAAAAATGAATTTTTCGTAGATTTTTAGTGTCGGTTTCGGGATGGGTTAAGCGATTTTGGGAAAAAATCGGAAATTAAAAATCGGAGAAGAAAAATCGCCGTTTTAGATAAATCTTAGATTTTTAAGATAAAATCACAGATATTTTGGAAAAAACCAATTTTCTGGAAAAAAAAATTTACGATTTTTAAATGACATAAAAATATGAAAAAATTCTTAGCAGTTCAATGTGCAAATGCGCGAGTGGCCTTACTCAATGTGAAGTAGTTGATTCTGACTATTATATATATCTGGCTTTTCTCTTATTATTTATTTGTTCATGTCACTTTAATATTTTATTTTATTTTTATTTTACGTATAACTTACTGTATTTTAAATCAAATATTAATTTGAAAAAGGAAAGAAATAAAATAATATCATTTAAAAATTTTAAATTATAATATATAATATTTTGAATCTCCCTCATTATCTACATAATATTTATAATAATAACAAAAAGCAAAATAAATAATATCTCTTTAACGTAATAATATCCCAATAATATATTAAATATAACATATTTAATTTAATAATTATTAATCCATTTGATTTTAATCTACCTTAATTAAGATAGAATCATTCTCATAATCTATATAATTAAAATGAAAAATTTTAATAACCGATATTTTGTAGAAATATTGTGGAGTATTTTACCCGATATTTCCGATATTTTAAGTAAATCTAATTACCGATATATCCGTATTTACCGATATTTTGATCCTTAGTTTTACCATGGTCTCCAGCAATTTTACTGCACTCTGAAATCAACTAGGTATTTAAATTCCTTCTCAACCCTGTTCCCTTTGGACGTGGGATGAGTTTTGTTGAAACAAAATTATATATATACATCGAGTTTAATACCATTTTTTATTGTTGTAAAATAAAATACCATTTTTTATTACTAAATACCATTTATATTTCTAAAATCTAGGATTTTAATTAAAAAATTTAGATTTATGATATATAAAAATAATATATCATTTTATTTTTTAAATACTATTTATATTTCCTAGATTTTAAATACAAAATTTTTTATTTCTCCCATATAAAAATAAAATACCATTTTCATTTTTAAATACCATTTATATTTCTTATATCTAGGAATTGAATTCGAAATTTTTAGATTCTGATTTTTAAAATTTAAACAAAATTCATAATTTACAATTAATATTTTTTTTTCAAATTAATTTTTACTCTAAATTTTTATTTAAAAATGATTTATTATTTAACTAATTAATGAAACGTAAAAACTAAAATCATTTCATTTAAATTAGTTAAAACTAAAAAATTAAAAGTAATTAAACATTATCCATTTATGATTTTAATAAAATTATAATTTAAAAATAAGTTTTAAATTTTACATCATTAATATATATATATATATATATATATATAGCTTCTTACATTATATTAAAGATATAATATATGCTGATTTTACAAGAAAATGTTTTGTGAAAAGTTTAGGAATATTATTAGAATTTTAATGTAGTTGATTTTTTATTTTTTATAATATAAAAGTATATATTTATGATGTCATTAGTTTGACTGTAGTTCAATCGATGAACCGTAAATCGATAACTATTTCATTTCAATGATCCTGTCCGATTTTTAAAACATCGAAGCCTACTAAAAATTAAAACATACTGTAAATCTAGAATTAGTTTTTATGTTAGAGCATTTTAAAAAATATTTCCAAAAGTTGAACTAGGTCATCAGAAAGAAAACCAAAGTCTTTGTAATGTGGGGTACAAAGTAATAACTAAGATCATCACAAATAGACTGAAGCAGATAATGAGTAGTGTTGTAGGTCCAGACCAGAGTAGTTTCGTCCCAGGACGCCAGATCACTGACAACATTGTTATATATCAGGAGGTTATGCACTCAATGAGACAGAAAAAAATAAATCAAGGGGTTTATGACCATTAAAATTGATCTGAAAAAGGTTTATGATAGATTATCCTGACATTTCATCAGTGACACTCTGTAGAACTTGGGACTATTTCTTGTAGTGTGAATTTTAAGTCGTTAGATCGTCGGGCGTTGGCCCTTGTCCCGTATGTCGCTGCCAAAGCAAATAAGAAAGAAAAGCGGTAGTGGTCGTCATGCGCTCTCTCGATGCACAAGTCGAGATCGGGAATCTGGAGAGTGAAAGAATCAGTCTTTTTCAGTAAAGAATGTCGTACCTTCCTTGTTATGATTGCTCATTTCTTTATGGAGGGGGAAGGTGATCCAATTTCCATGGAAAGTTGGTGATTTCCTTCAGAAACGGAAGGAAAGAGGCGTTCTTTGCATGCATGACATGTTCTTCCTTTTTGATGGCCCGGGTTGGTGCGACTCCTAGAGGTGTTGACCACCTCCCAGCGGTTATGTGTGTGTTGGGGGGGGTGTCTTTGCAGGAAGTCGGTCGGGTAATCATTGGCCAGATCGTTTTCATAGAGATGAACTCATTTAGGAGATGATAAGTCTCTGAGGTTGTATCCCATGTGAGCTAGAAGGTGATACTTGGGCTGACTTTCTTTAGTTAGGCACGGCCTCACAGTAAAGATGTTGGAGTGCAGTGAATGGTAGAGTGGTAGTGGAGCTGGTACCCTGATACCCCCTTTTCGGTGAGGAGGTCGATCTTCCAAACTAGGAAAAGAGAACATTTGTGACTAGCTTTGGTGCGGGGAACAGTGGACTATTAATGATGGCATGTTCCAATGTGCATAATATCGGAGAATTTTCTATTTTTAGTGTCACATTTGATGCAGCTATTTGGGATTCTCTTGAATCTTGAGGTCTCTGTAAAGGAAACTACGGGGTGGTGGATTCCTTTTGTGCTTGGCTATTCTTTGGTTTCGGCGGGGAGATATGGTTGGCGTCATGAGCGTGTCGGTGTCGGACTTTTCTAATTGCTTCATGGAAGAAGCATGAAGGGGCTTGGACGTGATTGTCGGTATGGATCAGCGAAGGCATGAAGAGAGCTGGCTGGTCGAGGTGTTTGCATTTCGGGAATATTTTGGGCACTACCTATCTCATATATCACGCCCAGACCTTGTTATGTCCTTGGGTGGTTCAGCGGAATGGAATCTCTGAGGCCAGAACCTCCCCCTCTTGTGTTGAGCTCTCCCTTTTTTAGGACCTCTTCTTAACTAACCTGGTTTCTTCTTCTTCTTTTTCTACAAGTTTCTTCTTCTTTTTTTTCTTCTACAGGTTTCTTCTTCTTCTTTTACTTGGCCTATGTTGGGTTATGTAACTGCTGAAGTGTGATCGCTTTGTTGTAAGCGTTTGTTATGTAATTATGAGCGCCTTTTGGCATAATTAATGAAATTACATTTCCCGATATTGTTGCGCCCTTGCATAACTTAATTCTTTTTGTGTCCGGATTCCCGGCCAGAGGTAGGGACCGACTCCTCGGGTCACAGGTTGTGACAGTTGATCAAACTTGGAATTGATTGGCCCTTAGTACTTCTCATGAACGTAACATAATGAAGCTGACCCAAACTCGCAGTTAGGATAGCCTGAGCCTGAGCACAGCACGCTTCGTCTTACGTACTGAGGCGGCGTCGCCGGGTTAAATTGCCGTAGAAGTGATGAGTTAGCGGTGCGTTAATGCATCTGCGGACTACAGGCAGCTTGATATGAGTCATCATTAGATTTTACCTGTTTCTTTTCTTTGTTCCATCGCCCTGCTTTCTCCCCTGCTTGAGAGCTTATGCCTGCGAATATTCTGGTACATCGCGAACCATTTCACTATGCCCTTGTTTCCTCCTCATTTTTCAGGTGAACATAGTTTCTGCTCTAGGTACGTTTAGTTTCGGTCGCCAACACATTTCCAATGACAGAGTCGTAGGGGATGTCCTTAAGGCATGCTAGAACTGGGTGAATCTTCCTTGGGTCTAATGGGTTCACATAGGTTCTCGTCTTTTACCAGTTTGGTATTATGACTTGGGGCTGATTTTCATCTTTGTCTCTTGTTGTTATCGCACGGTATGGCGAAGGTCGGAAAGAGACTTCTACTAGTTAAAAAATTTGGAGTACGAGCGGGGCCCAATGAGAGTCGCCTTCTGGCTTGACATTATCTCCTCCCTCTCCATGGATGAGGTGAGGTCTTATTGTCAAATCTCTAAGGATATTGAGTTTGAGTTGTCGGAGGGCCCGGCTGAATCTATTGTGGGAGAAGAATACAACATAATGTTTTTCACCCAGAAGCAACTCGCAGCCGGGCTTCGCTTCCCCGTGTCGTCCTTGGTCAAACAATTCTTACACTTCACCAGAGCGCCACTTGCCTATATCCACCAAAACGTCATTCGAATTCTGACTAGATGTTGCATACTAAACCTTCTTTATCAGCTGGACCTTTCATTGGTGGAAGTTTGCTTTGCTTACACCTTGAGGCTGGCGCATGGTGGCCGACTATCCATGTCGGCCTAGAGCCCCCGAATACAATTCGTTACGGGGCTCCCCGATTCGCCCAAGTCCGAGGCGAAATGAGTGATCCTGGTCATAGGGCCTTGGATGAGGTCAGATCTCGACATTCCGTTTGTAGCCGTCAACTTCTTTCCCAGGTGTGTAGTGTGTGTGCCTTTGCAGCCTTTACGTGATGCGTGGACCTTATTGTGTCTTTGCTTGTGGAAGGAAAAGCCGGCGAAATGACTGGTCGATTGGGTTAAGAAGGCGGAGTTTGAAAAATTCGGAAGTTCTTTGGAGATTTTCGGCGGGAGTGACATCATGAAGTCCTTCTTGCTGATCTTGATGATTTAGTCATGACTTGGGCTCCTGCAGCGTGTCTGGTCATTTCGCCCTGCCCACTTGGTATGGAAGGGAAGCATTGTATGTCACTCTGAACCTTTTAAATTTGCTCCCAAGCGGCTCATCTACGAGGCGGAACCGAGAGGCAGAAGGTGACTAGTGCGGAATTGGTGATCCACCTTTCGGCCGGGACAACCTTCCTCACTAGTGAGGATTTATTTTTGTCCCACGGGCATCCGGGCGGGCGAAAGGGTAGGCTTGTTTGGGATTTGTCTTTCTTTAAGCGAGAAAAGGGCTCCTTGATCTGCCCCTCGGTATTGAAGAAAGAAGGAGCTCTGGGCGACAAAAAAAAGTTCTTAGAGAATTTGGAGTGGAGGATTTCGATCCCCAGGTTCCCCCATATCGATCGTCCCGGTGGGAAGAAGAAGGAGGGGGACTAAATCATTGACTTAGTTGTACTTTCTTTGCCGGAAGTGGGCGCGATGCTAACTTCAGAGGGTGGTTGGTATATCCCGAGGTGGCCTTGGGAGGAAACACGGATGTGCGAGGCAATAGTCATCTCGAGTTACTTTGAGATGGGTTAAAACTGACAGCCGGATACGGAAAATGCCACCTTGGTGGAGTCGGCCTCTCCAGCCGCCCGGCGATCAGTGATCGTCTCGGCGGGCTCTGGCCGATAAAGAATACTGATATCACACAGGCGTCGTATGACCAATCTTTACTTGACCAGGCACTCTTGAATTCATATTTTCCTCCACAGGGCCCGACTTCACCTATGGAGGAGGTTTTCGAGCGGCGCGGGAGATCATCGATCGTGGGGCCTTTATGTGAATCCTCGGCATACCGCCATGATACGGCGCACCTTTTATTACGGATGCGTAGCGTGCGGGCCACGTGGAGGAGTGAAGAGTATGTGGGTGGTCTGGCCCTTTGGTAAGAGGACCTCCGCCGGATGGTTGAAGACGGGATGTTGGTCGTGTCGTAATTTCGCCCGATCGACGGAATTGTGCGCGCTCGCATGTGATGTTTTAGCATTATTTCTTAGTCTTTGTCGTATCCTTAATATGTCCGTTCATGAGCGGTGCCTGCGTCGAAACATGGCTGCCCGGCTTATTGGGAGATCGGTCTGGTACGGGGATCTGTGAGAAGAAATTCTGCAATTTGTCTATTGTCGGTTGTTTCCGATTAGAAGACCCTAAGTACTTCCTTGATGGAGGTGGAGGTGAGTTCACGGTGTTGGGAGTCGGAGACGAGGAAGAATTTGTTGAAGGCGGTCGGTGGTAGAGAGATGTCGCTTTCGTCGTGATAGATGCATTTGGGTGAATCTCTGAAGCGTGAGGAAATCAGGCGTCGGTGGGATCTGAGTTAGCCAAGGTCCGACATGCCTTAGGCACAGCGAAGAAATGCAGGCATAAGGGTGCGTGTTGACCCGGGCCCAGCATGTTTGTCGAAGAGGCCGGAAGGCGGAGGGACGGGCCGACCGTCTACGCGGATAAAACGAGTTTCTTTACTTCTAAAGCTCAGGGCTAGCAAAGACTAGTTGACCTGGATCCAGGCAAAGGCTTCTAAAGAGAAGAAGGCTCTGGAGGAGGCTTTTAACCTAGGCTTTGACGTGATCTTCAATTACGGTTATGGCTTATGTGCCTTATTGCAAACATTTGTGGGGAAGGGAGCCAAGCGATCTGGACGGGATCTTAGGACACGTCAAAGCCGCTACCTCTTGAGTTTTTCATCAATCCCCGATGCCCCCCGAGTGCTGCCCTAAGGGTTCATACCACCAATCCTAATGTAGACGTTAGAGAGGCGAGCAAGAGTCTTCTAGCCTCCGAGGTTGGGCTAGGTACCCAGTCTGATTCTCTTGTCATAGTAACTAGGGAGAATGAAGAGCCTGACACCTCTGGCGGGAACTCGGGATTTTACTTTGTTGCCGTCAGTTTAGCCTTATGCCTTTCGCGTTATATCCCCGACTTTCATTGTCATGCAACTGAGTTTCTTAATAAAGGATGTGTTGTTTTGAAAATCTGATGTTGTTGTTTTTTTTGGTCAGTAATTTACTGTGGCCGGTGAAGGCATAGATGGATGACCCGAGTTCGGGCATCGCGATCATCTTGATCGGATAGGACATCAACCTTCTTCGGACTTAGTAATGAACCAGTTAGGCATCAACCATACTAGACCAGATAGGACATCAACCTTCCTCGGACTTAGTAATGAACCAGTCGGGCATCAACCATACTTGGCCGAATAGGACATCAACCTTCCCAGGACTTAGTAATGAACCAGTCGGGCATCAACCATACTTGGCCGAATAGGACATCAACCTTCCCCGGACGTAGTAATGAACCAGCTGGACATTAACTATACTGGGCCGAATAGGGCATCAACCATTCTCGGACTTTGATAATTAAAATTTGAGATAAAAACATGGTTAGACTGAATTAACCTTTTATTGATAGTACCTTTGAGGTGCATAGCATTCCACATTCTAGATGCAGATTGTTCGGGTCTAGTTTATCTAGTGCATATGAGCCCAGGTTCGCCCATTCGTGTTACAATATATGGTCCTTCCTAGTTGGGCTGAAACTTTTCCGTGCCGGATTAAATGTGTTCTCGAGGAGCTTTCCCTTAGGACCGGGTCCTTAGGCTGGAACACTCGGGGTTTCACCCTTTTTGTTGTACACAAGTTTTCCATTGGTAGTGGTAAGAATGCTATCCTTCATTTGCGGTCGTGCGGTTCGTGCATGCATGTCTAGGTCCTTAACTATAGATTTTGTACTCAATTACTCGGGCACATCAGTTCGGAGCGTAGGCATATCGATTTTTGTAGGGATTATAGCTTCCATCCCATAGATAAGTGCGAAGGGAGATATGGGTTGTTACGCGGTTCTGTGGCCGGGAGTACCTGAGGTTCGCTAACCATTTGCCTTCCAGCTAAATCAAGCCGTTTCTTTAATGCGATCAGGGGTTTTGTTGAAGCCCCTACGCTGTCGTTGCTGGATCTTGGGGTGTGGAGTATAGATTCTTTATTTTCAACTGTTGGCATAAGTTTACGTAGACGGCTATCAAGTGGGGCGGATTATGCGATACGGTGTGGGGGAATCTTTGCATCGGTAAGCGGTATTCTTTTAGATAAAGCGGGTGACATCGCATCTTTGATTAATGTAGCCTCGGCCTCTATCAGTTTCTTTGAGTGTCCAGTGCCATAACAGCAACCTCCCGGTGGGCGGTAGGGGCGACCCTACTGTGTCGATTCCCATTGACGGGCTATGGGCTTGAGATGGGAGGAAATTAGGTCTTGGTAGGCGATCTTAAGGCGAACTGCCGTTGGCATCGGTCACATTTTCTCACGTAATCAGCGGCGTTAGACTTCATGGGCGGCGATAATGCCCGCGAGTATGGGCTCACGTATTGCGAGGATTACGCGCTGGATGATTGCCACATGCGCCGATGCGACTTAGCGACACATACTAGCCTTGTTCGGCAGTTAAGCATTTCATATATGGCCCATCTAGGAATCGTTTGACATTTTGCCCATCGATCGAAAAATCGCATCTTGGATTGGACCTTGAGCCTTGTCCTTCTCGTTTAGGTTCTCCCATGTTGATATACTGCGCTATGGGGTCCATCCAGGAGGGGGAGGTTTCGCCCACCTGGCTTATCCGGACAATGGCTATCGAGGAATCTGACTGGTAATAGATAGGCATAAATATTGTTTCTGTTATCGGTAGAGATGCGGCCACGGCGGCTTAGGCGTCTGCTTTTTCATTGCAGTCCCTAGGAATGTGTTCTAACTTCCAAGCTGAAAAACTACCCAAGTGTTGTTTAACCAATGTTACATACTTTGCCATTCGGGGATCCCGGGACTCATATTCTGTGTTTACTTTACCACCGGTGGGAATCACTTGAATTATAAGCATCGTGAATGTACCATTGCCCGGTTCAATCCCAGCTTCAGGTGGCTTCATATTGATTCATTATTAGGAGTCTTTGAAGCCCGGTCGGATTGCTTGCTCAATTATCCCCGTGGGATTTTAGTTGCGACGATGCGACCCGGGTTCTTAGAAACACCGAAATACACCGCGAGAGTCCACGATTCGACAATCAGAATGTTTCGGTTTGGGGGATTTCTACTAAGTGAACTGTCCCTTCTTGCTAACGGCCTCTTTGGATACCCATATTCACTTAATTCGATTGCTTGGCTTGGTATTCTTCTAGATAATCGAGGCTTGTGAATAGTACTTGAAGGGAAGGTTAGTTAACCTTGTGATAGGGTGTGCTTGGAAATGCAGGCCGAAGTTTTCTTGGTTGCTGGGAGAGCTAAGCGGCTTTGCTCAAGGTATTTGGATCACGGTTTACAGTGGGACCAGGACTTCTTGACGAAGAACAACGCCTCTGCGCTGCATCGCATTTCTTTGCGAACAATGGCACTCAACTGCGACATCAGGAAGCGCTGAATATGCGAAGGGTGTCTCGTCGGCTAGGAGTAGCGATGGCGGAGGTTCATTTAGATATTGCTTGATTGTCATAAGGGCTGATCACTCCTCATTCCATCGGTCAGGTTAGCCCCTTAAGGGTGTGAAGAATGTATCGCGGTCTACGTGAGCCCAGAGATGAACCACCCCAGGCGACGGCGGCGGTCATTCTTATACCCTTTTCTAGAGTTGGGAAGCTAGGGATTCCCAAGATAAGGCTGGGCAAGGTTGCCTTCTATCCTCCAGTTAGCCATGAAACTGAGCCAGCGTACTTATTTGTGTGTTTGATGGATTGAGTTTATGTCGTATGCTGAGGAGTTCGGCACTTGTAAATGTGTAGCGTGGTTTGGGCGCTCCTTGGACTTTCCTAACATATCGTCAATGTATACCTCCATGGATACCCAACGGTGGTCCTATTATCTTGGTCACCCGGTCTCACGATAAGTTGCCTCGGCATTCGTTAATCGAATGGCGTACATTATGGCGAAGAGTCGTGTGGGGTGATAAGCGTTGTTTTCTCCGCGTCAGACGGGTACATGAGGATTTGATGGTATTTATCCTCGAAGGCATCGAGGAGCGACAACATCCCATGCGACTAACGTGTCGACGTCGATTACATGCGGTGTGGGAAGTTGTCTTTAGAACTGCGTCGTTGAGGACTCGGTATAATTATCCATACTCTCCATTTACCACCTTTCTTCGGTACCACCACCACATTGGCTAGCCATTTTGGGTACTTGATTTCTCTTATTAACCCAGCTTTCAAAAGGTTATCTACTTCAGCCTAAATAATCTTATGACGGTCCGGGTGGAAGCGCCTTACTCTTTATTACGATCGGCACGGCAACGGGCGACATTCGGCTGCAAGGAAATGTGCGAGTATCTGGAGTCATGTCGAGTGGTCAAGTGGTATGATGTTTACATCGATGTTGTAAGATCAAAACTGCTTTGCAATTGTTTTTCTCCTCGGATGGGGAGTTGACATAAGTGTGTTGTCGGATGCAGAGTATTGATTCGAGGGGATCCATAGCGGTGTTACGTCCTCAGAACTGCGCGGGCAGCGGTTGTGATTGCTGATACGGGCGGGTTTGAGGCGGACCTTGGAACTTTCACCTTTCTCACGCTCTTGTACCGACAGTCGATAGCACTGGCAAGCTGCTAATTGGCTGCTCAGGAGGTCAATCTGTTCGGCACTGGTTAGATACCTTATTGTTTGATGGTAGGTCGAGGGTACTACTTTCATAGCGTGTAGCCAGGCTCAACCAACGATGGCATTGTATGGCCCCAAGTCTTTAACAACTGAGAATAAGACTTGCTGAATAACCGGCCCTGCCTTGACGGGGAGAGTGATATCACCCCGTAGTTGTGTGGTTGCCTGGCTGCATCCAGGATAAGTGCACTTGTGGCCCGAGCTTGTAACACCCAGAAATATACCACTGATCGTTTCGACATGTTTAGGGTATTTTGTAAACCTAATTTATTTGTTTCATAAGTTAAATGCGGCAGGAAGCAGAGATACGAAGTTATAAAACTTAAGGACAATTTTGTAATTGGTCCCAAGGGGCTTGAAAGTCCTAATGTGAAAGATTTGAGGCGAAATGAGGCAAGGGAAAATGTATTCATAAATAGAGAAGGAGTTATGGGGCTTGAAAGCAAATAAAGCAACTTAGCAATGGAGTTTTATTTGGAGAGACTGAAACATGGCCTTAACAAATCCATGGTTTAAAGACCAATTTGGTCTCAAATTGGGGAGGACATTAGAGAAGAAAGAGGAGAAGAAGAGGAAGAAGAGAAGAGAGGAAGAAGGATTCAAGCCGAATCAAGCTTGGTATGGAAGCCGAACTTCCAGTATGGATTTATGAATTACAGGCTTGGTTTTAGTTAATAGCTTGTCTCAAAGCTAGGGTTTTGTTAAGAATTCACCTAATCTTGGATCTCTTGAAATTAGGGTTGGTAAAACCCCATATGAACAAGAGTAGGTATAGAATCCTCCCTTTTGGGTTGGATACATGGTTAAATGAAAAATTAGAAAGTTAGGGTTTAGAGCAAACCTAACAAATCTTAATGCTGGTTTGTATATGGGGGTAACTCATATTGGAATTACTATATTGGAAAAAATCCATGATGGATTTTTGAAGAAAGATATGAGTGAAAGAGGTGAATAGAAAAAGAGATTCGAGATGAATTTAGAATTGTTTTGATGTGTTTGAAGTGTAGAAGTGATTGGGGATCAAAAGTATGGAAAAATGTGAGAAAACACACACATTAAGGCATTCAGTGACTTGTACATGTACAAGTTGAACTTGTACCGGTACCAGCTTCTTTGGATTACGGTCATTTTGGCGACTTGTACCGGTCTGAAGTTAAGACTTGTCACCGATCTGACTTGTTAAGTTTTCCTATTTTGACCGATTTCGTATTTTGGCCTAACTTGCTCATTTCTTATCGATTTGAGTGATTTAAGTGGCCACTTAAAATAGACTTCAGGAGAACAAACCATATTTGTATGTATCTCCAAATTATTACTCTAGATGGCAAGAATTCACTCAAAGGAGTGGGGTATGTGCAGAAACATTTCCTGCCCGGGTTGAACATAGAGAAGTCCGGTTGTTTCGGACGTAACTTGAGTTCGGTGCTCCGGGTGAGTGATTCCAATTGAAATGAACCATATCACCTTAGCTTTAAAAAAGTCACAAGAACCAGTGTAAATATGGAGACAAGGCACTGGAAAATTAATATTATAAGCGTTCTCGGAAAAATCTCGGTAAGCAGACTAGTTGTATGAAAATGCCATAACTTGAGTTTGGAAGATCCGAATGGATTGATTCCAATTCCTGGGTTAAGTAGATTCATAGAAGAATAAGAATACCTGAATAAGGTGTGATTACATGCTCATCATACCTTACCAGTATATGGAATACGATCTGTCATGAACACATAATGTGATTAAGATAGGTTATAAGTTCTGAAATACATATGACAATATGACTACCTAGGACCGAAGAATGAATGAGTGGACGTCCTGTTGGTGCTTCGGCACTCCTGTTGGTGCTTCGGCACTCCTGTTGGTGCTACGACACTCTGCTGCGTGGTTAGCCACGTTTTGATTGTGCTCCGGCACTCTGCTTTGGTCTTCACGTCACTCCTGATGCGTGGCCAGGCACGTCTGATTAGTGCTCGGCACTCCCTGCAGTGCTACGGTACTCTGATGCGTATTGTACCTTCGGTACTTACTAGGCTAGATCTACTCATTTCTTATAGTTGGTCTAGGTAGTGATAGACATATATGATACAAAAGCCCGAATAAAGCGTAAGTGTAAAGATAAGATATTACCTCTGTATACGTGCATGGTACCTCACAGACCTCTGTATCGATTAAGTTACGTGGTACCCTCTGGGTACTCTGTATGCGCAAGTTACATTGGTACCTACGGTACTCTTGTATTTGTTTAAGTTACATTTGTACCCTCACGAATTTATCACAATCACCCAATGAAGTCACATGCTGATTAACTGCGTCACACATTAGAAGTCACATGCCACGATTAACTCTTGTCCCGGACTAAGTCACATCTACGATTAACTCTGTCACGACTAAGTCTGTAGTACCTACGGGTGCTCACATCGATAAAGTTCCGTACTGAATAAGTCTGTAGTACCTACGGGTACTCACCCGTATCTGATAAGTCTGAGATACGAATAAGTCTGTAGTGCACATGGAGTGCTCACTTAACGTCCCGAATAGGATTCTGTAGTACCTTCGGGTACTCTTGTATCTGAATAAGTTATGTCCTGTATCTGAATAAAGTCCTGTAGTACCTACGGGTACTCTTGTATATGAATAAGTTATGTCCTGTATTTGAATAAGACTGTGGTACCCTCTGGTGCTTATGTATCCTAAATAGAGATCGTCCCCGACCAGTTACGTGATGCAAGGGTACTCTTGTATATTTGAATAAGTCTGTAGTACCTACGGGTGCTCACGTAATACAGATAAGTCCTTGTCTCGATCTGGATTACACATGGTACCCTCTTTGAGAATTTCTCCTGTGTCCGTATAAGTTACGTCGTCTGCGATTAAGTTATGATACCTACGGTACTCATGTATGCGAATAAAGTTACATGCGTCTGCGATTAAGTTACGTAGTACCCTCTTGGTACTCACGTATTTGATTAAGAAAGTTAATGCGTATCTTATTGAGTTAATGATAAGAACTTTTGTCGATAAATACATACAAGTTCCCATGGTACCTCACGAGTACTCCGTGTCCCGTAAGATAAGTATAGTCGGTGGTACCCTACAGTACCTCAGAGTATAAGGAATGTCTGATGCACGCTAGTACTGCTTGAATTTTTTGTACCAGTAAAATGTTACTTTGTAGTACCTACGGGTATACGCATCGAAAATACACAATAATAAAGTTACGCCAATACGGTATAAGATCCGTAAAAGATTAAGAATAAAGTCACAATATCTGAATATAAGTTCCAGTAAAGACCGTTATAAGTTAAAGTAAGACCCGATTATAAGTTAGTAAGACAAGTATGTGCTCAGAAATACTGCAATTATACGTTAAAGTAATCTTTGTGGTACCTATGGGTACCTCGAATAGATTAAACTTTCAGTAGCATAAGCATAGAGATGTAGCTCACGATAAGTCTGAATAAACATAAGCTTGTTATGAGCTTAAGTACTTGTTTAAGTCCATGATATGAATGCATGAAATTTCTGATAACTATTATTGTTATACACTCATTATAATTGTGTATATGCATGTGTATCTGTATAAGTTTATAAGAAATGTTTCCCACTAAGCGTAAAAAAGTTTAGCACGGTTTTTTAATCAGGTGGCCAGGTACGAGGAGAAGACATCGTGAACATCCACATACGAGTTGGGCGACACACACACACTTGTAGGGGTTCCCTTTACATGTAGGTTCAGGTGCTCACGATTTGTAAATGTAAAGTTAGGTTTTGTATAAGTAAATGGGACTTCGAGTTATATGTGTATAGATTTTTGTAGTGTGGACACCACTCAGGTGGTAGTTCTTTGATTTGGATATATATTTGGTATTTTGATTACGTTATAAGATGTGGGCCATACCGCGGGTGCGGAGTTGACTTTAAAAAAAAAATCGGGGTAAAAGAGTCCGTGTTGAGTGCCGGCGATCCGGCGGATTTCGGATCCACAATCCCGGGTCGGGTAGGGTTCGGGGCTTGACGAGCTGTCAGTGGAACTTTCATGCTGAAGAGTGGAAGTTATAACGAGGTCAGCCGTCTTTTGCCGGGATCAACAAGCACTCTATGTACATCAAAATTGTTAATGCATAAAGTACGCACAAGTGCATCATGGTGTGGAGTGATGACCCTAGACAAGTTAATGGGAGGGAAGGATATGGGGTAGTTAATCGGCTGTATTATTTTGCTGTTGTCCGGGGTATTAATGGTGTTCACCCGGGTTCGAACTGTGGCCGCTCGTAGTAGTTTTCTCCTCTGACGCTTGGATTGATACGTCATCGGCCAAGACGGCCTAATAATAATTGATGGTGGGGCGAGTTGACGGGAGCTGAGGCGGCCTTTGTTCTTGGGCGGTTTACGCTCTGGCAGGTGATTCGAAATATGTCTTACGGGTGGCGACTGGATTAGTTTCTCCTTCAGGAACTTCAGGTTCGACATCGGTTGGTTTCATGTCGAGTGGTCCCTATATTGTCGCACCTCGGATATTGGGTGTGTTTGCTTTCGAGGATCGGCGGATTGGCGTGGCCATTTGAAGTCAGGTGATCGAATGAGGAAGGAGTGCGTAAGTAAGAGATCTTTAGAGGGTGAGCCCCGGGAGGTTCCCCTCTTTCTCTCGGCTTGCTTTCCAGGGCTCTGGTTCTTATACGGCTCCTTTTACCTTTCAGTGCCTTGTGGTCGACACTGTTTGGTGATATCTTATATCAGGAAGCTTGGATATTGTCTTCAGTCTTGGTATTTGTCCGCCCGTCTATATAGTTCTTCCATTGTCATAGGCGGATCTAAAGATAGCGATTGGAAGAAAGGTGGTAAATTAAACTGTGAAAGTTACGGAGGACCGCATCCCTTGGCTGTGTGATTTGTTAGACTGACTTGTCGAATCTTACAGTGAAATCTCGGACCGGTCATCCTCGAAGCTTGAAGATGGTTTAGCAGTGAAGCCGATGTTTCTCTTTTTGTCGGACCGAACATAAGTACTAGAGGAAATGGAATGCAGCCATAGCTCACTAAGCGGTTGATGGATCCCTCGGAGTTTGTGGAACCGGGCGGGGGCATGTCCCTTTAGGTAGCGGGAACACTTTTCACGAAGGCGGTCATTACCGCCTTCGGAGATCGCCGGCCCGATTGAAGTGCGACATGTGGTCATCTGAGTGAGATTTTATATCTGCAGCAGGCGGTATGACAAAGCTGCGGGGAGGCTCATGACTCAAGATGTGCCGACCTAGTGGGGACGACAACATGTCCTCGGGCCAGGCGATCGTGGGTATAGGAATATAAGGGGCGGTGCTAGCTCAGGAAGGTGGGATACTTGACGAAAGTGATGGTGCCGCACCCACGGCCTCCCGCGGTATGTGTTCGGGCGTGCTCGCAGGCCACCACCTTCTCTGTTGAATTCTCTCCTTTTGACAGGGCATGCCTCTAATGGACCAATTGGAACAACATGGGGGCCTCTTCCTTGACTCGGCCTCCACATTGTTAACAGGTGGCTGAATGCAGGCGGGGCGCGAAGATAGCTCATCATCATTCGCGAATTCAGCATTGTCTGTAGGATAGGCTCTTGACGCTATTTTGTTTAATTAGGGGGTGTGAGGTGGCTACTTCCTGATGCATTTTGGGTAAGTGCGCCTTGAAGCGAGCCGGGTGATCGTTTTCACTTTGCTCTGGATAATTAACACGGCTCTGTTCAGCCATTTGTCTGGCATGTTCCTCCTGCTTTGTCTCCATATCCTAACACCAACGGAGGAACTGGTCTTCCATGGATTGATTCACTGGGTTGCTGGTCATGGTGACAAAACCCGATGGTCTAGTGGAGTGATCGGGAACTACCAAAGCTTCGGGGGATGAGAAATCTGCGGCGGATGCTTAGCCAAGCCTACGCAAATGCGCGATGAGCTTTCTTGTTTGGTCGTTCCCATAGACGGCGTCAATTGTAGTCTCTTGATTACGAGTCTTTGGATCGTCCAGACATTAACACGCGACATATCGCACCCAAAGCAGGCAGAAAAGCAGCGATAGATCGTCGCTGACTCGCCCGATGCCTTCGTGGGATCAAGGAATCCGAGAGTGAAAGAAGGTAGGTCTTTTTCAGCCAGAATGTTATTGCCTTCCTTGTTGTGATTCCTCCTTTCTTTATGGAGGGGCAAGATGATCCAATTTCCATAGAAAGTGGGTGATTTCCTTCCAAAACGGAAGGGGAAAGAGGGCGTTCTTTGCGCGCCATGGCATGTTCTTCCTTTTTTGATAGCCCAGTTGGCCGAAACTTGTGCTATAAGAAGTGTTTGACCACCTCCAAAACGGTTATGTGTGTGTGGGGGGGCGTCTTTAAACTGAGATATCAGTCGGGTAATCATTAGCCAGTCGTTTTCTTAGAGATGACTCTCGGCTATGAGAGGATAAGTCTAGGTGTTGTATCTCATGACCGATTAGAAGGTGATACTTGGGCCTGGCCTACGGGTAAAGGTGTTTGGGCCTAATGAATGGTAGAGTTGACGATGGGTGCATTGCCATTTTCCACCACAAACTAAACGATAGTATTATGCATTGTATTGGCTCCACCAAAATGGTTGTTTTATTGGAGCATTGTGATAAATAGTTTCACCACTAATTCAAGCGGGCGATGCCATATCCACACATTTTTGTGCTTTGCATTGAGCGTCAAAGCGCATCATGGCCATGTAGTTGAAACGAGCAGGTGACCTCCGACTTTCGTAATGGACTGGCTTTCTCCCTTTTTTTATACGATGACTTAATCTTGTTTATGGAATGTTTGAACAACTTTTATGCCATCTCAAGGCAAAAAGTTAATTTGCATAAATCCACCATCTGCTTCTCTAATGGGGTGTCCAATGTGCTAGCTAAGGAGATATCTAAGGTTGCAGGCATCCCCATCCCATCACAAAGGATTTGGGTTGTTACCTGGGAACATTGTCCATTCATGGAAGAGTTACCACAGGGCTTTATCAACATTTGATTGACAAAGTTAAAGTTGGAAAGTTAGAAAACAAATACCTCTGTGTTTGATGAGTAACCCAACATAGTGGATCTTATGGATTCAATACGTTTATCAAATGCAAGCGACCCTCATCCGAGAAAGGTGTGACAGTATAGACAAAGCGCGTCGGAAGATTCATTGGAGGGGTGGAAGGAAAATAAAAGGTGCATCTAATCAGTTAGGAGACAATGATAGCAAATAAGGGGTAAGGAGGTCTTAGCATAAAGCAAATGGAAACCATGAATGCTGCTCTGATGGCCAAGCTCGGCTGGAAAATCCTTAGGGAAAGGGAGAAGTTGTGGTTCCAAGTTATCACAGGCAACGGTTCGGAAATTTGTGGCAAAAAACAATGCGTCTAATGCCTGGAGGGGCATCATCTTAGCGGCGCATATTATCCCGAAGGGCGAAGTGAAATGGGAGTAATAACACTTTCTTTTGGAGAGATGAAGGCTGGATAAATCCCTCCTATTGGAAGTGGCTGAGGAGATTTCACACCGCCTATCTCTAATGGTAATACCGATCTTGGGATAAAAAGACAATGTTGGGCGTGGAAGGTGAAGACCTTTCCCCCAGGAGTTTTAGATCGGCTTGCCACCATTCAAATTAGTGAGGAGGGGATGATGGGAGAGAAGAATTGTATTGGGGTCTAATGTCTACTGGGTTGTTCATAGTCCATTCGGAGGTTGTAATCCCAGCTCTTGGGGCTTGTGAGCTCAGCTATGGACATTTGAGCGTCGGGTTGAAGCGAGGCACTATGGCAAAAAATGGTTTTATTGAGCGTTGGAGCTTATGTGTAGGCAAAAAAATATCACTTTAGCTTTATACTTGACATTTTTTACGAGCGTCGTTTATATGTTGTCTAGGCCCGATGTCACTTTGATTACGTAACATCAAAAAGAAGCAAATGTCGGTATATGTACTTTGTGGCGTGTCGTGCGACATTTACAGTGTTGTTAAATCCATTCAATTATGTGTTGTAATACCACATAGCATTTACGACAAGTTATTACGTCATAAATTATTCGATACTTCCAAGTGTCACCATATCAGTTTATTATGATAGACCTTATGACATTTTTAAGTGTTGTTAAATTCAAGTCATTACGAAATTAATATGTGTCATAACACATCGCTATAATGACATGTTGTTGTGTCGCTTAAGTATAATGTTTCGACACTTCCAAATGTCGCCGTATTAGTTTATTATGATATGACTTCTAACATTTTTAAGTGTTGTGACATCCATTCAGTTACAACATTATTATACGTTGTTGTATACTGTGATGACGACATTTGGTAGTGTTGTTTAAACATGATGTTTCGATACTTTTAGTTGTCGCCATATCAGTCTTTTACGATGTTACTATTGACATTTGTAAGTGTTGCTAAAACAAATCAATTACAGCATTATTACGTGTCATAATAAATATCTTCATGACAAGTGATTTCACGTCACGTCCAAGTATAATGTTTTGATACTTAGAATGTTTGCCATATATATTTGTCACGATAGTACTACTTCGTTTCTAAGTGTTGATAAAACAACTCAGTACAACGTTAATATATGTTGTAATACATTGCAACAATGATATTATTATTTTATTGGTAGTTTAAGCATAATGTTTGATACTTACAATTCTTAGGATATGGGTTTGTATGATATTATTAAACGTTTGTATACTCACAGTGTCGTTATGACAAATTGTCATAAACAATTGTATTAGACATTTAAAAATGTCATTATTCATATCCTCTTTTTTACGCATATAATTGTCATTTTATCATTATTATTAATCTCTTTACCTACATATAAAGTAATTAATATGTATACCATACGATATTTATATTAATTGAAATAGAGAAATTGTCAATAAAATATGCATACTTGGCAAAATAAGAGTATTAATAAAACATTTAAATTTATCAATAAAAAAAAGTTTATATAATGATATAAATTAAAAAATAAAAAAAACAATACTTATGCCATTAAATAATATCAAAGGCATTATCAGCATACCTAATCCAACACATAGTCAAATGTCTAAATAAAATAAAATAAAATATTAAACTATATAAATTAAACTAAGCAAAGAATTTCTTCACATCGCAACTTCTTCGGTTGTAGTACCATCACGCCTAGTAACAATATCTGTTAATTTCTTTACATGAGCCGTCAAAATTGCAACTTGTTGTGCAAGCTCCTTGTTGGGCTCATTCATCTGTTCTTCACTAGCCTCTTTCTCAAGCATTTTGGGACTGATTTTGGAACCCATTCCTCGAGCAGCCCCACCCATTTTATCTGGACCCGAGGACTTTAGAAATTGCATAACTTCTTTGAAGGCATAGCATAAATTCGGCAAGTTTCACCTTTTTCTTCATCGATAGTTAAAAGTTGTTCAATTTTTCCTACAAAATGAATTCGGTCTAAATACGCTACAAATATCAACTAAGAATTTAAATTATTCAAAAATAACCAAAGATTAAGAAAAATAAATTTACTAAAGTTGTAGATTACACGAAGATACATACGTCCGTCTTTTATGCTTGATAAAAAAACTTCAAAAAGATCTTTAATCGGTTTGATCGCGCCCGTTTTCTTAAACTATAGTAAACACAAATTAATCATCACTTCAATTCAATTTCCAAAATTCAAAGGAAAGAAAATAAAATTCTCGATAGTAAAAATTAATACATACCTTGACCCTTCGAGCATATGAAATGGTTGAAGTATGCATTTTCATATGCAACCTTATCAATCATACCCACTTTCAGTTATTCTATTATAAGCACATATAATAAAAAAAACGGTTATATCTAATAAAATAATGTACATATTACTTATATTTTAAGTTAAATCTCGTACACCATTGAAATTTGAATACCATTTCTCTATGAAGCTTACCGTTGATTTGGGTGGGTTCTCGAATGCGGGTTGTAACTTTAACTATGCTAAAGTTGAGTATTTGTTAAAATACTCGGCATACAAACTATGTTTGAATATCCTCAAACATGAGCTTCACTAAGAACCATTGCTACATTTGGTGTCAAATCAAACTTGGACTGAAAAGAAAAAAAAGTTTTCATTAGTGTAAGGGAAAAAAAAAACAAAGAAAGTGAAAAGAATTTAAAAAATATCTATCAAATAAAAAATTACCTTAATAACATCCCATATTTTGTCTTTTGTTGTTTCAGGAACTTTTATCAATCGAAAATTCAAGTGGAATTTAATTCTTTTCTTGCCACGGTTCCACCAGTATTCAAACTCACCATCATCCACACACTGATTTAAACTGTTGAATTTTACAGTTAGTTTTTCTCCGTGGTCTAAACCCCATATGTCAGGAAGTATTGTTCGACCTCGAGTATTACGTGGCTTCTCAATATTAGTAGTGCAATGAAAATTAAATTTTATTAATCATATTAATATAGTGATAATGACGGGAGACACATGGATATTAGACTAGTCATAAATATTATAGAGTTGTTGAGGAATTCCTCAATAGAACTTAAAGATAATACCGTGAGCATGAAATAAATAATTAGTGCACAAATTGAGTACTAACGGCTTATGTTAGACTATGAAATCCTAGCCTAATCTTAACATGTCTATCCACTTATTGGTTATCGATACTATGTGGCATTAACACGTGACCCGAAATAAAAACTAAACAAATTTAGTTCCTCATTCATCTATCTAGAGCTGATTAAGTTGGGGCGTAAAGTAATCCTGAATCCAATATATGAGGGGTTATGTAAGCCTAATTAGCTATGGAATAAAATGAATTCAAAAGAATAGTTTGGGCTTAGTTCTATCGGTTTCACACAAGACAACAGTATCTTGAAATGAGATTTTTTTTTTTCAAAAAAAAACTGAGATTTCAATTTAGAGTCCTAATATTTTTGTCTTCTACTAGTCAACATGTCTAATATTTTGCTTGAGTCCTCATAAATAACATGAAACAAATATGGTATTATTAAAGTTGGGAAAAGTAGATTAGAACGATGAAATTTTGGAGTATTTTGGATGGTCGGGTAAGTGAAGTGTAGCATCGAATAGAATCCGAGCCGTGAAATTAGCAGCCCGAATAGAATTTAGGCCTAGCTGGCCCGACTTCAGTCAACTGTGACCCATCAGGGTTAGGGTCGAGCTACAGATTAACTAGGAATTTTATTTTTATTTATTTTTTATTATTAATTTTAAAAAAATGGCATATATATATATATATATATATATATATATATATATATATATATATATATATATATATATATATGACTTAATGAACACCAAACCCTATGATATACTAATGAAGATGAAGATTGTAAACCGATGTTCTTACAAAGCACAAAAAAGCCAAACTACCGATCACTAAACCCAAATTTAATATTTAATTTTATTTGTTATTTTCATAAGATTGTGATGGCAGAATGAGTAATGGGACAAAAATTGAGAGAGATTCTCTAGGTGAATATAGAAATGCAGGAGAATGATGGCGAGCCATTAGAAGGTCTCATTGATGAGACTTTTCTCGATCGATCATACTTTGGCAGTGAAAATTATGGGTTCTTTGCAAACGAAAAAAAACTTAATCGATGATCCCCGATCAGCGACACGTGAGTAAATGAGAGGCATATCTCAAAATGCAATAATTAAGGAAACAGAGATTGAGCATAAAATGACCTAATAAATTACTAATAGGGATGCAAGAAATTTAGGTCCTTTCCTAAGAAGTAAGAGCAACTCCAATGGAAGTTGCCAAAAATGGGGTATCAAATGCCATTTTGCAACCCTGAACAGTGTTTTGGCACCCCTGAACAGTGTTTTTGCTCCAATGGTAGGTGCCAAAATGAGGTGCCATTTTAATAATTAAATATTTTTTTATTAAAAAATATAATTAAACTTAACGGTTATATTTTAACGGGTATATTTTTCATAACGATCGTGATTTACTTGGATATATTTGTATATTAGCAATTTCAAATTTCAAAAATTTCCAAATTTCAAATTTCAAATTTTGTCGTAGAAATTCAAATTTCAGATTTCAATAGTTAATTAAATTTGAAAATTTAACATAAATAAAAAATTAAAATTATAATTCGTCTATAAATATGATAATTTTCTCATGTTTTTCATTCATCTATCTTACATTCTCTTTCAGTTTTCCAATATCTCCTTTCTCTTTGACTATTTATCCTTTCATATTTTCGTTCATCAAGTTATATGAATCGTTTTCCTAATATTTTAGGAGAGATCCTCAATATTGAAGAAGAAGATAATGATGATTTGGATGTGTTGTATCTTTGCCCAGAGAATTCAGAGGTTTAGTCGAGGACGGATAAGAAGGCATCGTGGTTTCGTGATAGAGTTGAAGGCCACGAAAGACTGCCGTGACTATTGCTACCGCATTAATATATGAAAGTTTTTCGAAGAGGTTAGAATGAGTGTCTCTTTTCTTGGATTGTAAATGAGGTTGAACAATATGATCCATACTTCATCAAAGAAACGGTGTGGGTTTGGGTTCTCGGTTGTCATCCTTCAAAAGATAATAAGATTTGCTTATAGAATTCTTGCCTCTGATTCTGGCGGTGTGGATGAATACATCATAATTGGAGAAAGCACGGTCATAGAGAGTGAGAGGTTTGTGTTGTTATTGTGTTTAGCGACCATTACTGAGATGCCAAACAATGTCGATATTGCTCGATTGCTACAAACGGGGGAACAACGTGGCTTTCCTGGCATGTTAGGAGTATTGATTGCATGCATTAGAAGTGAAAAATTGTCCTCACAGCATAGCGAGTATGTATCTTTGGTCATTGTCATGAACCTGACAATCATTTTAAGTGTGGCATCTCAAGATCTTTGGATATGGCATGCATTCTTTGTCTACAGTTCATTGAATGACATAAATGTTCTGGAATAGGTCCCTGTTTTTACATTATTAGCAAATGGTGCTGCTCCTCCGATCAACTATATAATTAATGGTCATCGGTATAGAATGGGATATTATCTAGTGATGGTATTTATCTGAAACTGAATTAGGCATTTGTAAAAACAATTCCCTGTCCACAAAAGGTTTGAAGAAAAAACATTTGCTAAAAGCACAGAGTCGGCAGAAAAGATATTAGAGCGGGCATTTGGAGTGCTTCAAGCCCAGGTTTGCAGTGTCGCGTGGACGGCCACGTTTTGGATCGAAGAAACACTTGAGATATTATGAAGCGTGCATAATAATATATTCGTGAGGGCGAAGGAGATGTGGTAACAATGACTTTGATGGAAGTGATCTCAAATCCTTTGTTCAAGTGTCACATGCGTATACACGGAAATTAGAGACTTCATACCAAGCGTAAGACCAAAACGTGTTGCACATTTATGCATTAGTTATGCATGAAAAGATTATGACGATTAATGCAGGACTATTGTCCATCGGCAACGGCGCCATAAACTTGTTAAAGACGAAGAACATATACAAATTTGACAACATTACGAAAGGATATTATCTGTCGTAGCAGCGTATAAAACTTAATTAACATTATACTATATATTATTACCAATCTCTTAAGTAAATCATTTTTTCAAAGTTGGTTTTGGTGATAACCCTGCATTGGAACAAACAAGTAATAAAATGGATTTAAGTCGAGATAGATCCTGGTCTAAGGAATTTTAAATCAACTACCACGACTACTTTCGATTTCCATCTTATTTGGACCACAAAATGATAGTAGGATTCAACATTAAGGTCTTCCGGAAAATTAAAGCCGAACAAGAAATTGGCCAGACTATCAACATGGAAAATAAAAGATTAAAGAATAAAGAATTTCTATAAAAAAGCTGAATCCCAGATAGTTATCCTCGAGGACACATCGATAGAAACACATTGATAGTGAACTATCGATTCTGCAGTTACTCTGATAAAATTTGCTTGATTATTGAGTTTCAGAATACAATCGAGCGTTGTAGTGCGTTTGGATCTCTCCACATCATTTCATTATCAATTTATGACTGATTCTCGAATACGGGGGAATTAGATAACTACTTTTAAAAGGGACTTCCTTAATCGGATATTTTCTTTCAATACTTCCTTACCCACATTTTATGGATTTGTAAACCTTAGCTCCCAGTTCTCGGTCAAGCAAGGATATACAACTTCCAGTTGCTCCTCCTCGAATTAGAATAGATCAACCTTTTGATTAGATCCACGGCTAACACGGGATTCATCTCATATCAAGATTGAGGTGAACTCTTTGCTTGTTTAAATAGATAAGCTGCATTCAGCTCGTTCTTGATTTAGTGAGAAGAGGATTTATC
This sequence comes from Tetrastigma voinierianum, assembly GCA_016808115.1. Taxonomy (NCBI): domain Eukaryota; kingdom Viridiplantae; phylum Streptophyta; class Magnoliopsida; order Vitales; family Vitaceae; genus Tetrastigma; species Tetrastigma voinierianum. Next base: position 637,206 of record JAEQBH010001385.1, read on the forward strand.
TAGGAAACAGACTTAAAGCTTTCCAAAAAAGATCCCTAATGCTTGAGTTAGTATATGAAAAATGTACATTACTCTCGGGAATGTCTTACTGTGTCTCAGGGCCTCCTTGAAATCGAGCAGCCTTGAAATCTTAGGGTATAAAGCGATATAAGGATCCCAATTAATAAACCCAAAACCGAGTAAATTCATTATTGAAATTAACAAGGTACAACATCAAACGATCTCTGGGAAAGATAAATTAGACTATCATGTTCACTTAATTTGGATTCTGATTCTTGAATCACCGCGATCGACATTCACTCCCGATCATAAGAATGAGCGCAAATTGGCGAAACAATCGGACTACGAATTTATCTGGACTTCAAACATTCGGGTAGTAATTTGAAAATAAAATGGTCTGCATTAAACGACTCAGCGTAACATCGATTCAGGAAATACAATGAAAATACGAGGCATGATGCTCATGAAATGAAAAATTAAATAAAAGAAAGAAAAAAAATAAAGAAAGGAAATGAGCTTCGGCTATCCGGACCTCTAAATGCAATGGCCTTATTTGCTTGAATGAGTTGGATAGCTGCGTATTTATAGGGTTCCTCGATTCTGTCCAATGTATGAAGCTAACGTAGTTTTAAAGTAACCAGGCCCGAGTCTTAATTCAGAGTCGCTGACGGTTTCATGTCGTGACATCATCGATGTTCGAGCATAATCTCACGTCGCGACATCAACTTACTCCATGTTACCTTGATTTGGTCATTCGCGATGTATGACCTCTATATCTTGTCGTGACATCTTCTCACCGTCTTGACTGGTTTCAATTTCACCTCCTCGTCTTCGCGACGTCTATATCTTGTCGTGACCTCAGCTCCAGATGCTGCAGTCTTTAACGTGATCTTCGGATGTCGAGCATCAATCTCACAATCACGACATCGTCTTAAGCTGTAAGCTTCAGCTGGTCGCTCCCGTTGTGGCGACGCCAGTTGATGTCGCGACGCCGGCGGCTGCTCTGCGGCTTTGATCTGATGCGTTCTGATGTCCACGACGCCGATATCTTATCGCTGACCTCACTTTGCAAACTAACCTTCAAGCGGCGGAGTCACATGCCATGACTTTGGCAGTCTTGTATGGCGACGCTGACTTCCGACTTGCGGTCTTCGCGATGGCTTTTGATGCCGTGACTTGGCCTCTTATCGTGACGGCGGTTCATTTCAGCCGGCTTTCGCTCGATGGTTCGATGTCGCGACATCAATCTCTTGTCGCGACATCTTGTCCGATCTTTTGATTTCAATGCGGGGTAACTGATGTCGTGACTTGACCTCTTGTCGTGACATCATCGATGTCGCGACATCAATCCGCGTCGCGACGCCGACTTAAGTTCGGTAGCTTAAATCCGATTGAGCCTCTCACCTTAGCTTAAAAGGTGTTTTACATTGTCAGCGACCTCTCATCTCGTCCACGACATCAATTGGCGCGCGACCTCGGAATCTTGTCGCGGCGTCGTTCTCTTAGCTCTGATTACCCAGCATTTTGCTGATCTGTACTTGCGTAAGCTACGCATCAAATTCCTTTAATTCTTTTGGTGTCCGCGACCTGTTGTTGTGTCAACCCCAAAGCTTCATCAATGAATCGGCCCGGCTTTTCATTTACGCTCTGCCCATTATTTGCCACTTTTCTTCCACTTATTAACGTATTTTTTTCTACTTTGCTTTCTTTCTCTTCACTAATAACAATTTGGTGTTTAGTTTCTTGACACTACGTATATTAATTATTCATTTCTAGATGAAAATAGAAGCAGAGAAAAATGGACTAAAAATAGATGACTTTTAAGCTCATCAAACTCCCCCCAGGCACCAAAGTTTTTGCTTGTCCTCGAGCAAAAGAAAAAGAAAAAATTGTTTGTCTCGAACAAAATAATTTTCTAGGACATTTTTACGCGATTTGTTAAAGTTTCATTCAGATTTAATTCTGTCTGAGGTATCACAAAAATTTTCGTACATTTAGCTTCAAGTCTGGTTCAGGTTTAATTCTCTTTATGTTTATATCACGAAACTATCATGTTGAAATTGTTTTACAAACAATATACTCACGATGGATCTGTTGAATAATGAATTAAATTCCTTTCTCCAATTTATGGTGATCATTTGCTCTAAAGTTCTTCCTGTTTTGATTGTTTCCTTTCTTCAAATTCCATAGGCTTGTTTTTCATATTGATCTCCGCCTAATGTGGGTGAATTCGGCCTTCAGATCAATGTTGGTCTTTTGGGCTTATATTGTGAGGCTTGGGTAATGGGTAGGATGGAAAGGAATTTTGAGTTAAAATCCTTTTTGAACATTTTTCTCTTCTCTTGCCACTTCATAACAGGTTTCTCTAGTAAATACAAACTTCATGTTTGGGGATATCTCTTTGATTTCTTAGTTTGGCTTGTATTCCCCCCTATTTTTACTCTTATAATTTCAGGAATTTCCTTAGTTTGCTACCATAGGGATAATTTAATCTTTTATTTTAGGCTTTAACACTCTTGCGAAACTTTGGGTTAGTGCTACAGATGGCATTAGGGTACTAGTGTTGAAACACCCCAGAGAGCTTAATTGTTCGAGAGTTAGGCCACAAGATAAAACTTATCCTAAACCTTCTTTTAACTTTGCATTTTACGCTCCTTGCCTTTTCCTTTTCATTCCTTTTGGAGTTCCTCGAAAATATAACTCCCGAACTTCATTTCTTTCTTCCTCTTTGAATTCACAGGTGTCATGGGTTCTTTGGATTGATGTCTTAAGATGAGTTAGGGGTTTCCATTGATCTATTTTTGAAAAAATAGGCTTGTTGGCTCAAATTCGGAACTCTTTGTATATGCCACTGACATGAATAGGGATGGCTAGCATGGCGGCTCAGGCTATCCGAATGGCTGTATCATCTCTTCAATAAATTTGAATCACCTAGGATTTCACTTGATCAATAATCTAAAAATTCTAGAATGCGGATTTATGGTGCAAACTAACTATAAGGGTATCTTGACCCAGTTTTGTTGCTGATGGATTAAGTTAATTGATATTATGAGGTTCCTTGACTTCTTTGACTCATACCCTGAAACTCAAAAAATATATTTGTTCCCATACGTTGTATTACTTCCTACAATGGACTTATCAGTTAATAAGTAATTTTTTTTACGCTTGTTTTTCGATTAAACTAGATGCATTTTGTCCTTATTCACTAATTTTCCTCAATTGACTTACTCTACTCTAAGCGCTTCATTCAATTAAGATAATGTCCTCTCAGTTTTGTAAGAACTATTTCCTCTTTGGTTTCTAATCGTTAACCACAGCCAGCAACATTGAACAATCAAATACAAAATAGTACATGATTCCATTTAACTTTCTGTTTGTTTACGATTGATTTTCCAGCTGTTGGATACAGTATGGGGAGGAGGATAGTGAAAGGTTGGTAGGAAAGTCTATTTCTTCTTTTTGGGCGAGTGGCAAAAATATCGGGGGGGATCTAGGTCTAAAGTGTTCAAATGAAATTTTGAGATAGAGAACTGTTCCTTCTTTCCTTTCTCTTCTTAGTTTCCCTCTCGAAATTTGTTCTTCAATAGCCAAATATACGACAGAGATCAACTTTCTTGTTCGATACATCTTGTCTCCTCCCGAAGCCATTCATTGTGTTCTCCATTACGTCATGACTTCGAATTTAGAAAGATTGTTGTTAATCAAATCTAAATTTTCCAGCCATTCATACGCGCAGTAAGTTGACCTCCATTGCTTTTGTCTCTCTCATTCGGTTTGTTTCTAGCTCATACGCAGTTTGTATAGTAATTTGAAAGCCATGCTCTTGCTCCCCAGGTGGTGTCATGCTCTTTATCTCTTTCTCTGTAATGCTGAGGTTGAGCATCTCGATCAGCCCCAGCATTATCAAGCTTCATATTGGTTGAGTTTGATAAGATCTTGATCTTCCAGCTGTTTCTTTCTTGAACTCTTCTCCTTCTTTATGACATTTTATCTGTTCCCTCTTTTATGTTCGGTTCTTCCTTCCCTTTGTTGTTCTCTTCTTTGGATCTCACCTCTTCCCACCTTTCTTTTGTTTAATTCTTCTTCCCTTGTTGGTCTCTTCTTTTCAATTCTTTTTCCTTACATCCCTTCTCACGAATTCTGCTTTGGGGTTCCTCCTTCTCTTTCTTATTCTTTTACGCATCAATTGAAACCCCAGTGAATTGTCCTGCGTAACTCCTGCAAACTCTCAGTGTTGGAAATTTACATTTTTGTGGGATGGGAAGCGCGAGGATGGAGAAATCTGATGAGCGTGTAAATAACCTTCGTATAAATATATATCATTGTGTTGAGTGAGTGTGTTAGTCGTGCTCATGATCAGTGGCCTGTTCTCACCTGCAGTTCTTATTGGGTTTCACCTGTTCTCTACCGGCCTCCCTTTTCCTGCAGTTTCTTGGTCACTTACTAACTCACAGCCAGGAGGGGTGAAGCTCTTGGGACTTCTTCTTCGACTCCCGAGCTCCTTTCCTCCAGCCTTGGCGGCGCGTTGTTCTTTGGGTGAGAAAGCGGAGTGCTCTTTGTTCCTTCATGATATCTACGTGATGAGGTTCTCTATGATAACTCCTATATTGATCTTGTATCCCGCTAGTATGGCATACGATGAAATGCAGCTTCTTGTTCTCCTTTGTGCATAAATGTCTTGTTGGAACCAAACTGAGGCAGCGAGGAAGTAAACCATACTGCCTTCTTCGGTGAGGCTCCCCACGTTTGAGTTCTTGGCTTTCCTTAACTGCGGTCCTAACTGGCCCACTTCATGATGTGACTTCTGTGATCTTCTGAATTCAGCTTGCAAAATTTTCTTGAATTTGGAGCCATGCTTGTGCATTGTCATGCCATAGGCTTCGTTGATGGCCTTCGCTTCGTATGAGACCCAGACTCCTCTAACAAAAACAGCTCCATCCTTCCTTCCTACCATGTTGGAATAAAACTCTCTCACCAGTGCTGTATATCCTGCTTTTTGGTGCGCGCAAAGACTCTCCCATCCTCTCTGTTCTATCATCTCAGCAGAAGGAGTCCCCAGGGTTTCAGATCTCTCTCTAACAAAACCCTTATTCAGCGTAATACTTCTTCCACTGAGATAAGCTTCATCGAAACGAAATCTTCATAACTGCTTCTCTCGCTTTTCCGCTTTCCTTCTGCCCTTTCTTGAGAAGTCCACACGACCCGGGTGCTTAGATGGCGTCTCTCTCTGCCCGAACCTTCCCGAAATGATCTCATCCTAACTGTTCTGTGATGAGTTTCTTCTTCTTGGGTGTTCGTGTTCCTCGTTATCTGTCGAGGTTAGGGACGGTCGTAAATTTCGGCCATTGCGACGAAAAAGCTTTTACGAGAAGGTTGGGGCTGCAGGGCACCGGTTGATTGAAGGGAAGGCGAAGGCGAATGGTTATGTGGGTTGGAGTAGATAGAATAGTTTCCATGATTTGCAATTCAAATCAATGCCATTAGGTGATTAATGCTTAGTTTTGCTGACTTGTAGAGCTTAATTAACTCCTTTCATTTGAGATCATTAAATTTGAGGCACTGATTGGTAGTTGGCATGTGTAGCATTTTATGTGACTTACCGGGATGTCGCTGACATGTCACGTTCGGGAATTATTGGATGTGAGAGTGCTAATTTGAAACTTAATTCTTTGGCTGCGGTGGTGTGTGACATGAATCCTTTCCTTACTATAAGCGTTCTTTTCTATTATTTGGTCGACATCGATATTATGTATGGACATTAGCTAATGTTCTTGTATATATACATTGTGACCCTAGTGCTTTAATTCAGATTAGCTTTGGTGCTGTTATTATTTTCTAACACATTTAGACATCCTATCGGGTATATTTCGACAGCGATTTAACAATTAGTTTCGAAAATCATAACTACAGGATTGGTTTAAAGAGAAGGATTTACTCCCACTTTTCTCATGTTGCGGCACCATACGCAGATTCTTGGAATCATTCTTATGGTTGTGCTGCTGTATCTTGAACCTTGCGAGAAGATCAACAATAATCAGAAGATTCTAGTTAAATACAATCAATTTCTAATAATAATAAAAAAAAAAAGTTAAATCTATCATACGGAAAACAAATTCGGCTTAATTCATCAGCCTTCAAAGAAAAGAGATAATTGAGAATTTAAAATCGGCATTGAAATCCTCTGGGTTGCCTCCCATTCATTGCTCGGTTTGATTCATTTGATTCTTTGTTGTGGTACTTAACTTCTTTTTCCTTAAAGACGATTGAGTTCTTAACCTCGCCTCCACAATTGAGATAATGCTTTAACGCTGTCCGTTGACCTTGAATTCTTCACGATGCTTGGTCTTGATTGTCTTTGCTCCAAATGTAATGCCAGTACTCAGTGCCTTAGCCGCTCAATTGGATTTTAATTTCACTGAAATAATTCGTTCTGAGTTAAACAAGAACTGTTCCTGATTCGAACTCTTTTCTCAGATTCTCCCAGTCCCATGCCATTTCTTTTATCTTACTCACATATGTCCGAGCATTATCGCCGCTTCATTTCTCGATTCTTCAAGTTGGGCATTGAAGCAGTCTTTCTTCTTTGTTAAAAATCAGAGTTAACTTTGCTTGATGGCCCATTGCCTTGTATTCTAATTGAGAGTAGATAGCGTGGTTTGAAGCAAACTGCGCAGTAGGGACATTCGATGGGAGTTTTGTATCACGATCTGTAGGCCCAAGTGCATCGTCAAGTTTGACTAGTCGCTCTACCTTGAGCTCTGATCTTTCAAGTGTCTTTTGATCTCCACATTGGAAATTGCCTTGTCCGTTCGATGCAGGGATGATAGCTCAACTCATTATATGCTTGATCCATATCTTGCTCCTTAATTTTGCAAATATTTGTTCGCAAAATGGGTTCCCCCATCAGCAATAATGGTTCTGGGGTTCAAACTGCTCAAAAATATTCTTTTGCAAGAAACTCACAAGCGTGTTTAACATCATTCCTCGGACGGCTTGCTTCCACCCATTTGGAGACATAATCTGCTAGCGAGCATCTCAAATATTTTCAATGATGATGAGAAAAGGTCATGGAAATCTATTCCCAACTCAAACGTTGTACTCACCACTAATACCTTTTAAGGGCATTCATTCTCTTTGCGTATTCCAATCCTTTGGCATCGATCACTGTTCACCATTACGCACAATCTCCCGAGATGGTGGGCCCGGTAAACCACGATTAGGTATCTTGTGGCTGTTCTTTCTCTGAAAAGTGTCAGCTATGGTGATGCATGGCATTCATTAAATGTTGCCTTATTCATATTGGCACACATCTTCTTATTATCTATATCGGCACCTCTCTTGAATAATAGTGGGTCATCCCAAATATAATATACGCTTCTCCGGTTCAGGTTCCCTCTTGTTGGTAGGCGGCCGGGTTGCGACGCATTACTCCCTGAAGCGGATAATTCACAATATCGACATACCATGGGAAGTTAAACCTTAAATATTCTTTCCTTCAGAGTTCTCTGTGCTTCGCGTGTTTGTTACCATCTTTGTTCTTTCTGGGCGGTGGTCGGCTATCACGATATCCACTCCCTTTTTATCCTTTATTTCCAAATCAAACTCTTGCAGCTGACACCGTCTTATCAATCTTGGCATTCCTTTTTACGACGTAAGTATTTGATTCTTTTGCATGATCTTTGTGTGAATTACCACATGGGATCCAAATGTATTGCCTGTTTTACAAGCCAAATACTATGGCTAGCATCTCCTTTTCAGTTGTTTGAGTAGTTCTTGTGTAGCCCGGCTGAAGAGTCTTCTTAGCATAGTATATGACCCTGAATACTTTCTCTTTTCTTTGCCCCAACACAGCTCCCATGGCAAAATCACTGGCATCACCACATTTATTTTGAATCCACAGTTGTTAGTTTAGCCATTATAGGTGCACAACAATCAGTCTGATTTCGCCAAAGCATCCTTGCGGGAATCATCAAGAGTAGACCTTGTATCCTTTTCAGGTAATGCATAGTGGTGCGGCTATTTTGAAAAGTCTTTGATGAATCTCATTAAAATCAGACATGCTGGCTTTGCCTCCTTTTCTTGTGATAGGTGGTGCGAGAGTCTTGATAATGGATACTTTGAATTTGGCGTCGACTTCTAGTCGATGGCGAAGTATACGAAACGATACCTTATGTTGCCATAAAATGGCATTTCTCCTGACCGATTACTTCATTTGTTTGTCCTTGGCATCTTTGAAATCTTGTTTCGGATTGTTTAAACATTGATCAAACTGGATCCATACGGTAAATCATCGTAGAAAATCTCCATCCTTCTTCCTTGAATGCAGAGAAAATAGACATCATGCTCTGAATGTAGAGTGAATTACATAACGAATGGCATCCTTCTAAAGGCAAAGGTACCTATAGACATGTGGCGTGAGTCTTCTCTTGATCCTCACGGTGCAATGTGATCCCAGTTGTACCACAGTACCCATCAGAAAACAAAAGTGAGGTATCCTTCTTTATCGACATTTGATCCAATGAAAGGCAAAGGAAAATGATCTTTTCACGGTTCTTTGTATTCAACTCACCTTGTCAATATACCTCCATCCTGTCACTTTGTTCTTGTTGGAATCAATTCATTTTTTCATTTACACGATCACGATAAGCCCTCCTTTCTTTGGAACCACATGGGTAGGCTCACCAGATATACGAAATAGCGTAGATAAAACCTGGCATTCGACAATTTAGTACTCTTCTGACTACTTCTTTCATCAACTGGATTCGATCTTCTCTGATGTTCTGAATGGTTTGAAGTCTCTTCAAGCGAGAATCTTATCATCTGTGGTGATACCCTTCGGTTCTTGATGGACGAAGCTAAAGATTCCTTATGCTTCCCTTAATATTTTTCGACAATCTTTGTTCTGGCATCTTTAGTCACATTTAAAATGATCCAGTTTTTCTTGATGATACAGTAGGCATACTTTAAAAATGACATAACCTTCTTTCAAAACTAGCCCTTCTGTCTTGGTCTCTTTGATGATTTACTCACTTCCTTATTTTCCCCATTATCTTTTACATTTGTGCTTCAGTTCAACACGGTTTCTATAGAATGGCTAGAGTCGAATAGACATCTTGATTATCTTTGGGATTATCTCTTTTCATTGTCACTTTGGTGTTGTCATTTATAACATCAGAGTTGGAAGTAGAGACAAAATCGGCTATTCTGACCTTATTGTCCTATCTATATTTTCATACTTTTGATCCAAGTTAAATGTGCGACTTCTTCTCAACCCTCTTAGATAGAACTCCTTTACGCATGTGTCGATCGGGCGATCGATAGCTAGGAATGGTGCTTCCTAATAGTAGGAAGGTACTTGCAGATCTTCTTCCATGTCGGAGATGATGATGAAGTCCTCTTGGAAGTACAGCTTTACTTGTTATTGCCACATCTTCAATGACCTTACGGTTTGCCATCGATGCATGCGCCATTGTGGGAAATGCCCAGTTGTGGAGATAGCTCCCCCAAACTTAATTTCTTGGCATGAGAGAGAGGCGCTCAGTTGATACTAGCTCTGATCACGAGAAACTTCTGGTCGATCCTCAGCATCTAAAGGTGTGGCCAAACTTCACAGGTCCTTCAAATGCCCCTACTGGTAGTTCTTTCTCACACGATGCGCGCGCAAGTAAGCGTGAGATCGCTATTCGCCACCATATTTTTCTTGCTCGGTATGTCCTTGAAATTTTGCATAAAGTGGCATCGAGTCACCTTCGATAAAAAGGCATGCGATCTACAACCACGGAAAGTTCCAAGAACACTTGCAAGCGCTCGCCATCTTTGATTTGCGGTCTTTGTGGAAATGGGACTGAACTTTGTCCTTGGATGTTCTTCTTTCCTCCTTCTTTATCATTCTCCATTGTGTCTCTTACGCCAGTGACTGCTCACTTCTTTGTTGTTCCATCTTTCTTTCTATCTTCTTCTAACTCCTTCCATCTAGCTGAACGACCATGGAGTCTTCGGGTTCTTCCTTGTATCACTTGGGGAAGAGCATCTTTCCTCTGGCATTGCGGGTTGAGACATTTGCCTCACTGTGTCCCAGGTTCTGGGATAGTGTTGATCATTACGAAAAAGAATTTGAAATTGGTAGCCATTTGCTTCGATTCTCAATTTAATTGGAAGGTTCACTTGGCTTTTGTGTCCACTGGCGAAGCATGTGGTTCTGCGAAAAGTGAGGCCTCTGCAGCCACAAAGTGACATTCTGTGCTCATTCATCTGCTGCTGTGCTGGAACCTAGGTGGCTCGTGCCCTTGATGAGGTTCTGTCCCTGCCTTTGGCAGCAATACCCTGCAATACGAGAAGTTCTGTGGTTCGAGTCTTGAGTGATAATGTCTTTGGAAAGTTAGGATTGGGTTTAAAATGATAGCTCTGGCTCACCCTTATAATTAACCTCTGCGACCCTCATAGAATTCTTGAACACCTGACCTTCGATCCATTGCTCCTTTTCGATTGCTCTATTTCGCGAAGCGATTATTTCTTTCTTGCTTGTACGTGCATAATGGCATCGGCTTGGCCTCCATGGGCGCATCATCTTACTCGGCTCATGGTTCCGCACCACATTTGTTTCCTCTTGGCTGAAGATTTTCATGTTACATTTAGCGGATCTTGTCGGCTCCTTTGCCTCCCGGCGCCTTCTTTTGGAATGCTCCTGAAGCATGAAGCATAATGATCCCTTTTGATATATCATTCATGGCACTTATTCTCGATATCGCATTGATCTTGGTCCTCCCGTGCATTGGACATCTTAAAATAACCGTTTACAGATCTTTCCCAGCTTCCATACAGGCTTTCATCTTTCCACTAACTGGAACCATGATGATTTCTCTCATTAACTACGTGGTTGAGGCGGGGAAAGAGATGATCCTAAGTAGGCCTCTGACTAACTCCTCCCAGTATCAACGAGGAACGTATATGGTAATGATTCGTACCATGTAGCTCTTTTGTATCTCTTGGGAGAATAGAATAGGTGCGAGTTTATGACAAGTCTCACCCCATTAAACTGCCAGTGGCTAATATCTGAAGAGTCTTCAGTGTTCGTTTGGATCTTCGATTAGGATGACCCGATGCGTGATCTTCTTTGGACCATTGTAATCGATGTTGGCTAATTCAAAATTATTAGCATCAGCTGCGGGTACATCGATCGAGTATTCTTCTGTATAATTGGTCTCGAAGCTCTCTGTTGCTCTCGGTATTTGGAGGCCTTCTAGCTTCCTCTGTAATGTATTTCAACTGATCCACCTTGCTTTCTTCTTCCATGGTTGAGTTTACGCCTTCTTGTCTCTTTCTGAAGCTTAGGCGTCCTTTCTATTTACGTATCGGTGGAATGGTCGGTGTTAATTTTCACAGCCGTAGTTTTAAAAGCAAACCACGCTTCCGTTAATAGGATTAGTCAAATCATCATAAATATTCAATGTGTTTAGTTAGGATTAGTAATGGCTGAACCACGCTTGAAAATCTATTTTGTTCTTTTTTTTTTTCTTTAAAATATCCGAATTAGTATATCCTTCTTTCATCGAATATTGATTTGCGCCAAATTCTTCGATCCCGACAACGCGCCGTAAAACTTATTGGGCGTAACGATGTTGCATTTATGCATTAGTTATGCATGCGAGATATGGCGTTCATGCCGGGACTATTGTCTAATCCGACAACGGCTTATATTGTTAAAGACCAAATAACATATAAATTTATGACACTATTATGCAGAGGCCCATTGTCTAATCCTGGCCAGCTGGCGCCATAAAACTTATTAACATTGCTGCTATATAAACCACGTCTCACCAGAGCGATGTTTTCAAAGTTCGTTTTGATGATGTGCCAAGTGCAATTAAACCAGTAATAAATGGATTTAAGTCCGAGATATCGATCCTGAGAGATCTGGAATTTTTTGTCAACTACCACGACTACTTTCGATTTCAGCGCCATATTTGGACCCGAAATGATAGTAAGTTCAACATTAAAGGTCTTTGGAAAATTAAACGAACAAGAGAAATTAAGCGAACTATCCAACATCTTGGAAAATAAAGATTAAAAAAGAATAAGGAATTTCTATAAAAGAATGGAATCTTGAATAGGTATCCTCCCGAGAGGACACATCAACAGCTGATGACAGTAATTTATCGATTCTGTGGTTACTCACGTGATTTCTTGGTGTGGCTAGTTTAATGTCAGGCGTTATGAATGCGGTGGATCTCCACACTCCACATTTCATTATCTAATTTATGTTTGATTCTCTCGAATACGAAATTAGATAACTACTTTTAAAGGGACTTCCTTAATCTGGATATTTTAACTTTAATCACCGTACCCATTTATGAACATCAAACCTTAGCTCCCAAAGTTATCTTGATTCAGCAGATTAAACTTGATTCTTCCTCCTCAGAGAATATGATAGATCAACCTTTCCTTGATTAGATTACATTAACACGGGTTAGTCTCACTATCCAGAGATTGAGGTGAACTCCTTGTTTAAATAGATAACTCATTTGACTAGTTCTTGATTTAGTGAAGGATTTATCTAAGTGAACTTACAAAACTCCGAAAGATCCTAATAAGCGGGTTAGTATGCCTTGAAAAATGTACATTACTCGAGGAATGTCTTCCCTGTGTCCTCGGAGGACCTCCTTGAAATCTCGGAAGCTGATAGCCTTGAATCTGCAGGGTATATAAGCGATGACCGGATCCCAGACAATACGCTAACCAGGTAAATTCATTAAGCGAAATTAACAATTTCTTTGTGTAATCTACGGGAAAGAATATGATTAGTATGTGTTATAATGATTAGTTCACTCCAATTCTTGAATCTACGATACAACATTCTCCACGATCATAAAGGTATTGCAGTGGCGAAACAATCAATTCGAAATTTATGAGGCAAACATTTCGGTAGTAATTGAAAATAAAATGAATTACGCATTCGGCTTATTCAACGATAACATCGGATTAAGGAAATACAAGAAAATTACGAGCATGATGCGCTGCAAAAAAAACAATGAAAAGTGGAAAAATAAAAAGAAAATAAGAAAATGAGCTTTTCGGCTATCAGTTACTCTGGAAATATTAGCGCTGACTATGAATGAGTTGGATATTTGGCGTATTTATAAGGTTCTCAATTGGGCCCCTAATCGATGAAGCTGCGTGGATTTAAAGTAACGGGCCCGATCTTATTCAGTAAACTGATTTAATAAATGGCAGCGTAAATGATGTGCGATGTCAATCTCACGTCGCGACATCAACACTCCGTATTACCTTGGTTGGTCATTCATGATGTCGCGACCTCTATATCTTGTCGTGACATCTTCTCACGTCTTAGGCTGGTCTGATTTCACACTCTGCGATGTCGCGGCGGTGCATATCTTTGTCGTGACGCCATTTCGAGTCATCTGCGGTCTTTGGCGATCTTGAATGCTCGTGACATCAATCTCTGTCGCGACATCGTCTTACGCGTAAGCTTCAAGCGGTGGCTCTGTTGTCGCGACATCGAATTGATGTCGCGACGCTATTCTGCTTCTGCGGCTTTGGCGTCTAATTAGTTCTGATGTGCGACGCTTCGATATCTTGTCGCGACCTCACTTTGTAAACTAACCTTCTTGGCGAGTCTGTCTCCGACTTTGATCTTATATTCGAGACATGTTTCAGAACTGCGATCTTTGCCAGTGGCACGATGTAATGACGGCTGTCGTGGCGGTTCGTTTCATGACTTTAAATCCGATGGTTCGATCTTCAGCGACATCAATCTTGTCGCGACATCTTATCCGCGTCTTTTTTGATTTCAAGCGCAGTGCTTTTGATGTCGTTGGCGGTATAACGTCGTGGCGTCGTGACGCCGGTATCGTCGCGTCGCGACATCGACTTAAGTTCGGAGCAACCGTGATCCGAACCTCCGCAGCGCTTAAAAAGGTGTTTGTTGTCGACCTCTCATCCTCGTCGCGACATCAATTGTTGTCAGCGACCTCAGAATGTGGCGTCGTTCTATAATACGATTACCACCCGGTGGCGGTCGTACTTCACGTCGCTACGCATCAGAATTCCTTTGGTGCTTTTGGTGTCACGACCTCGAGGTGGCTTATCATGGCGTGATCAGATGGTTCTGTTTAACTCTTGCCATTCATTGCACTTTTCTTCCACTTATTCTTTGTATTTTTCTACTTTCTTTCTCTCTTCACGCTATCATGATTTGGTGAGTTTCTTGTGTTGCGTATATTAATTATTCATTACAGATGAAAATGACAAAAATGGTAAATAGAATATTTTAAGCTGCTGCAAACCCGATGTCGGATCGGGGAGACGGTGTTACTCATTCTGGCTAACGGTCGAATCTTGTGGCGTTTATTAGAACTGACGTAATGACTAATAACCTCTATCAATTTCAAGTTGAAGTTGTGGTACGATTCAGATTTCAATTTAAATTATTTGTATTTTTTATTAATTTCGATTTAAACGATATCTTTTAATTACCGATTTGATTTAAATGTTGTATTTTAATTTCAATTCCAATTTCATGTTGTATTTTTTAATTTGATTGATTTAAGTATTTTATATTTTTATTAGTTTCAATTGAGTTATATTTTAATTCAAATTCTGTTTTTCAATAATATTATTCAGTTAAAAAATAATAACCGCTTATAATACAATATATTAAAATTCATATAACTTTTTTGTAGTACTATCTTTGAGGTTATTCCAATATGTTTGAAGTGAATTACATGCAGTAGTATCAGTTTATGATTTTCATACCATTTTGCATTTGAATTTAACATTAACCTTCAATTACAGCCCATTTACGATGTTGTTGAATCTTATCTCTTGTTGGCGTATTGCATGTAACCGACTTTTTGTGGATCCTTCCATTCTTTCATTCGTGGTGATGATCTAGTGATCTTTCAACATCGGTTTGCTTATCTTTGTTTTTAAGTTGTTTCTTGAAAGGCCTTTACCAGCGATAGGCATATCGAAGGGGTTGGGAGTGGGTGAAGGATTGAGTGTAAACCACCTAAATATGGAGTTGAATAACGGGGATTGACACTGAGTTGATTCAGCGGGGACTCTTCAGTTGAATGAGTTTTGCTCTCTTATTGCTAGTCGAATTAAGTGCATTTTAAAGAAAACACTTTGATATATTCCAGCAAATGCTGTATTGAAATGGTTTCCAATAATCTTAGCAAGCATTTAACTTTGTATCGACTGACAAGCATGTAAAAATTATTGATTAATCGTTCAAATATCCAAATCATACTAGTTTCTACAAATTAAAGTTTATATCTTACATTATTTTATAGAATTGTGTCCACACTTTGTGGAGTCTTCGATTTAGTATACTTGGCAAATTCTTTGACACGATTTATATCGTTCAGCGACTTTTAATAGAAAGATTGAAGCAGCTCTTTGATTGCTCCCATGGAGTTCAACATTGCAGATGCTATAATCTGTACTTGTTGTTCGTTCTCGATAATTGCGTCTTTCTTTAGAAGTATTAGCCGCGAGCAACGATTAATTTATCTTCTTCTGAAAGTTCTTTGTCGCTGCGATTTTCAATCTTTGAGCAGCTTGTTTTATCTGTGCCAAATCTTTGTGGGATTACTAAGATAGTATCATTATATAAATACGGTGTAGTTCATGCCAATCGGTTAAAAAAGCGATAATAATATAAATATTACTGAAAATAAAAATAAAAATTATAATCAATTTAAAAATATGCAATTTATAAAGAGTAATAAATAAATTTATCAATTATAAAATTTATAGTCAATTTAAAAGAATGACGATTTGTCCAATTAAAGAGTATCAATTTATCCAATTTAAATTTAAAAAATCGATTTATCAAATAAAAAGAATAGCGATTTATCGATTAAAAAAATTATAATCGATTAAAAGGAATGACGATTTATAAAGTATCACAATCAAATGCAGATTATAAAATTTAAAATCGATTTAAAGAATGACGATTTATTAATTTAAAAAAAATTGTAATTTATCAGGTACAATTTAAAAAATCAATTTATTGATTTAAAGAATGAAGCCGATTTATCGATTAAAAGAATTATAATCGATTTAAAATAGCGATTTATAAAATACAAATCAATTTATCAGTATAAAACCTATTTCTAATGAATGTAAGAATGTAATATATCAATTTTGATTTAAAAATAATTCATTTTCTAAAGCTGACTCATACGATCTTCTTCTTTCCCTTCTGCTTCCTCTTCCCCTTCTTTCTTCCTCTTCCTCCATTTGTGATGTTCTGCTGTGAGGAGTTAAAACTCTCTTGCGTGGACAGTTAGGAAAAATTGGGATTAGAAAAGCCCCAGGATTTGTAGCATAAAATAGATTTTATTTTAGATTCGTTTTCCTTTCATTACGCAATTTTATAGGGTTTGAAATGGAATATAGTGGATTAGTACATTGTCCCAGCTTGATGGCAATCGGCAGGTATTTGTCCTCCTTCTACCAAAGTGCCAAATAGCAAAAAACTGGATATTTGCGCATAGATCACGATAAATTGGGCGCAGAATTTTTATGGTTTGGTGCCGTTTTAGCGGGTTATGAAAACCCCTTTTGCCAGCGGCATAAGTTGGAGTTATCTAAGAAAAGACAACTAAAGACCAAGTCGCTGTTCTAAAACAAGATACATTTCCACCTAGGATTCAAAATCAAGTAAATATAGACATGTACCAACAGATCGAACAAAATATTAAATTGGGTTTCTTGAAGAATCACACAAGATTTATGCAGAGACCAATTGACACAGATTTCTCGTTGGATAGTTTATACCCATGAATCAAACCGGTAATCCATGTTACATAATGCCTATATCGTATATTTCAAGTGTATTAGAATCGTGGGAAACAAGAATCTAAACATCAGTTAAGTTAGAAGTCAATAGACCACACCGTTTGGTTGTTAAGAAAAGCAGGGAAAACGAAATAGGATATGGTTAGAAACTTACATTCTTACAGGCCTTGATGGGCGTATATATAGGCATTTCTTTGTGAATAGATGTGTTATTGAGGCTAGAGCTCCTCTTTGATGATCTTGTTTGACAGGAATCCCATCTCTTTCAATATGGGAATGCTAAGAGTACGGTGAGGGGATTGGATTGGGTTTCTACATATCTAGTAAGTGGTGGTTTTATGACATCTCTGACATTGAACAAATACAACCTGCTTTAGATTTCCAAATGTGATTTGCAACATGGTAACAGAACAACCCAAAGATTCACCACCATAGTTCTTATTTCAAGCTTCTTTGAGAGAGATGCGGTCTCTTAGGGATGGTATGGATATTGGACAAATGAGGGATAGAGAGAATGAAGCCATGAAGGGGAGATAAGTAAAGGCGATCTTGGTCTCAGTTTATTTGCAATGGAGCGTACATGGGTATAGAGAGAGGAAGAAAAAGAAGAAGAGAGGAAAAGAGGGAAAAAGGGAAAGAGGGGCGGCAACAATGAAGAGACAAAAGTATATATTCTTGTAGGGTTTTTGAAATGAACGGCCATGATTCAACACATCCACATTAATACACTGAAGTTTAAATTCTTATTTTTTATGAGAAGTTTCTTTATGAAAATCAATTTATATAGTCCTATTTTTAAAAAACTAATTTGTAATAGCTTGCCATATTAATTTTATAAGATAAAATCTTGATTTTCTAGTCTACAAGGTAACTTATATATATATATTTATAAATTTAAATTTTGAGGTTTAGAAGCTTAAACAAACTAATTAATTATTTTTAAGATAAATATAAGTTAATTTCCAAAATTAATAATAACGAAAAATCATTTATGAAAATAGATTATATTAATATAAGTAAAATAAAATTAGATTTCGTAATATCAGTAAACAAAAATAGTTGATTTGGATTGATTTCATTTATATTAAATTGAAATAGAAAACTTAATATATAAAAATTTTTTAAAAACTATTTTATAAAGTTTCAAAAACTTCTTTTCTTCAGTAATATTAATACTAAATTATTTAAAAAATATTTATAATATCTAATATTAATGTCAATATAATATTAATGAAATAATTATTTTTTAGTTTAGCAACTTTGTTATAATGTAGTAAATTGTCTCATCATGACTCCATTGGGACTCCACTCCTAGCCTTGCCTTTTAAGCGTTGGGGTTATCAACCATATGAGCTATGACACTGATAGTTCAAATAAAATTTTTTAAAACATATAAATGGTTTTATAAATTCTTTAAATTATTTTTTTATTAGTTTTGATATAAATAAAATCAATCTAATAAATTTTCCTCATTAGAGTACAATTAGTGAACTAAAAATAGTTTATCAAGAGTGAACAACAACATTGATAAAGACAAGAAAATAACAGTGGTTTGATTACAAACGGCTGAAGCTACATATAAACATATTAAATGTTAAACAAATGTTGTTATCTTTATTAAAGACTATAAGGAAATTTAGTTACATAAACAGAATTATAATAACATTACTTTTACTTAATTATTAACACATGAATATATTGACTTATAAATTATATATCAAGGTTTATAAAATAAGTCATGGAATATTTACATGTATCATTATTAGTGTAAAGAAAGTTGTATGTCACTTTGTTTTATTTAAATAGACAAAATGACATATAATACATCATGTCAAGATAATATATGTAGCAATTACCACTTTGTTGTAGTGAAGAAAAATTCAAAAATTTTTTAAATCCATTAAATCCTTTTATAAAATTAATTTAATCATATAAATTATTTGACAATATAATATGAATAATTAATGGTATTTAAATTAATCAGGATTAATATTTTAAAAATTAACATTAACAATATTTTTTTATTCATTAAGACCATTCTTTTTTAGTAAAATAAATAATTCATTTTGAACTAATACATTTATGATATATTTTTAGCAATGTTTGTTAAATTGCCACAAGTAATGTTACTAACATTGTCTTTGTTCTAATATTACAATACGAAAAGTCACCATATGTGTCACAAAAGTGTGGAGTCTATAACTAGATTTATAAATAACATTTAAAATGTGGTAATGAATTATCGACATATATACAAGTATCGCTAAGATTTGGCACAAATATTTATAGTTACATTTGTTTAATTTAACAGGTGTATACATCACAAAACATAGCAATGTTTACGTTTATTCATCATAAACAATGTGCTAACATTTTTACTGTTCTGACAATTTTGACAAAGTCACCATACATCATAAAATACTCATCTAGGAAATGCAGCAGCATAAAACATCATTGAAATATTAACAAATCTATCGAAACATATATATATATATATATATATATATATATATATATATATGCTCTATATATATATATATATATATATATCTTCTATATATATTGCTAAAAGCGTTGGCACAAATAAATTTGTAGCTACAATTTATTTAATTGTTGGTTATTTGTCACAAACATAACAATGTTTGTAAAATTTCTGAGAAGATGCTCGCTAATATTTGCTCTTGCCATTTGTTAAATTATCGCAAAATTATTCTGCAGAGTTTTACGTATTACAACATTTGCTGAATACGTTATTACAAATATTTGGTTTTATATCGTTTAAGTGATGTTCTGACGATGTCTTAGTAATATGGCTACTCAAGACCAAATTTGTTTGTATTAGAATTACTTTTAAAAAATCGAATTATTGGTCTGGTTGATTATCTATGTAAACTTATGAGTTATGATGAATTATGAAAGGAACAGAAGAGGCCTAACAGACAATCCCTATTGCAAGCTGTGTTCTAGAGAAGTGGAGGATTTGAACCATATTTTCAGGAAATGCAAAACAATGAGAAACTTTCAGTTTACTTTGAGGATGATGGAACAGCCACTGCCTGGAACCTCCACTTTAAATTACTGATTAGCACAGGGAACATAGAGCAAAGTCGTCACAGGAGTGGAGGGAGTTTGGAATGAGAAGTTTGCAGCTTGCTTATGGTAGGTTTGGCGTTGGAGGAATGTTGGTACGTTTCAGGATCAAGAGTTCCAACTGACTGAAAAAATTTATATGGTGAAGAAGTACTTGCTAAAGCTAAACTCAGCTTTTGCCAGCCACATTATAACCCAAGGAGGAATGGGAACCTATCACACCAGATAGGTATGATGGGAAAAACCAAGAAAAGGGTGGGTCAAATCAACTTTTTCTTTGGTGGTTATCTTAAAATTATGACACTGACATGGCTGATGGAGAGGGAGTTCTGAGGTTCAAGGTAAATGGTGAGGAAGCTATCCATAAAGTTGGACGTGTTACTCAATTTGGAAGCAGAGCTGTGGGTTATCCTCTATGGTCTAAGGCTAGCAAAGGGACCAAGGAATCATATTCCTCATATTTGAAGTGGACTCTTCATCAACTGTAGATAGCTGAATGTAGAGGAAGAAGGGATACAAATGAATGCAGAAACCTGCACGAGAAAATTCTGGCCATCTCATAAAGCTGCCTCCAGCCAGTGAAGTTAAACATCTTCTACAAGATGACCAGAATGATATATAGCTAACCCCTAACAGGTGTAAATGACGTCGTCTAACAGGAAAAGGAAGGTACTACTCTCTCGCCAAGAAGAGCCCGTAGAAATATGTACCGATGCTCCTTTCCGGTTGATAACAAAAAACCAAAGATTTGGGGATCAAAACATCATGGCCGCCGACCAGAGCCGCTCCCAAGCTTTTAAAAATTAAAAAAATCTGAAAGACAGTTGTTTGGAAAATAGTACCAAATATAATATAGTTTTCATTAAGATAATTTAGAAAGTGTATCTTCAAAAAAAAACATTTTTAGTATTAATTCAAAACATTACTTTATTTTTTTTGAGTCCAAAATGTCTTTCAAGATCATTTGCACATTATAAAATTTTTTGTTTTTTGAAGAATAATTTATACTTATAAAATGTCTCTTAAATTAAAAATATATTTTCAGAAAATACTTTTCATATAACAAAAACTATATTACATTTAGAAATATTTCTAAAACTATATTATTTAAGAAATATTTTATTTTATTTACATTAATTATCTGAAAAGCCCGCCGACCGACAAACATGATGTGGGCCATGTTTAGTTCGGTTGGCCCAATAGGCATGTAACTATTAACTAATTGCTTAGAAATGAGAATCTAATCGGTCCAATTATTTGGTACAAAAAAAACCCACCAATTAATTATAATGCATTAGACTGGGATCGATCAATCAGTCTAGGAAATCTTATCTATTAATCCTTCTTCTGCATTCTCAGAATCGAGCCCACCAATTGTCGGTCACAAATACGACACTCCTCACCATCTACCAATATGAATTTAAAAAACACGATAAATATTCTTACACTAAATTATTTAAATACATCACGTCGAAATTTTCAAAATCAGAAAAATAATTACTCCTAAAAAGTAAAAAGTATAAATTTTTTGAAAAATCATCCTCACATATATAGGGAGGAGGGCTGTTTGTTTACAAATTAACGTTTTCTGTAATAAGAAAATAAAAAAAGCACTGGTGTAAAAATGTTTTGTCCGGTTCTTTTTTAAAAATATAAAGAACATAAAAAAAAAAAAACTAAATTTAATAAATAAAAACAAATTTCATTTAAAAAACAGGAATCAAACAACCATTTCCTATTTTCAAGAACTTATTTTTTTTAAATATAAAAAACACTAAAAATTTGTTTGATTCTCAAATTTTATATTTAAAAATACAAAAAATATCAAAACCCCATATTTCTAAGAAATATCAAAATGATATTATTTGTGCTTTCAAAAACTATTTTTTACTACAAATTACAAAATTCAAAAACAGGAAAAAAATAAAAAAGCTCCATACGTTTTTTTTAAATATAAAAGATACTAAATTATATCATGAATAATTCAATTTTGTCTCATTATGGCTTCACTCCATATCTTCATTTAATTAATAATTCAAGCTCAAAGCTTCACCCACTGGGAATACGTTCAGGATCTCATTACTTAAAATGTCTTTATTTATAATATTTTATTTAGAAATGTTTTGGGTATCACTGTATCAGATTGAAAGGATTATTAAAAATCGGAAAATCTAATTGATTTTTTTTTTCTATGAAGAAATAGAAAAGTATCAGAACCACTAAAAACAAATGTCAAACTACTTCCACCAAAAATAATTAACCCTTAGTATCTTTCCTCAATTTTTATTTGATAGTTTTTTTTTTATTATACTATAAGATTCATTTCTGCCTACATTTGTTTTCAACAATCATCATTTGCCACACTTATATCACGTTTTCGTTTGCCACTGCTACACTGATATCATCCAAGATAACTATTATCTTTATTATCATAAAGATAACGCTTATTTATTCCTTAATGATTCTTAAAAAGAAAGAAAATATATATTTATTGTAAACAAAAATCAAAGCAATAATCATTAATATGTTACAGAAATTAAGTCAAATGTATTATACTCATGATAGTAATATTAAATATACATATTCAATTATTAAATATATAGGTTTTGTATCATTTTGTTATATTATTATTAACCTAAATATTATTTCATCTTTTATAATTTATATTAATTTTGATTATACGTTTATATTAACCTATTATTAATTGAAATCAATTATATTATTTTTCTCCTAAAAAAAATTTCATTTCACCGAAAGAAGGAAAACGTCTATTGGGATAATCAAAGGCTAACTTTTTTTAAAGGCAACTTTATCCACCCAAATGCTATCGATTAATCCCACTATTTTTTATCTGATTTAGAACTGTTTAATAAACCGCGGATTATTTTTCCTAAATAAGATGGCATTATTTTAGCATATTGTTTATTGTTTTTAAGAGAAATAATTTTAATTGATAAAAAATAAAGAATAATTTGATTAAAAGACCTTTAAAATATGAAATTTAGAAATTTGGTAAGGGTTTAAATATCTCCATCACTTTTTTTTTTATAAAAATATCCTTATTATTTTATTTATAAGACGCATATAAATATTTAAAAGGATAAACAAATATTTTTATTTATTTTTCATGAAAAAAATATGACAAGGGTTAGATGAATAAATTTTGAATTATTTGATGCGTTTAAATCAAATATTTCAAAAATAAATATTAATGTGCAGATACAGCTGGCGGGTATATAATGGTATAATTTTCATGTGTCTTTTCAGTGGTATAGTGTATAGTGGACAGAGTATAGACCCAAGAAAAAACGGCTTCTTCTTCTTCTTGTTCATGGTGTCATAGTGCATTTGTTCCCTTCTTCTGTCTCTATCTTATCTCTTTATAATTTCTAGTTTTGTTATTCAGATCTATGATCGTTTGCTTTTTAGCCTTTCTTGCAATTTACTCGCTTCATTTGGAGTTCAGAAACGGTGGATTTAGGGTTTCAAGAGAGTGCGTTTTCGGGTAATGTTTCAGATCCAATGTTGTTTGTGAAGTACCAGCTTCCCTTCTCTATAGTTCATGCATGCATTCGTACCATGAAGATTTCCCCGGTTTTCGTTTTTCCTTTTCCGATTTGTTTTTGGTTTTCATTTTTCATTTAGATCCTGCTGTTTTTGCATTGAGGGGGTTTTTTTTTTTAAATGATTTTATAATTTCTGAGGATTTTGTCCCTTAAAGAAAAAGATTTTTGTCTGGAAATGTTTTGTGCTTAAACAAATGGAGGTTTGTTCTCTGCGCTTTGGAGAATGGTGAAGTGAATCGATTAATGTGCTTAGTTACTTGGTAGATGTTTGTGAAAGAAATATTGGACTTTCCGTTTTAAATTTGTGTGATTCTTATGCTGTTTAGTAAATTTTAAATTGCTATTTGGCTTTTGGATTTGTTTGTAGACTGGTTAAGAAGTTTGTGCAATTTGATGCAGTGTTATGGCGTCTCCCTTAAAATGATCGCACCTTTTTTTCCTTTGGTGATTGACATCTTGCAGGTTTTTAAATTTGTTTTATGTGGTACTGAGTTACTGGTGTTAAAGTGATGGGGAAATCCCCTGGAAAATGGATCAAAGGGCTACTGTTTGGGAAGAAATCGTCCAAATCTAATTTGTCTAAGGGAAGAGAAATTTCAGTAAGTTGAACATTCAGTAAGCTTTTGTTCTATTAATGGTAATAATTAGCAACGTTGGGATTTATTTGTAGGAAATTTGTCATTACACTTAAAGAAAGATTTGAGGCAAGAAATTTTAAAATTGACGTAAGGCTATTTTTAATAGATATTGTCTTAGAAGAAATCGTCTAGCTGGAGCTTATGATCTTAATTTTCTGTTGTTTTGTCAGTGGAAATTGTTTAAAGCTCTAGGATATCTAATTTATTACTGATATTTTGATTTTCATGTGAAGAAATCTGCAAACAAGGGAGATGCATTAGTTTATACTAAGGTACCGGCATCTGATTTGACTGGTGATACTCCCTTGACTTCACTCCCTGTTCCTCTTACCACTGCTCGAAATGGAGAAGTCTCAGACTCAGAAAAAGGAACAGCTTCTATGTTGCCAAATGATGGCAATGTTTTATCATCTTCAAAGGAAAATGGGGACATAGAAACAATTGTGAATTTGGGTTTATCAAAGCACCCTGAAAGAATCACACGTGAGCAAGCTGCAACGAAGGCACAAGCTGCATTCAGGGGTTATTTGGTAACTAACTATTTATGTACTTGTTATTTAAATTTTTTTTAATGATTTCATGGAATTTATAAGCTTTCATGGTTACCTTTCTATTTGCAACAGATCCTAATATCTTTTTTCCTCAGCATCATCTTTTGTTTCAAAGAATTAGCTTTATGCTTCAATTTTGCTTGTTGGGCCTTTCTTAGCTAACTATGGACAAATGTTCTGGTGGTCTTTTGTTTTTGTTTTTGTTTTTGTTTTGTCTGGTTATAGCATATGTATCTGTTCTGTTGAGAGGTTATACAATGATAAGGTATTATGATCCTTAACATAACCATATTTGCTAATGTTTTGTTCATTGATTATTTGTTGTTGCTGTTGTGTATCTTCTTTTCTGAATGTTTATGGTTTTTTGAAAATTCTTGAATTTTTTTGGTTAATTTTCTAGTTTACTGACGTGAGCTTAATATCTTTGAAGGCTCGACGAGCATTTCGAACCCTTAAGGGCATCATAAGGCTTCAAGCACTTGGTCGTGGCCATTTGGTAAGAAGACAAGCTGTAGCCACTTTACGCTGTGTGCAGGGAATTGTTAAGTTCCAAGCACTTGTTCGTGGCCAAAATGTCAGACGTTCTAATATTGGGACTGAAGGGCATGAAAAACTGGGTGTGAGAAAATTTCTGGTAATTGAGTGTCTCATTAAATGATTCATTAGCCTCATCTTTGTCTTATCAGAAGAAAAGTGTGGGCACAATTATTTTCTATGTACCATGATCCTTGTTCATGTCAGCATGCATGAGAGGGCATGTTGAGAAATTTTAATACTATAGTTTCTTGTGATACTGTTATATCGACTATTTACAGCTATCTTTGTTTTTTCTTACATGTTACACCATCAATTAGTAATTGGAACTGAAGATGTTTGCATCTCTTACCAGCTCTTTGTTTTCTTCTGCCCTTTCTTATCAGGGAGCCAAAACAAATTCTTTTGGGTTACAATTATCTAATCAGGCAGAGAAGCTGTTAGAAAATGTTTTTGTCTGTAAGGTGAGTTCATATATAGATATATTTATACTGGTTGATGAAATGCAGATAACCTCACATAATTAATGTTTACCCTTGAGGATTTATTAATGGACTTATCTGCCAATGACACTCACTTTTCATGGTGGAATTGTTTGGGGTCTTTGGCTTATGTCAAAAACGGTCCCCTTTGTAAGGTGACTTCACACACACACACACACACACACACACACATATATACAGGTTATATATATGTTATCTCATTAGTTGGTTCCAACTTTTCACATCTGGTCATAGAATGAAAATTTTGGGAGGGCATTAGGTTTTTCTTTGGTTCCCTTGAGGCTTGACTTAAATGCCAAGGGGTTAGGATGGGGATTTTGGGAAGTTTCAAAGTCCCAGGGGATAGGAAAAATAAAAGAAGAGAAAGAAACAAAGAAACCCAAAGACAGAAGTTACCTGTCAAATAAAGAAAGAAAAATAAAAAGTTATTTTTGGTATATCAAGCTTGGCCTTTGTACATGCTAATTGGATGTTGTTGATGGTTTTATATGCCATAATAAGATGGTCTGGATCTTGCCATTCTGGAATCATCTGGGGAAGAATTTTAGACTTCAAGAGAGATATATCAGTGCTTGTTATATTAGTTTGAAAATATCATAGAATAAACTAGTAAACGTGCCCTGGCAGCAAATATGGGAATTGGGCGTTGATTACCTATGCCAAGTTCTGGCATCTTTATCCATGCACAAGAAATGCAGGTGGCATCAATGTTGTAAGTGTTGTGAATTGCAACAAAAAATGGTTTTGACCTTGAGCTGCCTCATTTTGTTTCTTTGACCGTTCTTTTGAACTGAGCGTGTGATTGTGCTTTTCATCAATTTCAGCTTCTTGCTTCATCACCTACTTCAATGCCTCTACGCCTTCAGTATGGTCCAAGGGAGCCAAACTCGGCCTGGGATTGGTTAGAACGTTGGACATACTCACTTTTTTGGGAACCTCTTAACAAATCAAAGAAGATCATCGACTCAAAATCTCAGAAAAAAAGTGGCACTTTCCAAACGGTAGAAAGTGAGAGAAGCAGGCCAAAACGAAGTGTTCGTAAACCAAACATTGTAAATTTTGAAAATGTATCTGCTCAGTCCATGCTAGTGTCAGATAAACCTAAACGCATCCTGAAGAAAGTTTCAAGCCATCCGGTAGATTCTGTTCAGGAGCATCCAAAAAATGCAACTGAGAAGACTAAAAGTAAATCAAGAAAGAATTTGAAATCCACATCCGATACTTCTGATCGGCTAGAGAAACCCAAGCAGAGTCTGGGGAAAGCATCGAGTTCTGATGCCCCTGAGCAGGGCACCACAGATTCACTTAAAAAGATCAAGAAGGATGTGGCAGCTGTGAGAGTGTCAAAACAGTCTGATATTGAGACAGGTCTGAAACCACCCGCAGAAAATGAGCCAGTTGTTGCTGTTGATGATCAGACTCTGGCTGACTTGCAATGTGTGGAAAACAACCGTAAAAGCGAGAATAATCCTGAAGGGAACAAGGATGTAATAAATAAAGATAATGATATTAGCTATGATGACCAGAAAACTAGCCAACGAAGAGCTTCTTTACCTGGAAAGCATGACTATCAAGAGAATGGGTTACATAACACACCACGACTGCCTAGCTATATGGCAGCAACTGAATCTGTAAAAGCCAAACTTAGAGCATTAGGATCCCCAAGGTTTGACCAAGATGAGGCTGACAAGAACGGTATCACCAGACGGCATTCTCTTCCATCTTCTGTCAACGGCAAGTTAAGTTCATGGTCACCTCGAGCACAAAAACTGGTCCAAGCAAGTGGCAAAGGAGTGTTCAGAAGTGACAGATCTTTAATGTCTTCTAGAGATAGTTGTGGTAAGAACTTCTGAACCTATAACTTCTTCCTATAATCCTATGCCTTTGTTTTCCCCACATTTATGATCTTGAGATGGTTGCATGCGTGAGATTTTGGCTTCACATTGTTTCAGTAGTCATACTTGAGTAAATTTGAGGAGGAATGCATCTGACCTGCACTGTGAGTTTTATTTCTGGAAAACAGAGGAACTTATATACAAGATCACGCGCATGCATGCACTCAAGTTAGGAGATTTCAGCATGTGGTAGTTGTGCTGTCTGTCTTCTTTTTGATTCACTCAACTGCCACAACTTCCAGCTTGGCTGTCTAGGCTTTGCAGCTGAGTCTCAAGTTGAACAGATTATTTTCGTATTTGGTCACCTATGAAAAGTATTGTACATAATCAAAATTATGTTAGCATCTATATATTTTTATTTTTATTTTTTATTTTTTGGTGAATGGAAACTAGGGAGAAATCTTACAAACTCTGTTAAACGAATAACACAATAATCTTCAAAACCAATTTTTATAACATCTTTAGGAAAGGTGACCATCAAATATTAGAATTAATACTATCAATGTCTTTCTTAGTTAAGCAATCTGATATTCTATTTGTTTTCCTATAAATATGACTATATTTATGAATATTTAAACTCAGAATTTCCAAATTCCCTCCATTAATAAAAAAAATTGAACTAGGTAAATTCCTTTTTTTTTTCTTTTTTTTTTTTTTGGTTATAGCAGTTTATAATAACTTTGGAATATGCATCGTTCTCTAAGTTTAAAAAACTATTTTTTGTAGCTAAAACAACACCATTTCTTAAAGCCATACACTTTGTGATAATTATTGAAGATTGGCTAAATCCTTGCTTGCAGCCATTTTGATAGTTCTATTATTTAAATTATTTAATCCTTATATAAAAGAGTTAAAATAGGTCAAGTTTGTAGTAGTATCTAAATATAATTTATTGATCTTCAATTGATTCTCCGCTTTCTTTTTTTATTCTAATTTCTTTCTGTATTTTCTCTCATATTTTTCCTTCACATTTTCCCATAATCAAACATAGCGAACAAAGTTAAGACATACTTGGTCTCATTCCTTCCGTTTGTTAACTCTTCCAGCTAGAAATTAAGATAAATATGTTCTTGGTCATCAGGCATGCATGTTCAGTTGTAGTTACTATAAAATGAATATTCCTTTGATATCCTTAGCATAACGTTGAATAAAATCCATGAAATACCATTCCGATTTTTTATTTGTTCATTATTTTTATTATTTTAATTTCAGAGAAGTTGATGCAGCCAGAGTGGAGGAGGTGATTTTGCACAAATGTTCCATAGAAAAATTTTGTCAAGGGTAAACGAAAGTATGTCTTTCTACAGTGTCTTCCACCCACCACCGGTCATTAGGCTTTTGCAATAGAATATTAAACTTGCAAGATCATAGGAACCTATAAGTCATACTCTGATGTTGGAGATTGGATACTTGCTTCTTTTGCTACTCAGAATTTTAATGTTAATACTGAATGATGCTAATTAAGCCCACCATTTACCCTCATACATGAACGGTACATGCATATTTAAATACCACAAATATATATATATAATAGCGTAAATGATCGAATTCTTGAAAGACAAGTTCATTCTTTCAAAGAATCAAGAGTTTGTCCAAGAAGTGAAGAAAGCAAGATCTCCAAGCTCAAGCATCATGTGAAGAATTTTTAAGCTTAGGATCTTAGTGTAAGGTGAATGTATTAATGTATTTTAGGTTTTATCATTTCTTTATGCATCTTCTCATAACTTGATTTTTGTTTCTAAGCTACATAATGATTTTGAAAACCTAACCTTTAGGCGTTTGAAATTTAACATATTTAAAAGAGTTATCAAAACCTGTACTACAATCCCTTACACATACATTAAAATAATATTTTATTTTTAAAAGTTTATTAGAATTCCTTAAACATATTCATAAAAATAATGTTTTATTTTCAAAAGTCTTAATAGAATTCTTTATCTTAAAGGAGTACTCAGAACTTTGGGTTCTTAAAGAATCTTAAGACAAAAGTTTTATTTTTCATCCAAAAAATAAAGCTTTAAAATTTGAACTCCATCTTCAAATTTTTAGTTCTCTGATCTTTCATACTTTTACAAAAGAGTTTTTCTAGCTAAAAGGTAAGAACATTCTAATTTATACTTAGAAATTTGTATTTGGAATATAACTTTCTATCCTCCATAAATTAATTTAATTTATTAATTATTATCTTTCTTTTTTTTTAAAGTACACGTTTACCCCTAAATAAAATTTGGGGCGTAAGGCGAGTGGACATAAACAGTACACAGCTTTTCATGCAAGACAAACGTCTTGACTTTTGAATGCGGCTGCACATTTAATACTCTTAACTTATTCATTCACTTAACCAAGTCATTTTCCAACAAAAACTCCACTTTTGAACTTAATCTAATTTTTAGATGCAAAAAAATGAGAAGGGAAAGAGAATGAAGGAAATAATTAAAAAGGTAAGGGAAAAACAAAGAAGAAAGGGAAGGGGTTTTAGAGTTTATCTTTTAGAATACCCAAAATACTTTTACTAAAGTAGGCCATAAGCAGTGCCATACCCGGAAAATAAGTTGAGGGGGCAAAAACATAAGGGTCGTGTTTGGTTTTCGAAAAACATTAAGGTTAAAAATATTGCTTAAAATGAATTCTCATATTTAACTCGTTTAAAAAAATTTGCTATTGTTTGCTTCTCAAAAATACTTAAAATAATTTTCATGCCTGATTGTCTACTAGAAAAATTTAAAGAAAATCAAATATAAATAAAATTACTTAGAAATTTAAGTAATTTAAAATTATTTAATCTTTATATTGATGAGTTTAAATAAATAAATTGATATGAGGTAGCAAATAAAAATATTATATGAAATTTAATTCTATTATATGTTCCTTTATTTTTTTTACTTCTACTTTTTCTTTATATTTTTTTCCTTTGATTTGCCCTCAAATTTTCTGGCAACCAAGCATAGCCCAAAAGAAAATCAAATATAAATAAAATTACTTAAAAGATTTACTAATTCTTAAATTATTTAATCTTTATAATAAAGAGTCAAAATAATAAATTTTGTTTAAAGTAGTAAGTAAAAATAATACATGAATATGTGATATTTAACTTTATTTTTTCCTCCATGTTTTATTTCTCTTAAACATGGCCTAGATCAATTTCAGGGAGCAAATCTCAAAGCACAAATTACTTAAATGGTTTAATAACAATTAGATTTTACTTTGAATTAAAAAGTATGACTTCAAATCTTAATATAATTTTCCCAAAATTTTAGGGGGCATTTGTCCCCCACCCCTAAATATGTTAACTACGTAATCCCTGAAAGGTGTTCTACATTACATTAAACAAAAATAATGAGACATTGCTTGATTTTAAACTTTGAAGGGGCAGTATACAAAACACTTTATAGGTTAAGAGGATTAAGTGTAATAAACCCTTTCTAAAAAGTTAAAATAAATAGCCTCATTTGCTTTCAATTTTTTTTAATAGCCTTTTTTCCTTTAAGCAAGAATGAGTGAGTTTTTTGTT
The DNA here is from genome assembly GCA_016808115.1 of Tetrastigma voinierianum. Lineage (NCBI taxonomy): Eukaryota > Viridiplantae > Streptophyta > Magnoliopsida > Vitales > Vitaceae > Tetrastigma > Tetrastigma voinierianum. The sequence goes on from JAEQBH010001385.1 coordinate 668,321, forward strand.
ATTATTGACATGAAATCACCCTTATATACCTCTTTTTATTAGTTTTTTACTCAATAAAGTGGTTATTCCACAAGATCTAAGTTTTCATTTGTCTTTTTATGTTTTAGTCATCATCTTGATTCATCGTGGTCAAGGCTGCCTCAAGGAGTGTCATATCATAAATATGACGTTTATTCAAGTACAAGACGATTAAAACGAAAGAAAATATATCCGACAGAATAAAAAAATCAAATCAATAGTTATTAAGATGCCGTAACCTGAATCATAGCGATTCTGGGCCACAATAATAATATTAAACGCAGAACTCAACTATCAATTGTATAATCTTTGAGCCAATTCATTATGCTATTAACTTGGATATTGTTTTATTTTCTATAATTTTTAGCAATTTTGATTTTATGTTTCTATTCGATGTATTACTAGTTTGAATCAATAAAATTATTTTTCTCTTCCAAAAAAAAGTTAAAAGAAATTAATTTTATCTATTTTCTAAGTAAAATAATAATAATTTTTTTAGATAAGACAAATTATATCTTCCTAGAATATTTTTTAATTAAATTATCATAATTTTTAAAAGTTAAAATGAACCTTCATTGAAACATGGTTCAAGTGGTAAAAGGTAGGATGGATATATGAAAGAAACTGGATCCAACAAAGTACTATACTAAAATATGTAAAGTGAATAGATGTAAAAAAAATAAATAAATAAAATGATTTCAATCATTGTTTAGACTAATGTTGTATATATTTTCATTTTAAAAAATAAAAATAAATAAATATCTTTTTTCTTAAAATTTCAATAATAATATTAAAACTATTATGCTAAAATTACTCTAATTAAGTTCTTATAATTGCTTTTAGAAAGAAACTTTATTTATATCAATTTTAAATTGACCCTCAAATGTAGATTTATTAAATAAAATAAAAAATAAAACAATATTAGGATATAGATATATATAATTTTAAAATGTTACATTTATAAAGTGTTGCTTCGACCCCCATTTAAAAGTAATGATCCATTTTAAATACTTTGTTTTCTTTTTTACTCCGCAGAATCCTTAAAAATAAAGCAACTTTTTTTTTTTTGAAGAAATAAATAATGCAACTTTAGTAAACAACTTTTATAATATTTAACATTTATGTAAGATTTTATTTTCAAAATTTTCAAATATGAATTACAAATATCAAGATTTAGAGATTTTAATTAAGTCCGTTGACTTAAAAAAAAAAAAAAAAGTTCGTTGAGAGTTACAATTATTTTAATCATCTAACTAGTTTTTTTTTTTTTTTCTAATTTTATTTTTGGGATTTATAATTTGGTTCAAATTAGATACTTTCCTAATTTCCTTTTTTGGATGGATAATTTACCTGGAATTAAAATAATATATTTCCAAATTAAAATCGACATCTTTCCTGATGACGTTTTTTCAATCGTAACCTGGGCCAGCTGTTGGAAATCGCCGGCCTAAACTGAACCGCGTCGCGCTCTGGCCCGCCGCTCCGGATACCCACTTTCCAAAATAAAAAGAAGGTGGGTCGCTGGCTTCATTCGTGGCCTCCGACGCCGTCGCTTCCTTGATGAAAGAAAAGCATGAATCGCTGTGGCGACGAATGCTCATACCTTTTTACCATAATGGGGTGGCCTGTGATTTATAAAGATATGTTTTTTCCAATCGATGGCAGAATTACCCTTTCCCGCCTTGACTGCAGATTTTCCCGCCTTATCGCCATCGATTAATAAGGGATAATGAGGAGAAGTTATTGAGGATTATCCTACTTCCTCATTAGCTAGAGATTCTCCTGCATGGATTTGATAAGATAAGTTATCGAATTATCCTACTTCCCTTTACTCATGATTTAATTTGATTTACAGACATGGGCTTTGATCGTCCATGCGCATTCGGGCCTCGGCCAACAAATCGGCCTGCTGTGGGCCGATGCTGGGAGCCTCCCAAGGCCTCACCTGGCTTACCTTTTCCTCTGTATTTAGCGAGCGCCTCGCCTATTTTTAAACCCTATCAAGCCGCCTCAAATTTCTCAGGTAACGCGCGAGCGGTGCAAGGGCCTTACTTCATTTCTTAAATCGGATGCGACTTCCACGTGTTTGCTCAGTATCGGCTCAAGGCTTTGTCAGTCACTATATGCCTCATGGGATAATAACGACTCTTCATTGTCGCCCATTTCTTCCAGCTTCTTTTAGTTTCTAAGAATATCCTCCGACCGCTCGCCTCATGGTTCTCGATCTCGACGCTTGCTTTCTCCGCGAGCTCGGCTTCCTTCCCCAACATCCGCTCATCTTCCCAGAGGTCCTTCATGCTGACATACCTTGCATGAGGTGGTCTTTCTGCCTGCCTCTCAGACTAAATACATTTTCTTCCTTCCGTACTTTCCGGGCAGATAACAACGCAAATAGTGGCTAGCCGTTGTGGTCTCGGTTTTAATAATTGCTACTCTACGGGTCCGGTCGTTTCCTATTCTTTCTGGCGCATAGGGTGATCCTCCGCTGCTCCCTGGCTCGTGGCTGACGGTGGTGCCTCCCAACACTCACAACCCGGTTGTTCTTCGAGACGCCTGTGGAACCCCTTTCCTCGATGCGGTAAGGGGAAAATTGACGAGATCAAACACCCTGGGACGAATATCCTAAGTCGCCCATGCGGTAGTGCTCGCGACGTGGGACTCAGCAGAGTTAGAACCTTTGTATGGATGGAACTTCGCGAGGCGTTATAGGCCCCTTGGTGTCCAGGTCTGGTCTCTCATATTTTGACTTCCTACATGGTCCAAGTGCCCAAGATGAGCGCGGTTTCTTCGAGGTGCCTTCAATGTTCTCCTCGCTTCCCTCCTCGCACCCTTCATAAAAAGAGTTTTGCAACATTTCAACGTCTGCTTTTCTCAACTTTCGCCCAATTTCTGAGGTATTCTAATTGGCCTGTTGGTTTTCTTCAGGGACAAGGGCTTTGGTGTTCCCGGGGTGATAGCTCGCTCCTAGATCTTTTAATGTGAAGGAGGCCAACAGGCTTCCTTTATCTATCACGTGCCAACGCTCCCGATTATCTCTTGGATCTCCCATCTTCCTATAGTTGGAAGGAGCTACTTTTCGTCTGGTCGTAATTGGAAAGTTACTAATTCTCGATAAGAATGATACCGGGCGCTCCTACCGGTCGACCACCCCGAGAATCTATGTGAGCATCACTTTGGTTTAGTTTGGTCTATCTTTCGTAAATTACAGGGTGTCTCTAATTTTGCATGGGTTGTGTGTCTTTCAGGTATTCGCCCCGATCTCAGTCCCGAAGACAAAGTCATAAAGCGGGAGTTGGCTAAGTGTCTTCCGCACACCCTTACTCCTGAGTTTATCGTGCCTGGCTGTTCCCGCATCTTCTGCCCGAGGTCCTCCCATCCCGATACTTTGAGGCCTTCACCTCCCTCCGTTATGAAGTTCTCACACGATGGGCCTCCCGCCGTCAAGCCCACTAAGGGAGAGCTTTTGGCTCGAGTGGAGACGCTGTCCTGGAAGTCCCGGAGCATGAAGCGGAAAACTCTGGACTCTCCTGAGAAGGGCCGCCCGTCCTGGGGTAAAGTCCTCAAGCTGGATTTTCCTGGCCTCAACCCGATGCTGCAGGTTTGGGCAAGGTTGTCGCTCCGTCCGAGGTTTCTAGAGCCCCAAGTTTGCAGCCTCGCTCTGGCTCTGCTGCAAAGGCCGTAGACTCCTGAGGGTCGCCGAGCCTCTGCAGATCATGCCTATCACCGTCGGAAACCCCCGTGTGTAGCTGCAGAGCTCCTTCTTCGAGGGTGGAAGAGCCTGGCAGGAAACGCTCAAGTCGGGACGGGAGATGGCGATTCCCTTGCTTCCATCGTCGAGCTTATACGCATCTGGGCCTCGCCCATCCCCGTAGATTCGCCTCAAGAGGTCTGGGCAGGCCCCTCGCTGGTGAGGCCTTACTTCTATCCTCCGTGGGGTCATCAAGTTCCCGCGGTCATGTCGGGTGGTCCGTTTTTATCTTGACGGAGTTACGTGTCACTTTAAGTCGGGTACTCCAAGCAGCCACCATTCAAGAGTCCGCCGTGCGCCGATGGAACGAGGGCCACGCCAAAGCCGCGAGTCTACAAAGCGAAAAGGTGACTGCCTTGTTTTCGAGCGAAATGGAAATGCGAGGTCAGCATAGAAGACTACAGGCTTCAGCTGTTCTGATCTGAGGCATACCATGACTGGCACGAAAGGGCCTGGAGGCAAAAGAAAGGCCCAGGATAGCTTAAGAGTGGTCGCAGGGCCGAGTTTGGGGAAGCTCAGGACTCGCCAGAAGTTACCCAGATGACCATTGAGGCCAGATCTGTGCCAATGTACGCCTGTGACCGAGTCAGATAGTCAAAGATGAGCTACAAATGGTCCCAAGACGAGCCACGGCAACTAGGTGGAAGAGCCACAGTGTCATAGAGATGAGCCGCATAACAAAGCAAAGGTTGCTAGATAGAGCCCGGGTCGAGAAGCTTCCAGGCCGCAAGCTCCGTCAACGCCCACTGAGGAGCTGCCGGCCGGGAGGGACCTTCGCAGGCAAAGAAACTCCGGTTGTTCAAAGGATCGGGCCATGCTTGCCTGGAGGGATGAGGCCCACACTCAATGGGGCTTCAGTGGCTTCTCAGCTCTTCGCAGGAAGGCTGCCCATGCCTACCCGGCTCGGGACCTAACTCGATATCCCTAGGGACTAGGAGGCTAAGAGTCCTTTTCCTGCATCGTTTCGAGAACCAAACACCCCGGCTGAGGCCCGCTCCCCTTCTTCGCCTTCTGCTCCCTCTTCTGACGTCTGAACTCCTTCATATATCTTTGCTTGTTTGTTTTTTTTTTTTTTTACGCCAGGCTCCGAACCTGGGATATATGTAACGTCGTTCTCAATGAATACCCCATTTTCTACCTCATCACTTTTACCTCTTTCTCTCTTATGTTTTTTTTTTTTTATGATCAGGTCCCCCGTGTTGCTCTCGAGTTTCAGCAATTACTTCAACTCTCGAGGCCGCCGAGGCCCGCGGGGCTTATCCGGCCTCGAGTCGAACCGCCTCGCTGGCTGTACCCGGAGCATGAGCGGGGCCGAGTTTTCAAACCGAGCCGCCAAGCTCCGGCTTATCCGCCCGAAATGAACCGTGGTTTCGGCCAATTGGTCGAAGCCGGCAGCAAATGAGCTCTTCAAAATCGAGTTGTCGAGGCCCCAGAGCTTATCCGCCCGAGCCGAACTAGCACTCACACAGGACCCGATATGAGAAGTCAGCTTCAAAAACTGCCATCGAGGCCTGCGGGGCTTATCCGCCTAAGCTGTACTGGCTCTTGGGCTAATTTGCTTGAGTCAGCAAATGAGCTCTTCAAAACCGGAAAGCCGAAGCCCGTAGTTTATCCACCCGAAATAACTGCCTTTGGCTACAAGGCCTCGGAGAAGAGCGCGCCAGCTTCTTCAAAACCGAAGCATCGAGGCCCGCGGGCTTATCCGCCGAAATGAACCGGGCTCTCGGGCTAATTTGCCCGAGTCGAGCGCAGCCTTCAAAGCCGAGCTACCGAGGCTCCGCGGGGCTTATCCGCCTCGAAATCGAATCGCTTCGCTACCTGCTCGAGCCGGGAAGTAAATGAGTTCTTCAAAACCAGCCGCCGAGGTTCCGTGGGCTTATCCTCCAAGTCAATCCAGCTCTCGGGCTGAGCCCTGATACAGCAATCGAAGCCAAAACCGAGCCGCCAAGCTCGTGGGGCTTATCCGCCTAAGCCGAATCGCTCTCGGGCTAATTTGCTCGAAGCCGAGCAACTGGAAGCTTTTCAAAACTGAAAGCCGGGCCGAGGCTCCGTGGGGCTTATCTCGCTCGGTAGTCGAATCGGGTTTCGCTAATCACCAGCTGAGCAAATAGCCTCTTCTAAAATCGAATTGCCGAGGCTCCATGGGCTTATCCGCCTCCGAGCCGAACCGGCTCGGGCCATGTGGCCTGATAACAGCGGGGGCCAGTTCTTCTAAACCGAGCCGCCGGCCCGTGTTTATCCGCCCAGCCGACCGGGCTCTCGGGCGCCGAGGCCTTCCCGACCGCTGCTCAGAACTCCAGCCATCGGGCCCCGGGCGCCGAGGCCTTCCCCGAGCCGCGGCTCCGCAACCGAGTTGTCGCCCCGGCCGCTGGGCCTCGAGCCGCGCTCGCAACCAGCCATCGCGCTTCCCGCCGCCGGCGCTTTCCCCGAGCCGCGTTCTTACAACCGGAAATGGCCTCTGGCAGCCGCAGCCTTCCCGAGCCGCGCCCGCGAACCGAAGCCGCTTAGGCCCTTCGGGCGCTAAGGCCTTCATGAGCTGTTAAGCTCGCGAACCGAAGCATCGCTCCCGGGCCTGAGGCCTTCCCCGAAGGTTAAGCTTCCGCAACCGAGCCGGGCCTCGGCGCTGAGGCCTCCCGAGCCGCGTTCTACAACCGGAAGCACCGGGCTCCCCGGGCGCTCGGTGGCCTTCCCGAAGCCGCGCTCGCAAACTGAAACCGCTGGCTACCGCCGAGGCCTTTACCGCGCTCAAACCGAAGCATCGCTCGGGCGCCGGTGCGCCTTCCCGAAGCCGCGGCTCGCGAACCGAAGCCGCTGGGCTCGAAAGGCCGAGGCCTTCCCGAGCCGCAGCTCGCAAACTGTGGTGCATCGCCCCGGGCGCCGAGGCCTTCCCCACGCATCTCTCGCAAATCGAGCCAGCCGGCCCCGGGCGCCGCGGGCCTTCCTGCCGCGATCCCGCAACCGGAAGCACGGGCCCCGGGCGCCGAGGCTTTCCTGAAATAAGCAAGCTCGCAACCGAGCCGGGCTCCCAGCACGAGGCCTTCCTGAGCTTCTGAGTGCGGCCGTTTGACTTCCACTTGTCGGAAAGATGCGAGCGTCTTTAATGCTGGTTCATGGAGAATTAGAAACGACTAAGCGACTTTCCGAGTGCTTCGGCCTCCTTATAAAGGGCGACTTCTTCGCTATGGAGCCCCTACTCCGGACCTTCTTCCTTTCGGGGCGTAATCGAATCATACAAGTGAGGAAGCATCAAGGCTTGGTCATCTTCGTAGGGGATCCACCTAGGGGTTCTGTTGGTAGACCAAAAGATATATACAAATTTACGACACCATTACCAAAGGACTATTGTCTAATCCCCAGCAATAATGCCATGAAACTTGTTTGTTATATTTCTTTGCAATTATACTCATCAACCGCTCTTAAGATTAGATAAATTTCTTTCGCTTTTGATCCAAGATCCCGCAAGTGCACAGGCCGAACAAGTAATAAAATGGATTTGTCCATATATCGATCCCACGTAGATCTCAAGAATTATCAATCAACTACCTCGACTAATCAATTTGATAATTGTCGACTTTAAACTGGCGATTGAAATCACTTTAGAAGCCTTAAAGTACGAAACTAAAAGAATTGAATTAATAACAAATGAATTGAATACCGAAATAATAAAATTACAAATTTAGACTCAATAATATTCTTTAAAGGAAGCATTGAAAACATAGCTATTGTGAAACATCACCCTGCAGACGCACCAGATGTTGTTTAACAAACCACATTTAAACTAGTCCAAGGAATATGATAGTGCAATGGATCTCTCCAACCTCACCGGCTCATTATCTAATCTTCACTCGTTTCTCAAGACAAGAGTGTTAGATAACTACTTTTAATCAAGTTGCCTTGTTCGGGTATTTTTCTTCTCAATACTTCATACCCACAACATGGACTCCGCAAACCTTAGCCCTAAGATTAATTCATCGTACGGGTTTACACTGATACCTGGTTTCTCTTCCTTCTAAGTTAATAGCTCATTCTTTCCTTGGATTAGATCTTTGCCAATACCGGGATTGAATTCACTATTCGAACAGAGGCGAACTCTCTCGCAAGCTTAAATTGATAAAAAGCCTAACCCATTCTCGCCTCCAAGTGAGAAGAGGATTTATCGCTTAATTTCATTGCAGTAATATTAGATCAACAATATCGTGTTAACATGTCTTCCGTAAATTGCTTCATCACTTCCGTGAATGCCTCTCTCGTGGTCACCCGTGAGGACCTCCCGAAATCGAGCTTGAGACAATCCCTGCTAATGGGTATGAGACACTGATATTGGGATCAATAATGTATAAAATACACAAGACCAAAGAAGTAGATTTACAACCTGGTTCAGCTTTAATGAATAAATTTACAGAAAGATAATTTCTAACAATAGCTAATTCAATGGAAGCCGGTTTCTAAATCACTGGATTACACCATACAATAGCCATCGACCAAGAAAGCAATCAGAATAGGCAAATCGGTAGTTCGACCTGGGGTAATTGTTCAAATTCAAATAACTGCATTAAAGAATTTGAAGGAAAATATACTGCATTCAAATTAAAATTTCAACAAATAACGCTCGTATCCAAATTTGAAATAAAGAACAAACTAATCTATAAAATAAAAATAGCCAAAGAAAATTAAAATACGTGAGCCTTCAAGAAATCTTATCTCTTCAAGTCGCCAAAAGCTACGTCAAAGAGCAACGCAGATTTATAGGGTTCCGGGTTGGGCCCTACCTACGTGCACCTCGAATTTCGCCAACCGCCTGGGCGAGTTGTTGATGTCGCGACATCGATTCTTTGTCGCGACCTTTGTCGTTTCGCCATGCCGCGCAGGCTTTGTTCGGTCGCGGACGCGCCGCCATTATTCGTCGATACCGCTTGCCGCGATACCTAAATCGATGTCGCGACCATCGCATTTGTGTCCGATGTCGCACTGACTTTCAATGATGTCGCGACCGCTTAGCTTTAGTGTCGCGACCGCTTCTTGTTGTCGCGACCTTAACCCTTTACATGTCGACCATCAGGAGGATGTCGCGACCTTCCTCGTCCGTAAATGATGTCGCAACTTTCCGATCGTTGTGAGACCCCGTAAAATCCAAGATTTTGATAAAGGGTAAAACAGTAATTTCGATTGGAAACCGAAATTTTCTAGATCTCTGATAGCGACTAAACTGAATTTTCCGCTTAAATCGCCTCGAATTTAAATTACCACGCCACTTGGGCTAGGGACTCCGAGGTCGATTTCACGCTGAGGCGTGGGTGCCTGATGACACATGGCAAGATAAGGATGCCACGGCACTAGAAGCGTGACACTTGGCATAAAAGTAGTGGCTCACCGTCATGTGAGAAGGGATTCCATGGTCCATATGATGCCATGTATAAGACGTCATAAAGTGGGCATTAAGAAATAAAAGAAAATTTGCAAAGCCGAGAGCCACACTGGGGTTTCATGGAAGAGAAGAAAATTTCTTCTTTTGACCATACTACACCATCCAAAGAGGAGAAAGGACTAAAGGAGAAAAGAGAAGATGGAGAGAAATGAGGAGAAATGGAAGAGAAATGAGAAGAGAAAAGAAAGTTAAAAGCAAAAGTAAAGCAAAAGGAAAAGAATTGCAGAGGAAGACAAAGGGCCAAACATGGAGAAATCCTGTAGAGAGAACGCCTTCCTTCTAGATTCGTAGCGATCCACCAGCCTGATCTTTCGAGACAAGAGGAAGTGTTCTACACTGAGAGGACAACGCGTGACTCTGCTTTGGGAGTTTCGTAACTCCAAGAGGCAGTGACATTTTCCTACTTTGCCATTTTTGTTTCCAAAGGTTTTAGTAATGGTAGGGTTGTTAGTGGAGGCCATGAGAGTCATGTGAATTAGCTTCCAAGCCTGGACCAAGTGGGTATGGATTTCTGCTTAACGGCTGCATGACGGTGGGAGTTGTATTTCACTAGAAACCGTAAAGTTTCTAGATGTCATGGATTTGTCGATGAAAGATGACGATGATCGAACCACATGGTTCATGCTCAGAAGGGGCCGTGAGGCACTATTAATGGTTCCAAGTTGAGACTCTATTGCGTGCCATGGCTTGCTTCAACAATACGCAAAGGCGCTGGAAACGTATATCACGATGCTAATTAATGTATTAATACGGTTGACATGGTGGTAGATTATATGTATAAATTATAATTGTCCATGGTTTGTAAATGTTTCCATGTAGTGCTCATTCATGCATGTAACATGAGGAAATGCATCGACATCATGCATTTTGAGAGGCGCACGGTCACATCGCGTCGCCCAGTGTGGTGTAAGGTTTATTCCATCGTTGTTGGTGAGTGGGTCGTGAGCTCGAAAAATGGGACAAAGTCCAAGGTAGAGATTCACGAAAGTGTGTAAATGATCAAAATGATAAATTACATAAGCCAGCGAGCAAGTCAGTAGATCCCCAGGTAAAGTCCCACAGGTTATTCACTAGACATGAATTACCGGTCGATGCAAGTTCGTGAAAATGTTGGAAAGGCGTATGGCGTCCCACTGTAAACCCGAACCGCGTCTACAAAATAAAGGAAAAGAAAAAAAAATCAGTTTTGATAAATAAAAATCTGAGGGTGTCCAATGGTTTAGTCATGGTGTGATTGTGTTTTAGTCAATGGGTCAGTAATCATGTGAGGAGTCTGCTGGAACTCTGGGTCATGAGCATGAGGGGTTGCATCTCATTCTGTTATAGACATTTCATATAGAGAATAATTGTATGGAATGATTGATTGTTTATATATGCTATTGCATATGCATTTTAGGTGGGAGTAACCCTGTAGGAGAATTTTCTACTCCGCTTTGCTCACCCCGTCAAATCTTTCTCAGTACAGGACTATCCAGGGAGACGGCACTCAGTAGAGGTAGTTTTTGAGAAGAAAGCCGAAATGTGGCTTTAAGTAAATATTTTGTAAATATGTATAAAGCTTTTTGTAGAACAAGCATGAAACCTATGAGAAAATAGTTGAGACATTTTGTTTTTATGCGTATGGATATATGAGCCCATGTGGCTATTTTACTCATGTGTGTGTCTCTTAATACGAGACATATAGATTTCCGCAGGTTGACGGGTAGTCAACGGACACCCCGGATTTGGGGCGTCACAGCTTGGTATCAGAGCAAAGGTAAACGGTTACCTTGGGAGCTCTGCAGTGTAGATAGGGGCATACCATACATACCTAGGACTTGATGGGAAACGGGTTAGACTACATCAAGGTGCATTTTGGTGAATTAAATGTGATGTGTGATGGTGTATAACATGCTTGTTATGTGTGTTATGTTTGTATGCTTGGTGAGTAGCATAGGAAAAAGTGTTGAACACCTATGGTTATGTTCCGTAAAATTCTCAGCGTAATACCAGAAACAAGAAATAAATGAAAAAATATTTTTCTCGACAAGGTTCAGTTTTTGAACATGAACTCGACGAATTTGTGGAATTCGAAATTTATTCCACAGACAAGGGAAAGAATTGAAATTAAATTCTAGAATTTAGAAGTGGGGTAAAGAGCAAAGGTTCAAGCATTGCATTCGTGGAGCAGCGGAAGGCTACCGGAGGAATTGAAAAAAATTTTTTGATTTTTCCGGGCAAAGGTTCCAGCTGGAAGACCGTACAGATTGTGTGTCAGGAGATTCCTTATTGTTCCGTCATGTACGGGAAAAGAGTTGAGATTCAACTCTCAAAATGGTGAATTTTATGTATAGCAGTGGGTTAGGCTACTGCATCAATGGAGTAGCAGAAAAGAAGGCTGCTGGATGAAAAAAAAAAACGGAGGTGCAGAGGACCTATTTGAGGTCGCGATGGATCTGGCGGTCGCGACCGGGTAATGACGCCGAGGTCGCTGACCAGAAAGGGACGCCGCGACTGGCCGGGTGCGCAGGTCTCGTGGATGGACGACCGTGGATTTTGGTTGAATTGATGTCGCGACATCAAAGTGAGGTCGCGACATGAGTGGCTGCAAAGGAGGTCGCGACATGGCGTCGCGACGTAGCAGAAAGGGGGCTGTGCAGGCTTGATGTCGCGACATCATTGCGAGGTCGCGACATGGGCAGCGGCGTGGACAGCAGAAACGGTGTCGCGACATGAACTTGATGTCACGACATGGGCGACAGTGGCTAGGCTAGGCTTGATGTCGCGACATCATTTTGATGTCGTGACATGGACAGCAGTCTGGGAGGTCGCGACATGAAGACGGCGTCGCTACATGTTGCTTTTCCTTCGTGATGTCGCGACACGGGTCACGCCGCCATGGCTTGGTCGTTGGCGTCGCGACACCGATTTGTTGTCGCGACATGGTTCTCGCTGGTTTCGGCGTCGCGCGACATCGGGCGGAAGTCGCGACCAGGTAGTCGGGTCGAAGCGGAAGGGAGGTCGCGATACATGGATCGACGTCACACTCCCGCCGCTGGAGACCGGCCGCGACACCACCTGAGGTCACGACCGCTTGTTCAAATGGGGAGGAAAGGATGTCGCGACATCCTTTGAGGCATTAATTATACATTATTGATGCATGCTAATTAATGTATTAATATGGTTGACATGGTGGTAGATTATATGTATAAATTATAATTGTCCATGGCTTGTAAATGTTTCATGTAGTGCCTTATTCATGCATGTAATATGAGGAAAATGCATTGACATCATGTATTTTATATGCACGGTCACATCATGCCGCCCGTGTGAGTGCAGGTAAGGTTTATTCATCAAGCAGCAGGAGTGGGCCTGAGCTCGAAAATGGGACAAAGTCCATAGAGATTCACGAAAAGTGTGTAAATGATCAAAATGATAAATTGGCACGTTTTATGAGCAAGTCAGTGCATCCTCTGCGCCGAAGTCCCACAAGTTATTCACTAGACATGAATTACCGACGATGCAAGTTCGTGTGGAAAATGTTGAAAAGGCGCATACAACCCACTAAAACCCGAAACTGCTGTCTACAAAATAAAGGAAAAGAATAAAAAAAATGGAGGTTTTGATAAATAAAAAAAAATTGGAGGTGTCTGATGGTTTAGTCATGGTGTGAGGTTTAGTCATGCTTGGCATTCCAAGTGTGAAGTCGGTTGGAACTTGGGTCATGAGCATGAGGGTTGCATCTCATTCATGTTATAGACATTTCATATAAGAGAATAATTGTATGGAATGTGATTGATTGTTCATAACTATGTCATTTTGCATATGCATTTTAGGTGGGAGTAACCCTTGTAGGAGAAATTTTCTACTGGGCTTTGCTCACCCGTCGTGAGACCCCCTTTCAGGTGCGGGGACTATCCCGGGAGACGGCTTTCGGTAGAGGTAGTTTGAGAGAAGAAAGCTAGAAATGTGGGCTTTAAGTAAATATTTTGTAAATATGTATAAAGCTTTTGTAAAAACGAAGCGTAAAACCTATGAGAAAATAGTTGAGACATTTTGTTTTTATGCGTAGCGGATATAGGCCCAGCATGTGGCTAATTTTACTCATGTGCGTGTCTCTTAATACGAGACATACTCAGATTTGCGAGGTTGGTGAGTCAACGGACACCCGGTTGGGGCGTCCACGGTTAATAGCGACCCTTCACCGCTGTAGCGATGGCGCGACAAGCGGCTGATGTCGCGACGCGGTGCTGGATTCCGCGATGTCGCGACCTCGGTATTGTCGCGACGCTCTTTCGCTAGCGTTTGCGGTAGTTTTAATGATGTCGCGACTTCCTTTCAGTCTGGCCCGATGTAGCGTGACGCTTCGGTGTTGTCTGACTTATTCTCTTTGCTCATGATGTACGACTGGCGGCCGATAATAGCGACAACTGTTCATGTTACTGATGTCGCGACCTGCGGCGATGTGTGGCAACCTGTCTGCGGTGTTGATGTGCGACCTCCGGCGATGCTCCGCCCAACGCTCGATGTTCGATCAATTATACATCTTATGCATGGCGACTTCTATTTGTCCGACAACCTTGTCCCTTTACCTTTGGGTTTAGTGCATCGCGACATCGAAGTGATGTCGCGACCTCATGTTTTTTTCTTCATCAATTCATAGTTGCTTGACTTGGAGTTTTTGTCGCGACCTGCTCCATTTGCCTTTGATTTCCCTTATGTCGCGACATCCTATCTTCCCTGTGCGAGCTCCAAACTACAACATTCTTCCATTTTTATTCAACCAGTCATTCTCATTTCAGATGCCACTTTGCATCTCTCTCTTTGCAATATCTCCTTTCTTATAAATTCCCTGCTGAATAACAAATGGGTGAGTTTCTTCATATTTCTGCATATTAATCATTCTTTTTTTGATTAAAATCAACCAGAAAAATGGACTAAAAATAGATGACTTTTAAGCTCATCAGGTTTCGAGCCGGCGTTATGTTTCGATTGTCCTCAGCCTGTAGGAGTTATGTTTTTCCCTAGTTTCCCCTTTGTGGGAGTTATGTTATTCCTTAGCCCCTTCCGATGACGAAATTGTGCTAGGGAATGCATCCGGAGAGAGCGGTATACTCAAAGAAGAACTTTTAGTACCGCTTTCTCTATTTTCTCCTCTTCTTCCTCTTCTTTCTCTTTCTCCTTCTCCTTCGCACTCTCTCTTCCTCTCTTTCCTTCTCCTTTTCCTTCTCTTTCCCATCTATTTTTCCTTTCCTTTCGCACTCTCTCTTCCTCTCTTTCCCTTTCTCTTTCTCTCTCTTGAGATTTTTTTTTTTTTTTTTTTGAGGGAATTGCTTGTACTGTTTATTTCCGAGATGTAAGGAATGACACTGCTGATTGTAATCAATTGTACCTTTGTTGTAATAAAGAACAATATATTTTTTCGCTCATGAATTTGTGTACTCTGACATGTGTAACTTTCTCTTTAGGTTCCTATGCAAATTGTTTTCTTTTCTGAGATGTCGGCTTTTTATTTATGAGGATACTAAACAGAATAATCCATAAACAAACAGACCGTCATTTGAAAGCTGATGATACTTTATTTAAAATTACAATCTGAGGCCTACTGATAAAAACACTTTAGGTGCTCAGCATTCCAAGCATGAGGAAGAATTTTCCTTCTTCTGTCTGGAGTTCGTAATTGTCAGGTCTGACGATGCGAGATACGATGTAGGGGCCTTCTCAATTGGGCCCTAGCTTTCCATGTGATGGATTTTTCCTCGCTGGCAAGAGCTTTTTTAAGACTAGGTCGCCATGCTTCTAACTCCTGGGTTTGACTTTTTGGTCGTAGTATCTCGCCGTCTTCCTTTGGTAGTCTTCCGTACGCTTTAGGACCTGCTCACGCTTTTCATCTAGGAGGTCTAGGTTTAGGTGGAGAGTCTCCTCGTTATATTCCACGCTTGCCAATTCGGTCCTTGGGAACTTTAATCCGATCTCGGCGAGCACACGCCTCGATTGCACAACCGGGCTGAATGGGGTTTCCTGAGTTGCTGACTTGCGCGTAGTTCGGTATGCCCATAACACCTCGGGTAGATAGTCTACCCACTTGCCCTTTAGGTCTTCCAACTTGGTCTTTAGTGCCGCTTTAAGAGTTCTGATGGTGACTTCAGCCTGTCCATTAGATTGTGGATGAGAGCACGAGGCCAGTAGTAGTTCTTGATCCAGAGCTCGGCCTGAAATCCACACGAACTTAGGATTGTCGAACTGCCTTCCATTGTCTGACACCAAAGCTCTCGGGATACCAAACCTTACAAATTTATGGGCCTGAGCGAGTTGCGTATTTTACGATACGTGATAGTAGCCAAAGGTTCAGCTTCAGCCCATTTGGTGCAATAATCCACTGCCACGATGATAAATTTGCACTAGCCCACTTCAATGGGCAGAGGTCCCAATATGTCCAACCCCAACTGCTGAAAGGGCTAGGAGCTTGTGACTGACGTCAAAGGCTCGGATGGGAGATGAGAGATTTTGGCGTGCTCCTAACAAACTTTGCATTTCCTGACTATTTCTGTTGCGTCTCTGAGCATTGTGGGCTAGTAATAATATCCCACAATCTTAAGGCTTTTCATAAGCATGAGAGCTCGTGTGATTTATGCACCTTCATGCACTTCCTTGAGTACGTAGTCTGCGTCTTTCCCTGCGATGCACTTAAGGATGGGTGTGAAAAAACCTGCAAACGTAAAGGCTTCCCTTATGGAATAAACTGGCCGACCTCGTCCTTAACTTAGAAGCCTCTTTCGGGTGGATTGCAGCAATCCTTCTAGTAAAGTAGTCCCAAATGGGTCCATCCGGCTCGCTCGACATGAGGGAGACCTCCGCGTCATTAAGGATTTATGAAGGGCTCTGAGGTGCTCGGCGGGTTATCGGTCTTGAGATCTTCTTGGGATTTGTTGTAGACTTTACGGGGTATCTACTCGGGAATTCTCTGCTCTGGGTATGTGTCTGACCTGGACTAGCACGAACTTTTTCAATAAATGCCGTACTTTTTTTAGGTATAGGATCATTTTTTCACCTTTGGCCTCGTAAGTGTCTTCTATTTTCTTTACTACCAACTGGGAGTCGCTACATACCTCGATCTGGTCAACTTCCATTGAATGGCGAGGGTTGAGTCATCACGATAGCTGACCTCGTGCTCGGCCTCGTTGTTGGAGCTTGGAAACCAAATACGGCGCCTTTTCGATGTACATTCCTTCTGGGGAGGTCGAGAATTAGCCCGGCCGCTCCAGCCAGGCATTGGCGGCCCGGGTACGGGCCGGTTCAAATGGGGAGGTCGGGCGTTGCTCGTGTATCCTCGGCAAGCTTGGTCGGGGTGAAGTCCATGACGAAGTCTGCCAAGACCTGCCCTTTTATTGCAGTTTTTGCTTTATATCTGATGTCGAACTCGCTTAATTCTATGGCCCACTTCATCAACCTTCCCGAGGTCTCTGGTTTGTGTAGCACTTGCTTCATCGAGTATTATGTTGGGATTTCAATGGTATGAGTTTGAAAATAGGGGCGGAGCTTTCGGGTTGCGGTCACTAATGCTAGGATTAGTTTCTCCATCTTTGGGTACCTCTCCTGCACCTTCCCTCTCGGGCTGACTACAATGGTAAGGCGGGTGTTGTACTCGGTCTTTGTCTCACGATGGGATGGCGGTCGTCGACGCGGTGCAGTGAGGTTCCCTTAGGTGGGGCTCACGAGGAATCGAGGAGGCTCGGATAAGTTTTTCGATCCTTTGCGAATGCTTCTTCGCAATGTGTATCCCATTGAGAAGCTTTCTTTAGAACCTGGAAGAAGGGCTGACATTTATCGCTGGCCTTAGACACAAATCGGCTTAAGTAATTTATTCTTCTAGTTAGGCGTTGGACTTAACATGCTTGGCGGTGGCGACATGTCGAGCACAACTTTATCCGGTTTGTTGACTATAAAGCCCGAATTTTCGAGTGAGACTCCGAAGAGCGCGTTGGTAGTTGACTTCATGTTGTACTCTCGAATGCGGAATGCCGAGACCGGATATGAAGTATGTAAGGTTCGGCGAGTGGTTGATTTCACCAACATGTCATCTATATACACCTCCATGGATGCCCCTATTTTCTTTTGGAACATCCTGTTCACCAACCTTTGGTATGTAGCTCCTGCGTTCTTTACCCCAAAAGGCATCACTCGATAGCAATAGATCTCTTGCCCCGTGAAGAATGAGGTCTTTTCTTGATCGTCGGGATCCATGCTGATCCGGTTGTAGCCGGAGAAAGCGCCCATGAAACTGAGGAGTTCATGGCCAGCGGTGGCATCTACTATGAGGTCGATCCGTGGCAGAGGGAAACTATCTTTTGGGCATGCTCGGTTGACGTCAGTGAAGTCGATGCAAAGTCGCCACTTGTCGTTCGCTTTTGTCGAGTCGGCGTTGTGGCTCGATGGGGTACACCACCTCTCGTGCCGCACGGAGGAGCTTCTTGACCTCCTGGGTTGATTACTTTTTGTCTTTGGAGGCCAGCTCCTTCTTTTCTTGGTTGGTTTGAAAGATAGGCGAAGCGTTTAGTCTATGAGTAATTATAGGCGAATCAATTCCTCCACATATCCGCTAACATGCGAAAACGTCCTTGTTACATTTCAATGGGTAGAGCTTGAGGTCTTATGACTTAGGCAGATATAGGCAAGGTGTTGGGGTTATCATCGCGGTATGGGCTCCGGCTCTTACGGCGAGGCTTAGGTGCAGTGTTTACCTGGAAGTCGCGCATGGTCGAGCTCATCCCAGTATATGTTGTCGGCTTGCTTTTTGCTTCCGCGGACGCAAGTAACACTCGCCAGCCCCTTGTGGTGCTACCGAACCATTCCTACTCCGCCTATGGTAGGAAACTTGATCATCGTATGGTAAGCAGAGGGGATGGCCTTTATGGCGTTGAGAGAGGGTCTGCCTAGTAACATGTTATAAGCAGATGGGGCATCTACTATGAGAAACCTCACCGCCGTTGTTGCAGCGAGGGGGTCCTCAGTGAAGCGCAAGCGTATTGAACTGAGTATGCACTTTCTCTCGAGAGAATCCTCGTGGGTGGAGTCTTGGCAGCTCCCGACTTCTCACTTAGATGCCCATCTTATTGTAAGTAAGCGAAGATGATGTTGGTTGAACTCCCATTTAATAGAGCCGGGGACCCGATGGATACGTTTTGTTGCTTACAAGCGCTCTTATCGCAAGGATCGTCAGTGGTGTTGGCATCCCTCAGTCTGCGAATAAGAGAGCGTTATGGGCATGTCAAGTCGAGGCGGTTTGGACGCAAGCTTGTACTTCATCGCCTCTTACGACCTAATGCTACGCAAATGGGCCTTCTAATGTTTGGACTCCCTCCTCCTGCAAATACTCCAGGATGTGGTTCCCTAAGAATTTGTTGGTCTTGTGAGTTCTTTGTCTGCTTAGGGGTGGTGGTGGTTGAGCTTGATCCTGGCCTTCAGATGCTACAAAGCGGCGGAGATATCCGCGCCGAATCAAATATTCTATTTCCTTCCTGATTTGTATGCAATCGTCCGTCTGATGCCCATGGTCCCTATGGAACTCACAATACTTGGTGTTATCTCTTTTGGTAAGGTCTGACATCATCTGGGATGGCCATCTCAAAAACTGTTCGTGTTGTACCTCGCATGAGACACATGACAACTGCGGCCGTCAGAGGGGGTCGCGCCGAGGTGAATCTTCTTTGTCATAGCTGGATGAGGTGGACCCGGTCGATCTCACGAAGGGCTTCCGCGTCTTTTCGGGGGTAGTTCTCTATCTTTCTTTGGGGACCTCTCAGTCTCTTTCAATATATAGGAGCTCTGTCTTTGTAAACATCGGTCCGCTTTTCTCTTTATGGGTTAAAGAGCTTCCTTTCTTGGATATGAGGGCTTCTTCGTTGTTTATGTACTTCTCTGCTTTAGCGAGTACCTCTGCCATGCTTACTGAGGATTCTTTGAGATGGAAAACATCAAATCTTTTGACTGCACTCCTAGCCCAGCGATGAATGCGGTGATAGTGAACTTCTCGTCTAGTATATCTACCTTCAAAGACTCGGCATTGAACCTCTGGACATAAGACCTCAGGCTTTCTTGTGAGCTCTACTTTATGGTCAGTAGATGATAACTCGACTTCCTGTATGTTCTGGCTCCAATGAAGTGGGAGACGAACGCGATGGAGAGCTCTTTAAATGAGGAGATTGACGATGGTGGAAGCCTGTTAAACCAAGCCAGCGTTGGGTCTTCATTGATAGCTCTTTGCCGTCTGAGGATCACGATACCCACTTAGTTCATCGGTTCTTATTAGTGTTAAGATGATAGACGGGATCTTTGGTACCATAGAGCGCTTCTATTTGCGGCACTCTGAACCTCGCTGGAAGGGGGAAGTGGAGCACCTCGGCTGTGAACGGGGACTCAGTTTGTTGTACCAGGGTGTCCATAGAGTCAGGAGCTCGGCCCTTTACCACTTCCTTCATGCGGTTGAGCTCCTATTGGAGGCCCTTGAACCTCTGCTCCCATGATCGCTCCCCCATTCCTTGCTGAGGGGGGTTTAGTTCATCGTTTCCGACGTGCTCCTCGAGTGTTGCTTCGTTGCCCTCTTCTCCAGGGGTTAGGTGTGGTCCGTGCCCAGCTCGTTGGATCTGCTTCCATTCGGCACCTGAGTCTTTGGGGTATGGTTGCCGCTCGTGAGGAGTGGTGCCAAGCCTTCTGGTTGTCGCGCTTCCCGCGGGCGTTGCATCCTCCTGGTGAATTGCTCTAACTCTCCCATCAGGCGTTGGTTGGTGAGGCGAAGCGCCTCCACCTCATCCATGTTGGCTTGCATTGTTTCTAACGTGCCGTCGGGAGGTCGGCTGTCTACATCGCCTGGCTGGTCTTGCATCCTTGGAGGATTGGCATTGCTCACCTTGTGTTCGAGTTGACCATCGATTCTTGAGAGATCGGCTTTATTTGTAAAGGCGTCGTTCCTCTGAACGGTGCCAGCCCAGTAATTACCTTTTTCAACGGTAGTTGGGCGTGTTGGAATCGGCCGGGCTGTTTGGGCGCCATTGGTGGAAACGGCTCTAGATCTTTGAGACTCTTCTGCAAAAATAAGAAAGAAGGTAGGTCGGCGGGGGCTTCACCCATGGCCTCTCCGATGCCTAAGTTAGTTCTTCCTTGATGAAAGAAAAGATCGGCTAGCTTAGAGAGGCGAATGTATGCGTGCGCTTTCGCGATGGGGTGGCTTTAATCTTTATAACGTATATTTTCCCAATTTGATGGTGGTAAGGATTCTTTCCCATTTGATGTGGTATTTCTTGCTTTTCATCGCTATTAGTTAATAAGGGATATGGGAGGCTTGGGTTATTGAGGATTATCCTACTTCCCTCATTGGTAGAGGTCGGTTTGATTTATAGAATAAAAATTTATTGTGAGGAATTATACTACTTCCCTTCTTTGGTGAGATTAATTTGATTCTGAGGACATGGGCTTTTCGGATGCCATGCTCGTGGCCCATAGTGAGTGAGGCCCAGGCTTAGTTTTGGCGAGTGCCCCGGGGGGGTTGAGGCGTCTCAGTGAGGCTTACCTTTTCCTTGGGCTTGGCGAGTGGGTCTGCGTGCCTATTTTTTAAACCCTATCACTTTCTAAATTGAAACACTAAATTTTTCATAATACAGATAATTAGAAACCTAGTAAAAATAGAAAATAGAAATCAGAGTTGTCCTTAAATAGACTGGTATAACCACTTCTTACAATCCATCTTCTTTAATCTTTTTCTTTTCCTGCCGGCGCCGCCTTCATCATCTTCCCATCACCCTCCGGACGCCGCCTCCATCTCCACTGCCGGCGCCATCTCCCCCACCGCCGTCACAACCCCCCAGTCTCTCTTTGTCGCTCCTCTCCTACTGCCGGAGTTGCAGTCATCTCCATTGAAAAATCCATCACTATTTACATTTGGTAAGTGAGGAGTGGGATTGATTTTTAATTTGATTTTAAATAATATGCAAAAATTTTCTCAAATAAACTGTAATTTTTTCTCTTTATAACAAACACTGCAACAAGATAATAGAAATATTTGGATAAAAAATATATAAAAATTATGATAGATTAAAATAATTTTCTCTAGCATCATATTTGTCGAATTAGTTTCTTGAACCTCCCATAAAAACATAAAAAGAACTTCGCAATCTTGATGCTACACCCAATTTCATTCATACGGAAGACATACCTATTTTTTAACTGTTTATATTCATTTTTTGACGGTCCAAATTTTTGTATTGATGTGTTTCTATTAATAAGTTTTGAAGATTTTATTTGTAGTTATGATTTTGGAAAGCTATTATTCTAAAACAATATTTACATACTATTAATTCAATTAACAAATTTCATGATAAATATTTAGATTTTTGAACTAAAAGTTTATTACAATTATCATTTTTTTTATCAAAATGCTTTTGTTGATAAGATTTGAAGATCTAGATGTAGTTGTGATTTTGGAAAGATATGTCAGTAAGTTTACAAACCAACTAATAAAAGTAGTTATTTCTCGTTTTTAACTTATATTTTATATTAAATTAAATGATAATTATATATATCATAATATAATTTAAAATATAAAACTCTTCGTATTTTTTCTATGACATTATAAAAAAATATTTTGACTTCACTACTTATTAAATTTGATTTAGGCTATGTAGATTTATAAACTTCATAAAATAAAATAAGAAAGATATTCATGCACATATAACTTCAAAATTTATTAGACCATTTATTTTGAAATCTATAAGATAAGATTAGATTCTTAAGGATAAAGTAACCATCTAAATCTAGAAACTTTATAAAATAAGTCATCATAATCATTTATTTTTTTTATTTGAGAAGCACTAGGACCAGCATAGTATTTGTGTCTCATCTTTTTTGTTGATTTGCGGGGGTTTTTTCTCGTGTTTTGCTCGGGTATTTTCGTCACATCAACACATTGTATTTTGTAATTTCTCTCATATTTGTAATGAAGCTTTTTCCTCTATCTACATGATTTTTCCCATAAGAGTTTTCACGTAAACCTAATATTTATTTATTTGTTTTATTGGTATTTCATTATCTTGTCATTGATTTCAAACATTTTTAATATTTTTCCTTCCAGTTTCTATGGAGACCGGTCATAGTTGCGAGCACTTGTTAACAAAATTATGGGTACCCCACCCTGACTATGACCCGAATGCCTACTTAACTTCATCATCGTCTTCATCAGTTCAAATTGACTTGAAAATTTTATGGCAAGTTGAGGATGAATAGATAAATATATCATCCGATGGAGCTTCATCTATTATCAACATATCCATTGTCGAAAAAGTGGCTATACAAGTACCATCTTTTGATTATCAAGTCTTCATGTCAAACCATACTTGTCATCAAATGTTATCTTGGGTGTTGTTTTCCATGGGAGTCCACCCAAATTTACTTGATAACATCATCCGTGAAATGGTTGAATTTGCACGAGGCATTCGAGACGTGGTATCCCGCATGGCAATGGGCATGGTATTACCAATGCTGGCTAGATTCAGATTAGTGACCCCGCATGTAAATGTGCAGCCGGTTATCATAGAAAATGAGGACGAGGACGAGGGAATGATTCCGGCAACTGATATCTCAATCGAGACACTAGAGAGAGAGACAATATTAGAGAGTGAAAACTGTATGATACGCTTGGAGGATTTGGTTGGAGGGTCGGAAGTACAGTCATGCCCTGCTCTCATGTCTTTCATGGTACGTGTATAATAAGGTGGCTCAAGCAAAGCCATGTATGTCCAATGTGTCGTTTTGAGATGCCTACTTGCGATTATGGTGAAATGTTAGATACTTAGATTGCAGGGTTATTTTTCTTTTGTTTCCTCATCTTTAGATCACAATTTATTGTGCCTATTTGGAATTTGGGGTATAGTACAGATCAGAGATACCGTAACATAATAACATTTATGTAAAATTGTACGAGTTTCATGAATAATATTAATATCTAGCTATCAGTTTTATTTTTTATTTTATTTTCATCATTTGTCTAACTATGAATTTATATAACTTTTGAAGAGACTCGAGAAGCCTCTCTTTATTTTTGTATTTTAAAAAATTTCTCTGTAAAAAGACTTTTTTTTTTGGATTTGTTTTTAATAGAATTTTAGAAATCATCATGTCATTTTGATTCTAATTTTAGATTTTTAGAAATTGTTTTTTCAAGATACAATTTTGGCTTTAATTTTATGAGAAATGCCTCTTTTAAGAGATGATGTTCCCATTTAAAAAACAAAACAACAGTAACTTTTCATTAGAAATGCCTCCTTTTTTACATCTTAGAAATTACTCTTTAAGAGATGATTTTTTCCTTTTTTTTAAAATAAAAAGTACACTTTTCAATAAAAAAACTAGTTTGATTAGGTTGTATGACGATTCTTATTTCCTAATAAATATTACGGTAGATTTGCAAATATTTTCTCAACAATTATATTTTTTCAAATTAGTTTTTTGAACCTATCATATAATTCTAAACCCAATTATTATTGGTATGAAATTCCAAATAAATACTTATTCTATTAATAACTTCTTATTATATATATATATATATATATATATATATATATATATATATATATATATATATATATATATATATACTATATATATATATATATATATATATGTTATAGATATTATTTTAAAGAGCAATATCACTTCAAAAATTGTCAACATGGAAAGGAAACATAACAATATAAGAGCTTTCATTAGATGAAGTGGAAGGGCTTACTTACGTGCATATATTTCAAATTGTTTTTAAATATATAAGATAAATTAATTTAAAAACGTAGATTTAAAATATATATATATATATATTCACGATTCAAAACCTGCTTTTCCCAAGGCTTAGCATATATATTACCAAGCGCAATCCCACTAAAAAAGAATTGGTCCAAAAAAGAAGCAGAAAAAATCGGATGATGTAGTAAAAATAATTCATACTTGCACTAAAACAAAAGTTGAGATAAAGATAGAGGGTTTAATAAGAAATGTAACTGTAAAATATATTAAGATTTTTTCATATTTTAGAAATAAAATGGAAATAATTATTCTGAAAATATAAACATTATTATATTTCAAACTTATCACAGTAAAGAACCCCTACTTTTTTTTCCTTTGGCTTGTAGGAAAAATTTTATTTATTAAGGGGCTTTGGATTGGGCGTTACATAAATCCACGTAGAAAATGGACAGAGACCCTCACATAGTAGTGCAGAAAGCGAAGACAGAATTTCCACGAGTCCATGTCGGGTGGAACTTGGCTAAGCTGACTGAATAACCATGGCCCAAGTAAACACAACCGTAGCTCACCGACGCACCGCCGTACACGGTGGCGTTGGTGTTATATGTCCAAATAATACAACCAGTTTCGGCGTCGATGGCGTAGAATGGGCCGGAAGGGGCGACTGAGCCAGCAAAAACCACCCCATTAGCCACCGTCACAGGGCCATGGGCAGTTTCATTGCTGGGGTTGGCTATTGACCACACAATCTCTCCTGTATTCGCATCCAAAGCCACCCATGCTCCAAAAGTCGTGGTCTGGTTCGACGGCGCCAGCCTGAACCTCACTCCCGCGTTATTCACGATGTTAGTATACACTCTTTTTCCGTCTGTGGCCGCACCCCACACTCCTCCTCCTTCCAGACCACCAGGCCCTGCCACCTTTTTATTTTGTGAATAACAGAGAGAGAGAGAGAGAAGAAAATTAATTATTCCCAGTGGAGAAAAGGCAAATGCATAGTAAGATTATCAAGGATCTGTTTTTTTGGAGATACTGACATTGAACCATACTATATCGCCCGTATCTCGATCTAGAGCCCAAGCAAACCCACTTTTCTGCACAGCGACAACGATGTCACGCCTGGTGCCATTGGGAAATATGGTGAGCAGCATCGGAGCTTCTCCGAAGTCGGCATCCAAGTTAGGCCCGGTCGGACAAGCCGGGTTATTCGGCACGAGGCATACGAAATAAAACACGTCGTAGCCTCCGAATTGCCGGTACCATCTGATTTTTCCGGAGTCTAAATCGAAGGCCAGAATGGAGTCGAAGTGAACATCAGGGGTGATGCATTCGTCCGGTTGAGAGGGTATTGTTTGATTATTCCGTCTGGCTTGACATTGTTGGACCTCAGCTGGAGCATTGTAGACGTTTCCAGTTCCGATGTAAACAAGATTTCGCTTTGGATCAATTGCAGGGCTGCTGCCCCATATGGCAGCTCCTGAATATCCACCCACTTTCCCCCCGTTGTCCGGAACTGTATAGGTTTGCCATAAGACGGCTCCCGTTTGGATGTCCAGCTTCACCATGCTACCTCGGAAGGTACAACACTGTTCTGCCGGTAGAGTAACCTCAAGTGATGATACACCTACA
Source organism: Tetrastigma voinierianum (assembly GCA_016808115.1). NCBI lineage: Eukaryota > Viridiplantae > Streptophyta > Magnoliopsida > Vitales > Vitaceae > Tetrastigma > Tetrastigma voinierianum. The sequence goes on from JAEQBH010001385.1 coordinate 693,907, forward strand.
TAGAAACCCCTACAGCAAAATCGGCAAATTTCCCTTTCAGATTAACTTGTTAAGAAGCTCTTATGATTATATCATGTATCTTAGCACCCTCGAGAGTCAAACAAACCATAAAATCCGATATAAGCTTTCGAATATATAAATAAGGATCAAATATTCAAATTATAATTATATTCAAATTGCGGATTGGAGAGAGATAGCTATATTCAAATTGTGGAGAGGCCGCCACGACCTTTTGCTGAAACAATCTTTGATACCATGTTAATTGCTCAAACTTTTAGGATTGAGATTTAATATGAAAATCTTGTTTCTTAGCAACAGTCATTTTCACAATGGTAAAGCATGAGGATGAATGAATGAATGACTAACCCTACGTAAGGTGTTCCAGAAGCGGTGATTTGGGATCTGGGACGTGGATCCAGCACAGTAGACCAAACAAGGGCGGCGTTGAACCGGTTAACGGCGACAACCACGGCAGGGCCATATATTCCTACGATAAGGAGATGACCAGCTATTACTGGTGTGGCTCTCGACACAGTAACATTGACCACAACCCCTGTTGGGGTCAGCCCTGTGAGCTCGCCGAGACGCTGCTTCCAGATAAGAGCACCGCTGAATGCATTCACTGCATACAAATACCCATTCCATGACGGAAAATAGACAACGCCATCAGCCACTGCGGGGGTCGCTGTTGTGTCGTCTCCGGTGAAAAACTTCCATTTCAATCGCAGTTTGGAAATAAGAAGGGGATTGATCAAGGGTTCTTCGATGGAGCGAGATCTCGTGTTACTCAAGTCGCCTCCATGGTTGAACCACTGGTGTGAACCAACATAGATAGATGATAGTTGAGAAAGGATGATCAGACAATAAATTAAAGCTTAGAATAGTTAGAATCGCATCACTACTTACAACTGCATCAACGATATCCATGACAGTAAATCCGTAAAATAACAAGAGAAGGATGACAACAACCCCGCCAGAGTACTGATTGTGCTGACTCCGAGTGAACTCCATTGACAATGATCGAAGCTCGCCGATCGGTACAACTTTACAAGGGAACAGTCAAGTTTTGGTTTAGAAAGATGGGCGGGTATTTTGTTTTATACTTCTCATGGATGTCTCCTTTGTACCCATTAATTAGTTTATTAAATTACTTTGTATCTTCTTCTTTGTTCAAACGCTTCAAACATTGTATTGATATTTACAATGATATCATATTAATTTATCCATACCTATACAATTTTCTGAAAAGGAAAATGATTTTCCCGATCAAGACTCATTTACGTATGCTGCCCTTGATTTCCTATACATCATCGTGATTTGGGATGGGAGTTGAACTGATAGTTTCATTTTTTTCTCTTTTTTTCTTCTTTTTTTTTTCTTTCTTTTTTGGAATTATAATTGAGAATTTATTTTTTTTAACAGCAAGAATTGATATTTATTCATACTAGAAGAATACATACATGATTTTTATTTCCAAGGGTTTCGAAAAAGTAGCTTGAATCTAGTATATCTCTCATTATATATATATATATATATATATATATATATATATATATATATATATATATATATATATATATATATATATATATATATATATATATATATATGTTGTGGCTTATATATGATACGAGATAACGAGGACTATATTAGAGAATTAGTCAATTAGTGAGTGAGAGACCACGTTGTTAGTGGAAGATAAATTATTAATTTTTTTAGTCCACTAGGTATTATTTTATTAATTAGATAATGTGCTAACTTTTAGGATCATTTAATTAATAGGGTCATTATTTTTATTTTTATTTAAACTTTGAATCTTATCAAGTTAGAAGAGAAGAGTTTAATAAAAGTTAGTTAAGGTTTTATCTAGCCTGAAATAGATTATCCTATCATTGGTATTGGTATCATATCCGATGATAATGGCGACAATCAAAGAGTCGCATTGAAAATTTGGAAGTTCAAGGAACTCGATCCAATGCCGATTCTGCATAATGGAGGTGGGAGTAGCCGATAAACTTGCAAAGATCGATGAAACAATCAAAAGACTTTTTGAAGTTTTGTTGTTCAACCAAGTAGGCGAAACAAGCAATAACCATGTGCTCGTTTATGTCAAAAGTCATAGTCGGAGTGTAGAGAGAGAAAGTCATGATAATTTTGAAGATGGGAAATCACTATTTGCTTCTCAATTGGTAAAACTGGAATTTTGAAGTGTAGAGTCGAACAATTTTTTAACTATCAAGTCACCCCAAATTCTTTAAAAATTCCCTTAAATTCTTTTCACCTAGAAGCTAAAGCCAAGGAATGGCGACCATGGATAAAGTATACATATAAAGAAGAGGACAAAGAAGACCAAAAATAGTTCTTCAACTTCAACCTTGAGGACAAGGTGTCTCTGAAAAGGAGGGCAATGATATGAGATAATAAGGACGTGCAACATTAGAGAATTAGTTGATAAGTGGGTGAGAGAGTACATTGTTAGTTGAAGATAAATTGTTAGTTTTTTTAGTTATTGTTTTGTTTTTATTATTTTATTAATTAGATAATGTGCTAACTTTTAGGATCATTTAATTAAGGGGATCATTATTTTTATTTTTATTTAAACTTTGAATCTTATTAAGTCGGAAGAGAATAGTTTAATAAAAGTTAGTTAAGGTTTTATCTCGCATGAAGCAGATTGATAATATTAAGGTTTTATCTAGCTTGAATTAGATTATCCTATCAGGCTCGTATTAAAAGTAAAAGGGTGGGTAAATGTGAGCAGAGAGCAAGTAGGGTGAAATCTTTTTTTCTTGGAGAGAGAAAATAATAGATTAGGAGTGCAGGGGCTTGGTCATGTAGTACGATACAAGGTATTTTTGTAATTTTATTATACTTAAGGGTTATTATAAATACTCTCCTCTATAATTCTATTCGATGATAATGAAAATTTGAATCGTCATTCCCATGGATATAGGCATATTGCTAAACCATGTAAAACCTATACGTCATCTTCTCATTTTCTTTATCAAATCCTTATCACCATTGTTACAGGAATAACAAGATTTACAACTATATACATATATGCTTGATCATAGCGGGAAAGTGTAAGCAACCATCCAATTATAAGGAGGAACACAAGCATAATTCAACACTACAATGAAGGTGGGGGATTACATGAATATATAGTCTTTTTATTTGCTCAAAAGTCTAAATCATGTACGTTAACATGAATTAATTTGCAAGTTTAAATCATGCACTAATGTAAAGCTTGTTTGAAAGCGATTTTTCTCGATATTATTAGTAGAAATGGTATTTTTGAGTATTTTGTAAAAGAAAAATTTATAAAGTGTTTTTAAAATAATATTAAAAATGAACTGTTTAATAAAATTTTAATTATATTTTTAATATCAAATAATTAATTTTAATTCTATTTAAAAAACCACTTTTTTAAATATTGGGGTACGAACTCTTAATATGACTCAAGATTTTCCCAAAATAGCATATGACGTCAATGTGGATAACAGAGAACCCAAAAAGAGTGATGCGAATTTAGGAGTCACGTTTTCAGTACCTATATCACAGTAATTAGCTGGCTCCCACCAAGGACAGACGCTAGCATCCTGTTGTCTATTCTTTGGAAGGATATCACATTCTTTTACAAATTAAACAGTTTTTTTTTTTTTTTTTTAAATAATATTAATAAATTTTTTTTATAAATATCTTTTATTTATTTATTTATTTTACCTATATTCACTTTACATTATAATATAGAATTTTATTCTCTTAAAAAAAATATATTATATCATATTCCTTACAAATACATCCTCCCTTGAACTCAAACTATAGACCCCCTCATCTTATACTTTTCTAAACTCTTAACCATTTCAGTTAAATTTTATTAACCATAAAATGCCTTTTATTCAATGTCTTAAAAAACTGCCTAGTCCCATGTGAGATTCATGTTTTAATTCTCATTGAAAAATGGTAAGGAAAGGTTTTGGATGGTATAAAAAATATAAAAAAAAATGTGGGAAAATATTGTACTATTTTACTTCTACTTTCTTTAAAAATTAATAAGATAAGAAAGAAAAAGAAAAATTTTATTATATATTTTTTGAAAGGAGAATAATTTCATCGATTCAAATTAGTAATACACTCGACAAAAACATAGATTCAAATTTGCTAAAAACTTTAAAGAATGACATAACATCCAGGTTAATAGTATAATGAATCAGCTTAAAACTTACACATTTGATGATTCTATGATGACTATAATTCATATCATAACTATAGTTTTTTGATATATTGACTATTATGATTTAACTTAATGTATCTATTTGATCGAATCTATTTTATTGTTCGAATTACTCACACACAAGAAAATGTTGTAATAAGACGGTGAAAACCAAATAATCGTATTAAGACAATACAAACCACACACCGCATAAGACGACGTGATAAAAACAAGCAAAAAATTGTTATATATGTGTGTGAATAATATAATATTTCTAAAATTAGAAAAATAGGGATGATTTTCTTTTATTTTGAATACATTTATATTTTATTTTATTTTATTAAAATTAAAATATTAATATATTTGTACTTATATTTGAATTTTGGTAACATAAAAATAAAATTAAATATAATTGATTTTAAATTTGGAATAATATTTGAACTATATATATAATAATATCACGTTTAACAGATTTTTGCATCAATTGAATCACTAAATCATGAACTTATCATTTTTCCAATTTAATTAAATTAAGGTGCGATTTCTAAAACATTACTTCATCATAAATCATAGAAGTAACGTGTGATTCATTGAATTAATCAGTTTGCACTAACTTTTGGATTCAGAAGGCCGTAAATTTAATAAATACGTTAATAATTATCATAAATCAGATATGACAGGAGGAAAAATTAGCTCGTAAATAAGATTTGACAGGAAGAAAGATCAGATCAGCTCGTAAATTTATGATCAACCATCAATGCATAGGTACGGAGGAGAGGTAATTATGTTTAAAATAAATATATAAAAAAAAAATTGAAATGCATTGTTGAGTAGTATACATGGAAAAAAGAATAATTGTGTATCAAGAATAAAACTGGTAGATTGGATAAATACTTTCCAAAATGTTCCTTCTTACGTTCCAACTAATATTTTAATTGGACTTTTTAGAAAATTGAAAAAATAAAAATAAAAACTAAATCTGCCTTGAGAATCATGAGTTAAAAATGCTTTAGACTATTGGTGCTAGTTTCTAGATGCTTGTTTCATCTGTCTCCTCCTCCATCACCTTTATTTGGTGTTGTAGAGTGGCTGTCATGGTCAAAGCCCTTCAACGCTTGCTCTAATTTGTTTTTTTGAGTAATTAATTAATTTTACACTCCTTGAACACATCAACTGCACCATGTTTTTGTGACTTTTTAACTAGGTAATAATTTTCAGATTTTATTATTTTTGTTACATTTCTTGTATCTCAATCATTTTTTAATCTACATGTGTTTATTGATACTAAAAATAAATTTTTTTGATCAAATGATATTTAAATAATTTTTTGACCTACCGTCGTATGAGCCCTAACCCCAATCTGAAAGCTTAAGCTCATGATAATCAACCCATGAAAAAGTCCACGGACATTTCTGAAAATTTTAAATTTATCAGAGCTGCCAAGAAAGAATATTGAAACTTTTTATCAAATGTAGAATATGGGTAAGGATGAAAATATAGGTTTTAATGGATATATCTGTACTTGGATTTTACGGATATATCGATATATCGTATTTATAAATTATTTAAAATTTAAAGATATATTAAATTTATATATCAAAATTAGTTTGAAGGTATATGAAATAATAATATTAATTAGATTTGAAGAAAACATTAAAATTAATTTTTTATGATTTATACAAAATAATTGGTTAAGCAATTGACTAATTTTTTATATTTTTATTTATATTTTAGAATAATCTAAAAAAAATGCTATAAATAATTTCAAAATATTTCATTTAATAATTTTTTTTTAAAAATTGTTTGTATTTATAGATTTGCACAATCGTTTTTTTAATATAAAAGTTTTTCAATCTAAATTTTAATATTAATTATTAAAAATGAATAATATTAATTAATAAGGAAGACCCTTCATTTTCTTTCCTACCATCTTTGGTCTTTTCCAATTTGTCGTTTAAGGTTTTTACACACATATTAAGAAAATGATTAGAACACACTCTCTCTCCACAAAAAAGACTAAATTATCTTCTTTTTTTCTCATTAACTCTTTATCTTCGGCAAAAAATTATCATTTTTTTCCATTTACTCTTTATCTTCTTCCAAAAAAATTATTAGTAATCCATATTAGGAAGGTTAAAAAAATGTTTCGTACTTGTTGAAATAACTTAGAAAATTGAAAAATCAATTAACGAAGTAATTTAGTAGAATAAGGGTAAAATTGGAAAAAAGTAATAAATTTTTTCTTGATTTTTTAAAACAACAGATAAATAAAAACAAAATAAACTCTCTAAAACGTTAATTATTTTCAAACGAAGGGAGTATTAAGGAATGCATAATAATTCCAACCATCTCTTGATCTTCTCATTTTTTCTGTAAATAATTAATGATAATAATTATTAAGGAATGCATAATAATATCAACCGTCTCTTGATCTTCTCATATTTTCTACAAATAATTAATGATAGTAATTATTAAGAAAGACATACAATAAGTGATATTAATTATTAAGGAAAGATTTTTCATTTTTTCTCCCACATCTCTTCATTTCTTTCCATTTCTTTGCTCCATAACGAGACACCCACCTCAAATATTGTTTTTTTTTTTTTGAAAATTTTCAATAAATATCAGCAAAAATCGAAAGTTATCGGCGATATATCACCGATATTTCCGATTTTTTGCCAATATTTTTGTCAACCGATTATCGATGTTACATATCGTATCGATTAACACCAATACGATATATCGTGATATTTTAAACCGTGAATATGTGGGAGACTTTTTCTCTAAGTCAGGACATGACAAATGACATGGTTAATTACTTGAAGTGGTGGAAAGTTACTTAGGAAACAAGATTATATTAGAGACATAGATAGTTATTGAAGAAAGTGGGTTGGGGCAATTGCTTAGAAATGCCTATAAAAGGGAATCAAATCATCATAAAAGAGGACTGACTTTCAAACACTTAAAACCAAGTAAGAGCATTTCAGCATTTATTTTGTTCTTCTAAAATTTCAACAGTGTTTTTATTCAAATTCCTAGATTAGTTTTATATGTTCTTTCCAAATACTTTATCACTTCAAAGCTTTTTTATTCCAGCATTTGATTTTTAGTTTAATTTTATAATGAAATCTACTTTTTTCAAGCTAGTCCGCTAAGTTTTTTCTCTTAGCTTTCAATTCAGTTGATACAATCTAATTTTCAAGGTATTTTTCACTTAAAATCTAAGAAACTGTCAAGAAAACTAAGAGATTTATTTATCATTTAAACAGAAATTAGATTTCGACACAGTTTCAGTTCAAAAATATTATAATTTCCTAGTACGCTCGCATATTTACCAATCTCCGTGCCTTTTATATATTATGATGAATTTCACTAGAAAATCCACATAAACAATGCTGTATATAATTTATCATATTTTTCTTATCTTCGTATCATTCTAAATAACCCAATACAATTTTTTAGATAAAAGGGAATTTTATTAGATAAAATCCATGGTTAGTACATTAGGAAGAAAGAAAGGGGGATAGCTAGGTCCCTATTTTCCATGGTCAGGCTCATAACCAATAGCTTTTGCTAGCCCATGAGCTCACTAACAAAAGCTATTGAACTACAAGGGATGACCTCCATCAAGACCTTACGGTCCTGAACCCGCATCAACTGTATCAATAAAACTATTTGAGAATCCAAGCAACTAAACCATATTCACATTTCTCCAAATCCCTACACCATTATTAGTTTCATCCACATAAAATGAACCTGCAAAATGAAGTTTATTTTTAACCTTCTCCACATTTATTCCTCTATAGTTCTTACCTTCATCAAAGAGATGAAATCAGACTTGCATATGAGCTTGAGATCCAATATGGTTCGAACTATTTGCGGATTGTCCATTCCACAACAGTTCTAGCCACAACGGTCTTATGTGAAACTGAAGTCTCCTTCTGAACCATCTCGCCCTTGCCGCTAGCTATTGCCATGTCAACATCTTCTGAATTTTCCAAACTATGCCCATTTGTGGCCTTTTTTAGTTAGCCATTATGATACCTTTCATTTCAATCACTAGCACTGAACTTGGTAAGTCCCCGTATTGATCATAAATAGTTGTGCATTGATCTTCATTGAGATTCCCTTGATCGCCAATTATGCCTTGATCTTCATTGAGTCCATATTGGCTTGGTAAGCGGCTTTGGCTCGGGAAGTAGTCTTGACTCAGGGAACTGTCTTATATTAAGTTCCCTTAACCTTTCTTTTAGTTAATTTTTTTATAAGTTATCTTTTTCTATTTGTTTAGCTTATTGTATTTTTTAATTTAATTTAAATTTTCATTTAATCTATAGCCTTTTAAATATGATTTTGTTGCCTTATAAATATATTGTTCTGTATTTTATTAGTTTGGTTCTTCCTCCTATAGTTATATATATTTTTTGTTGTCACTTAAATCCATTTATATAATAAATTTGTTACCTTAATTTGTACGCGTGAAACATCTATCCTTAATTTATTCAAATTACTTTTTCAAATTTTCAAAATTTAAATTCCCATTTTTTAAAATTCAAGTTCTCCAATTTCAAAATTCAAGTTCCCAATTTCAAAATTCAATTTCTCAATTTCTAAAATTCAAAATTCCCATTTTTCAAAATTCAAGAATTCCTAATTTCAAAATTCAAGTTCCCCAATTTCAAAACTCAAGTTCTCAATTTCAAAATTCAAATTCCTTAAATCTCAAAATTCAAGCTTTTAATTTCAAATTTCAAAATTTAAACCTCAGACTTTTAATTTCAAAATTCAAATGTCCTAATTTCAAAATTCAAATGCTCAAATTTTGAAATTCAAGTTCTCAATTTCAAAATTCAAGTACCCCAATTTCAAAATTTAAATACCCTAATTTCAAAATTTCAAATTTTTAAATCCCGAATTTCAAAATTCAAGTGTCATACTCTCAAATTTCCAAGTTCCTAATTTCTAAGATATCAATTTCAAACTTCCAGTTTTCAAAAATTCAATTTCAAATTAGTTTTTCAAAAATTCTAATCACATTATTAATTTTACAATTCCAATAAAATGAGAGTAGAGTTAATTAGTGTAACATATAAATAGGTTTGGGTGGGCCTAACATTCCATGTATTCCTTTTACTAAATAATTTGGCATCTTATCTATAACCCAATTTTTAATTGATTGTGAATATTTTGTATTTAATTATTATACTAACATTGTTTTCTTATTGATAATGCTTCTATCTGTCGCTCAGTTACACATTTCTCTTAATATTTTTTATCTCGTTTCTGCTTTATGATCTCATTGCTTGGTACCTCTAGATTAACCAATCAAAAGTCATATTTTCTCATCTTGATTATTAGAGACCCAACCTTTACATGCTTAGAGAGGTGCTAAAGTTTGTCACCTTACCTTACCGATAAATAACCTAAACCCAGGACTTTCTCATCTTGATTATTAGAGACCCAACCTTTATATGCTTAGAGAGGTGCTAAAGTTTGTTATCTTACCTTCTCGATAAGTAACCTGAAACCTATACTTAGACTCTGTTTTTCTTAGACTTGTTTTTTCTATTAGAAGACACATTTAGGTTTTTTTTCTTATTTCGTTTTTCCTTTTAAATTTTTTTTAAAGAAATAAGTAATGACTGTAAACCGTTTTTGTTAAATGTGTTTTCAAAATATAACAATGAGAGTATTTTAAGTAAAAAACGCATAATAGCTAAAACTGTGGGATCCATATATAGTTTGTTTGAATACCATTTCTACTTTACATGTAGAAGATTGAAATTTAATTGAAGTACTTTGCATGTGTAGCATAAAAGGATGTTTAAGGGCTTAAATTTGAAAAGGTAACGGTCTTGGTAAGATGTAAAAAAATTTCGCTAGTTCAAGCTTTAAATTTTGAAAGTAATTTTTTTGACAGAAATTAATTTCTCAAGATATGTGATAAGTTTTGTCTAAAATGTTCTACAGAAGTTTTTTAATTGAAAAAAGAAAAAGAAAACAGGAAGTACATGGAAAAATAATTTGTTCAATGAAGGGTTTTGTTTTGGTAGTAATTATAAAATTAAGCAAACACGCAGTGAAAAAAAAAACAATATATACATGCCCTGTAGCCGTTTAATTTAATGCACGTAGCTTATTTATTTTATTTGTAACGACTTCCATGGCACCCACATGCAGGTATAGCAGTTTAATTTTAGCCTCAGAAAGCGCAGAATGCAAAGAGTGAGGTTCCACGATTCCAAGTGGGATGGAACTTGGCTAAGGGCACTGCATATCCATGGCCCAGATAAAGACAGCCGTAGCCCACCGATGCACCGCCGTACACGGTGGCGTTTGTCTCATATGTCCATATAATACTCCCTGTTTCTGCATCCATTCCATAGAACGGGCCTGAAGTTGCGGTGGAGCCAGCAAAAACCACCCCATTAACCACCGTAACTGGACCATGTGCTGTTTCATTGCTGGGGTTAGCGGTTGACCACAGAATCTCGCCTGTGTTTGAGTCCAATGCTACCCATGCTCCGAACGTCGTGGTTCGGTTGGACGGGGCTAGCCTGAAGCGCAGGCGATCGCTATTTACTATATTTGTGTACACCCTCTTCCCGTCTGTAGCTGCACCCCACACTCCTCCTCCTTCAATGCCGCCTGGTCCAGCCACCTACACCAATAAATAGTAACATCAACACCATTCATATTTCATAGGCTGATTTTAAGGGAATAATTTTAAATGTTTGTTTTATTATGTTGTACATTTTTAATATATAATAATTTATAAAAAATATTAACTTTTAATATAATTAAAAATTAAAAAATAAATATTTTTCATACCCCCTCATTATAAGCGGTGTAAATCATGAGTTAAAGCTATTCGAATTTGACTTGTAGAATACTTGAATTCGAGATTGAATAGTTTCTCAAGTCAAATTCAAGTACCACATTAGTAGAGCTTGAGCTTACCCCTTTATTGATTTGATTACACCCCTATCTCTCATGTATCATTTAATTTTTTTTAAGTGGGACGAGGATGAGAATTGGTTTTGAGATAAAGGTCACGGAGTTGGGATGGTGTGACCGGCCCGGACCCGCCGTATTGCCATCCTTGATTCAAATATATATTGTATCAAAATGTTGGGTTTTGTTTTGATACTAACATTGAACCAAACGATATCACCGGAGTCGCGATCTAGAGCCCATGCATATCCGCTTTTCTGGACGGCAACAACAATATCCCTTACTGTGCCGTTCGGAAAAATAGTGAGCATCATCGGAGCTTCTCCGAAGTCAGCCTCCAAGTTAGGTCCAGGAGGACATGCCGGATTATTCGGCTCTAGGCATGCAAAAGTGGAAACATCGTACTCCTCGAATCTCCGAAACCATCTGATGTTTCCGGTGTCTAATTCCAAGGCCAGAATGGAATCGAAGTGAACGTTTGGATCGTCGATGCACTGTTCAGGTCTAGAGGGGGCTGTTCGATTATTCCGCTTGGCTTGACATTCCAGCACCTCAGATGGAGCACTGTATAGGTTTCCAGTTGCAATATAAAGGAGACCTCTTTTAGTGTCAATGGCAGGGCTACTGCCCCACAAAGCAGCGCCGGAGTAGCCTCCTGGTCGGCCGCCGTTATCTGGAATCATGTAGGTTCGCCAGGTTACGTCTCCAGTTCCGATGTCTAGTTTGGCCAAGCTACCCCGGAAAGTGCAACACTGTTCAGGAGGTAATTCTACCTCTAGCGATGATACTCCTACGTAGAAATCCCTGTAACCATCGTAAGACGGGACGGTGATGGTAGCCATGTATTTGGAACGTATTAAGATTAAAAAATTTTGCTTAAAAGACATCAGAAAATAATCCTAAATTTATGAATTTAAGGATTGTTTGTTTACACTTTTTGAATTTATTTAAAAAAAAAAACAAACAAGGAGAGTATGGAAACATCCGGAACATTTGTTATTCTTGTTTTTTTTTTTTTTTCTCTTAAAAACACTTGATTTATAGAACAATAACAATTTCTATAGAACACTGTATGGTTTAAAAAATATGAACCAAACCGATCATAACATTTCCCATTTTTTTTTTCTTGAAAAATAACTCATTTTAAACAAAAAAGCTCTTTTCCAATTCATACACGTCCTAACCTTTTCCATGTTTTTCCTTAAAAATAAACTCATTTTGGATTAAAAAATAAAGTCCTTCTTTAGATCAAACATTTCCATGTTTTTCTTGAAAAATAAGTCATTTGGGACCAAAAAAAGAAACCCCTCTCTTTCGTATACTTGCATTGTCTTTTAAAGAGGGTTACTTTTGTAAAAAAAAAACCACTTATGTTAAAATGGGATAAAAGATTGATGGAAGATTAAATTTCCAAAATTAGATTTTGAAAACATCTTATAATCATGTTAAAAAAAAGGAAAAGGTCTTATAATCATTTAAAAAAAAAAAAGAGAAAAGTATTATAATCAAATCACCAATTAAAGATTAAAGCATAGACGAGAAGAAAGACTAACCCGGAGTATGGCGTTCCAGACATGGTGATTTGAGTTACGGGGCGTGGATCTAGCACGGTGGACCACACGAGCGTACCCTTGAATCGGTTGACAGCAACAACGACTGCAGGACCATAGATTCCGATAATGATAAGATCATTAGTCACTGCAGGGGTGGTTCTTGATACAGTTACGTTCACTATAATCCCTGCTGAACTAAGCCCTGTGAGCTTCCCTAAATGCCTCTTCCATACAAGAGCACCGTTAAATGCATTCACTGCATACAAATATCCGTTCCATGACGGAAAGTAGACTACCCCGTCGGCCACCGCCGGGGTGGCGCTCGTGTCATCACCGGTGAAAAACTTCCATTTTAGACGCAATTTGGAAACATGCATCCTCTCGATGAAGGGTTCTTCAATGGATCGTGATCGTGTGTTACCCAAATTGCCTCCATGGCTTACCCACTAGCATGAATCAGCATATAAGACGTCAAATTTGATCAGAATATTAAGTAGATAACATATGTATATATCACTTACGACTGCGTCGGCAAGAGCGGTGGCATTAAATCCTCCAAGTATCAGAGAAACGATGATGACTGTCACATACTGATTACTTTGATTATGGGGAGGCTCCATTGGCAATGAAGTGGTGGTAACATGTGATTACAAAGCAAGGCTAATTTCTCCGAAGGCCAATTGACTCAAATGAAAAGGAAGAGGGCATGAAGAGTGTCGTCGTCTTTAATTAGAATCAGTAGTAGGGTTTTCATGTGATAGGGACGTTAAGGCAGAAGCATTGGAAGCAAAAAGGTTTTCCAGAAATGGAGAATGGCATATGGGTTCGAAACACTATTATCCTATTATTTTATTATTATACCATTATTCTTTCGTTATGTTATTATTATAATAATAAAATAATTAATTTAATAATATTTTTATAACATATTTTTATTTTTCAACATATTTTATTTTTATTATTTATTATTTTATTAATTTTGAATTACTTTACATATAAAATGATTTTAATATATTCATTTTTTAGTATTAATTTATTTTTCATAATTTATAATTTTTCATAAATTAAATAAATATTAAATAATTTATTTTTTGACAATGATATAATACATTTTTATTATTTTCATTTATATTAAAAATAAAGATTATTGGTTAAAGTTAGATAATAAAACATTAAGATTTTAATTAATTAATGCAATAATTTCTTAGAAATAAAAATAAAACTTCAAATTTAAAAAAAAAAACAGAAAATATGATGTTTTGTACATTATTCACTTAAACTAATATATTAACTACAAGAAACATTGTTGTTTTGAATTATTTTTCATATACAATATAGTAAAATGCTTTTAATATATTCATTTTTAGTATTAATTTATTTTTAATAATTTATAATTTTTCTTATAATAAATAAATAAAAAATAATTTAATTTTTTATTAAAATTATTTTTTGATAATGATATAATATATTTTTATTATTTTCATTTATATTGAAAATGAAAATTATTGGTTGGAGTTAGTTAATAAAACATTAAGATTTTAATTAATTAATGCAATAATTTCTTTAAAAAAAATAACTTCAAATAAATAAATAAATAAATAAAACATAGAAAATATGATGTTTTGCATATTATTCACTTAAACTAATAGATTAACTATAAGAAACATTATTGTCATACCTTTTGAAAAAATGACTTACAAATCCCAAACAAGTGGATTATAGAGGAAATTTAATGAATATGACTTATGAAATTATAGAGGAAATTTACCACCGTATTACTTTTTATATTTTATTTTTATCATTTGGTTATAATTTTAATATAATTTCATTACATAGTTTTTTAATGTTGTTTTATTTTTTAATGTAATATTATGCTTTATAATATAATATATTAGTTTAAAAAAGCATATTTAGATTTTTATCTATTTTTATTTATTTAATATAATTTTATATTTATACTTAAATAAAAATAAAAGTATTTCATATATCATATTTTAAAAATATTTTTATTTTAAAAAATGAATGTTTAAGAAATGAATAATGATTTGGGATCGAAAATAGAGATTACTTGTTATAATTGAGTTTCTAAAATATGAGGCTGATAATCTATAAATATAAAGAAAATATCAATTTAGAGTTGAAAATAAACAACAATTGTTGGAGATGCTCTAATGAAGTCGGGCTGTACCGTTTAGTCCATTCCACTTATTAAACAATAAAGTTAAAAAGGCTGCCAGTTTCCTGGAATAATAGCTTGTGATAAATGTGACAGAATATGGACAACCAGCACCTAAGTAATTAATCGAGGGAAGTAAAAGTGAATCAATGGCCATTAATTTTGGGATTCAGATAGCCCATAAATGTCTCATTAATAATAATATATGTGACGAGACAGAGGCACAGAGCCACACTGAGGTGCATTTCTCTGGTGACATTAATGATTTTTTTTTTTTTTTTTCAATTTCACCACAATTGAAATTAATAATTTATAAAATAATTCCCTACTTTTCAGGTTATATTTCTAATTACATGTTACCATGGACAAAATGAGTAGGAATTTATAACTATTAGGCCTGTTGGTGACCGATTCAAGTCCCCCTTAAAGGTTTATCCAGCCGATAACTTTATGCCCAAAATGATTAATCAAAATACAACGCAAACTTAAAGCGACAATCAAAATGGTTAGGAGTTTATAATAAAAGTGGTCTAATAATCTAGAGGTTTTATTGAAAATATTGAAACTTTTATCCATACATTGAATCTTTACTCCTCTGGTTTTACCTTGAACTGCAATAAGTTGAACACAATGCTGAATTCACAAACGCCGCAAGTAATGCGATCTTCCTGGTTCTTTGAGAAATATGAGTAACAAACATGCAACAAAATTACTTACCTCCTTAGACACCAGTTCAAACTAATCAACAAAATATCTGAAATTTGATACAAAAAAGAAAAGAAAAGAACGGTTCTGTAAGATGAATGAAGCGGCAGTATCTGGGGGATCACAAGGGTCGGTCAGTGAGCAGAGGTTGTAGTAGTGGCTGTCTTCTTGAAATCAATTTTGTCGACCTTCACTTCACCATCAATCAGTTCGTATACATAAACCACAACCCGCAAGCCATCGATGTCCATCAGGATAAAGCTTGGATTTACATCATAGGTGATACTGCTGTAGGCACCAGTGGCGGAACCCGGGTTTATAACAACACCACCCTCATGTTTGTAGGCCTTGAACTGATGGGTGTGTCCACTCACTAGTATGTCCACATCCAGCCGCCTTTGTAGCATTGCCAGGGAATCCAAGTCTCCCCAAGGAATAACCTTCCACATTGTTTAAAAAGAAAACTTAATGTTTAATGCCAGATAAATGTTATCAGTAGAATTGAAGAAGAAGATAGATTACCAAGGATTTTTATTTTTTTTTATTTTACTAACACGTGGAAACATTTATTTGTGCTGCATGTCAGAACAGGCAGAGGAAACCCCTACATTTAAAAAACAACATCAGGTGAGCACCCAAAGCATAAGCAGAGGAAAACCAGACAGACCTGATGACCATGGCATACTCCAAGCTTAAATTGACCAATAGTAAGTGTCTCAGTCTCCAGGTAATGTGAATCTTCGTCGTATTCCCCTCGAGTGACATGCATGTCTGGACAAAGACTCTTCAAGTAATCATGAACTTCCTGCTCATGGGCGACTATAAGAAAAATCTCTAACCAGACAGTAAAGCATCAAGTTTTAAGGAGGAAATACTCGCCAGAAAATTAATAAGATTTCCATATTTCTACCACAGTTCATTAAAATACACCAATCATAAAATGCTAAGATTTAAGAGATCAATAATGCTAACCCACAAATTTCAAATTTCCCACAGGGGGAGGAAATCTGACTTGAAAACATTAGGGAAAGAATCTTTAGGTAACAGAACAGAAGCAGCAAGAAAATAGCATAAAGAGTATTTAGATGAACCCATCAAAGCAAAATAGAATTGAAATTTAGGTTATTTGGATACATAGGCCGAAATAACAATCAAGTTGTAACAAGAATCTCTCCCTTTAATTTTGTTGAGAAATGAACCACTTTGGACAATTTTTACCCCTCTTGTGTTTTTAATAGGTAAAAGACAATTGCATTAACAGACATCAACCAAAGGGGCACACCACAGTACACACAATGTATATATATTACAGCTTCCTAAGAGCACAAAAAGGAGAAAGGAAAACAAAAATACTCCGTCCCTCAATCCAATCCCAACCAATCAACTAAATACATAGGCAAATTATCTAAAAACAACTTAGACCAAGAAAACAAGCTGCGCAATAATTTGGATTTCAACCTTTGTTTGAAAAGCTCAACATTTTTTAAATATCTTCTATTTCTCTTTTTCCATAATGGTCAAAAGAGGCATAAAGGGTCTGTTGCCAAACTTTTTTCCGCTTGCTTCCAATAGAAAGGCTACACCACCCAAAAAGTGTTTCTCTAACTATAGCATTAGCCTCCACAAACATCATCTTCTCCCTTATTCCATAGATTCTATAACACATTTAACTCTTTAATTGTTATTTTTATTTTATAAAACTTTCATAACTATTTTATCTCTCAAACACTCATTCTTGTTGTTGTTCCAGACTTTTATCTAGATTAAACTTACAAATCTAACAAAAGTTATTTTGCATAAAGAATAGTCACTTTAACTGGATTGAGGTAAGTTTGGCAACTAAGGTTAAGTTCTCA
This sequence comes from Tetrastigma voinierianum, assembly GCA_016808115.1. Taxonomy (NCBI): domain Eukaryota; kingdom Viridiplantae; phylum Streptophyta; class Magnoliopsida; order Vitales; family Vitaceae; genus Tetrastigma; species Tetrastigma voinierianum. The sequence continues at coordinate 711,364 of JAEQBH010001385.1, forward strand.
ATGAAAATAGAAATCCTGAACTATTTCATGAATAAGTTTCATTTACAATTAATTTAAGGGTTAGTTTTCATTTCAACTACAAATAACTTGATTATAATGACCCAAATTGTGTTGCTAAGTTTTAATTAAAAAGAATTTAACTATGGTTAAGTTTCCATTTAATCTACAAAAAACCTCGATTAAAATTACATTCTTAATTAAAATGCTCATTTGAACTTAAATGTTAGATTGTGAGACTCCACCAACGTCTTCACATTTTAAAAGTTTAAATGAAAATACAAAATTCCCAACCAGCAAAAAAAGGATGCAAGAACAACCACAAAACCCAACCAAAATCCCACACCACAAACAAATCTCACCAAAATTCGATCACAAAACATCTACGAAAAAACCTAACAGAAAACAATCGCATACAACACATCTGAAAACAATCACATACAGCACATCTAAAAACAATTGTAAAAATAATCCTAACAAATATTCACAATAAAAAACAACAGAAACAACTGTATCTCAACAACAGAAAGAAAGAAAGAAAGAGGAAAATTACAAAAATCCAAACCAAAAACCTAAGCAAAAATAAAGAGAAAGATGAAAGATCTTGAAGAAGAAGAAATTTTTTTTTTTTTTGATAAGCAAAGAAGAAGAAAGAAATATGAGAAAGTTGTGGCCAGTTTTCATCAGTTGATCTTTTTATGGATTTCCTTAAAAAATCACAATAAGAAAAAACCATGGAAAGAAGTAGGTTTCTTAAATAAAAGGTAAATGGTTGGAATGTGAGAAAAATGTTATTCATTTAGGAAATAAAAAGGGTAAGAGTATTCAAAATAGGTTATTTTAAATAAATAAATAAATGAGGGTTACCTTCCAATTTCACAAGTATTGGAAGTCGTTTAACTGAATAACTCTTGAAATTATATGTATTATCATAGGAATAAAGTCAATCCCTGCATGAAAGACAAAAACATAAAACAATGGCACATCCAGAATATGTGCATTAATTGGGAGAAATGGTACAAATGAAAATACTGAAAGTCAGCAACCTGCCCCAGAATTGGATGATTTTTAATAGGAAATCTGAATGCCAAAACCATCATAACGGTGGAATATAACCATGTTTTCCATTAAAGAGCATGATGGAAATATGGTACAGGATAACACAATTTAAACTACTGGTTGGTTGTTTCTATAGGCTACGAATTGATGATCATAATCAAATTACCAGACTTATCTATGAAACAAACAGCTAGAACCCAAATGCCACAAATTACAAAATCTACAAAAGGTATGGAGAAAGAAAGGGAATGAGTGATGAATAGTTTATTTACTTTGATGCAAAGATTGCCAGTGCATATGATGTGTTGGATTTTGCCAGGTACAAGCATGGACTTGAATTTTGAAGGCAGATCAGATGCTCTGTGAGGGATGTGAAGATCCCCTAAAGCTAACACCAACACCATTTCTCTAAGTCTTTCCACAAACACTCTCTCCTTCAATTTTCAAGCATCATTAGAATCTGCGGTCCAACAATCAATCATTAATGAAAATACATATATAAAACCCTTCTTGTCCAATTCACAAAAGCTACTAAACAAACTAACCTCAACTTTAACCCATTACCTATGTACATTACATTTAAAATTACAAATACTCCACAAATCTTTTTCTTCCCAAAATATCCCTATTATTATATTACTTATCTCCTTTTATAAAGCCTACGTTTGGTTGTTCCCAAAAAATACCAAGGAAGAAAAAAAAATGCTAAGGAAAATAGTTTATTTATATCTAGTTGAAATCTAATTTAATTAAAATTAATTAGAAAATTATATATTTTAAAATCATTTAATTTGTATATTGTGGAGGAAAATAAATGAAATGAGTTTGAAGCAGTATCTATAGATGATTTACGGACATTGAATCTACATTTCTTTTCCTTTCATTCTTCCTCTCTATTTCTTTTCCTCGCATTTTCTTCCTCAAGTTTGCCATTAACCAAACATAACCTAACTGCATGGTGTATACCATTTATGTTTCCATGGTAACATTACTGAACATCAATTCAAATCAAATCTTATTTTATGATTACAAAGATATCCATCCTTACCTGATAGTTAATTTTACAGAATGAAATCCTAGTCTTCAAGATTCAGCAATAACATTGACAAGTAGAAGCATTCCAAGATAAACCCTGGCCCTTCGTGCCGTTACCAAGAGGGTAATAAAAGGAAAAACCTCAGGTCACGAAGCCATAACGTCGTGTGAATTTCAAGTAAAGTGGCATTTTTCTGTATTCCCGTTTCCTCAGTGGTGAAAACTTCACAATTCAAAATTTTAATTATTTTCTCATATTTTCTCCCCAATTGAACCAAATCTATTTTTGCATTGAAACATTGCCCAAATACCAAAGACCGCCAACCTAACAAAAATTTCCATCTGAATTCTAACCCAAACTTGCAATAGTTACACAGCAGCTCAAAGAGAAACCTAACATTTAAAATTTCCAGCAATAGCATTCCCACGTCTAGAAGTGAAATCTCTGCCGTAACAAACGACGTTACTCTCCCTTTCTTTGGTGGAGAAAAATCCAAACATGCAAAAAAAAACCAAAAAAACAAAAGAAGCAAAAGAAACAACTTAGATCAATTAAGAATTAAACGAGGTTTAGGCTAAGTGAAATTTATCTGTATTATCAAGCCCTAGAGGTTGAAATTTTCCGATCAAAATTTTCTTTCATTTTCTCAGAATCAGACCTGAAATCGATTGATCTAATTAGGAAAAGAGATTGGAGCAGTACCTTTGAACGATCAAAACGCAAAGTTTGAAGAAGAAACGTTGAATAACTTCTTGGAAATTCTGATAGAGATTCGAGGGTTCCTGTGCTGAAACTCTGGAAGCAAACCTCAACGATTAGCGGACCGTTAGTAGCATGAGTCTGGTGATAATGGGCTGGGCCTGGCCTGGCCCAATTTGTTTTAACCATTTGGCTGTAGTTTTAAGGAACAACGAACCCAACTCAAGCTCAGTCCAACTTCACTTCACTTCGAACTTTTTTTCAATCACATTAATTATTTGGATAATATCGATTTTTTTTACCACTATTCACTTTGCTTTGCATTACAAGAACATATTTCTTACAAATTTGTTTTCAAATCTTGTACCCCTTTCCTCTTCTTATTGGTAATTTTGAATCTCACTTGAGTAAATATATTCTCGTTGTTTCTAAGAATAATTCCTTTGGATTTTTTCTCTCATCCTTTTCTCTTATTGGCCTAAAATCATTCTTTTACATTTTTTTCTATCATTTCTTTATTAATAAAGTGGTTCTTTCACAAATCTTGGTTTTTTTTTTTTAATTTTTTTTTTTGTGATTTCGCTGCCTTATCAAGGGAGCATGCTACTAGATTTTTGACACGATAATTGCTTTTTCATCGCTTACATGACGCCACTAAAGGAATTTATCTGTATGAAATATATTCGATTACATAAAGATAATAAATCAAATCACGATTGTTTGGTACATGTTATAAACTAGAGTCAAAACGAATTTAATCATTTTAGATTATCAAACGCCAGACTTCGAAATAATCTATACGCCATTAACTATGATATTTCATCTTCTAAGATTTTTAATGAATTCGACATGCTTCTATAAAATGAATCATACTTGAATTAATAAAATTAATTCTTCTTTTTTAAAAAAAAAAATCCTTTGGATATGTAACAAATTAATAATAAATTTAATTTATTTCATACCAATCAAATTTTATTTTAATCTTATTAAAAATAAATATATTTTTGTAATAACTAATAAATTAAAGTATAAATATATTTTATTTAAAAATTATATTTATTATGTATTAATAAATATGGATACTTTGAAAAAACAAATATGGATACTAACATTTTTTATAAAGTCCATTAGTTTTTTAAAAGAAAAAGATAATAATAAGTTTAAAATCAATAGTGAGTTATATATTTTATTATTATTTAAAAACAATAAGTTTAATACTGTACGAGTAGAATATTTTGGACTATAATTAAATAAATCAATTTAAAATTTTGAAAATTAGTATATTCTATTTATGTTATTTGATTAAATATATTTATTTGAAAAAATTTTGAATAATGGTAATGGACCCAACTTATTACTTATTTGTTCCTTTTTATTTTAGGGAAAATTAATAGGTATAATCTAACTTTCACATTTCTTCTTTAAATAACCCAATCTTTTGATTAATATGAAAGTACGCTAAAAATCACATCAACTTTTGTTTTATATAAAATCAAATAATATTTTTTTTAAATCATTTCAAAAAGTACTTTTTGAACAAAATTTTATTTTCCATTCCTAATAAATGATGTTTTATATAAAATTTATATTTTAAAACTATTTTTTACCATTATTTTTTAAATGTCTTTTAAACACATTAGTATAAACTCATTTTATTGATAATTATAAAAATCATTAACATTTTTTGAAAACTGTTATATAATGTCTTACAATACAATTTTATATGTAATATTTTATTTTAAATAATTACACACGTTTTTGTAAATATTTTTTTAAAGTAGTTAATTTTCAAAAATATATGTTTCTTTCTTATTATTGAAAATATAAAAATAATAGTTGTTATAGTGATTTCAATTAATTTAATAAATTGAAATCAGACTCATACCAAAATTAATTAAAAATAAGATGATATTAAAAAGAATTAAATTTTTTATTATATTATATAGTCTTTTAATAACATAAAAATAAATTAGAAGTATTTTAAACAAAATTTCCTTTTATAAAATATTTAAAAAGTTGAAAATTTATTTTTTAATGTGTTTACTATTTCAACCAATTTTAGCCCGAATAGGCTCACAACCTGCATAGGGTCGGGTTGAGTTGAAAAAACATTGGCTTTAATCAAATTAAGGCCTAATGGCTTGTGACCTATTAGAACTAGGACTATTTGTATTCCTAGCTCTAATTTCAAGTCAATAATGATAAAAAAAATCACCCATCATTGTTTAAAAAAAAATAGGGTAAAAGAGAAAAATATGAGAGAAAATAAGGGAAGGCTAGGGTTTGTGATAAAAAAAATACAAATATGTTAAGAAATCAAAGTTTTGTCCCAAAATAATATTTTTTTTTTTTAAATAACTTTTCAGAGTAATACATGTTTTAAAATAATGCTCAAAACTAATGCAACCTTATCATGTCACAAAAACTTAAAACCATAGTCAATAACTATGGTTTTAACCTTAAAGTTAAAATTGTAGTTAATGACTACGGTTTTTAATTTAAAAAAAAATGATTAAAACCACAACCAACAACCACGGCTTTAACTTGAAGCTTAAAACCATAGCCATCAATTACGTTTTTATAATGTGGCAAGGACAGAGTTGTTTTAGCATTATTTTGAAAACATTCATTACTTTTTAGGTTTTTTTTTGGTTAAAAAAATATATATGTATATTTTGGATCTCACTCAAGAAATCATTTGTTTATTTATTTTCTTCAGTACAGGAGTGACAACTCTCGTAACTCACCAGATGCTCCTGCTTCTTGTTCCCTCTCAGGTTGCCAGTGTGGGTAGTGGAAAATGGAAATCTTATCACTAAACCTTAGTTGCCGAAGTTTCTAAGTTTCCATAATCCATATACTAGGTATCATATCCAATGATTCAACTTCCCACTTTGGAATTATCGCTCCATGTGTTTTTCTTGTCCGTATACTAAGGTTTACATTGTGAATTCACCTCGGACCGGCCTTAGTATTATCATCAACTTTGGTATACCCCCATTACTCATTCATTTATATGGCAAATTCTTCCATGATCCGTACATGTTTGATTCTTGGGTTCTCTCTTTTCTTGAGACTTAAACAATTGGGGCCATGGGAAATTGTCTCGGGAAGAAGAAGCTTGAAGATCCCAACAGAGATGATACTCGACCACCGACTGGTTTGGCTTTAATTAATTCATGCTGCTTTGAATTTAATTTTCTGGTTTCACTCAAAGCTATATACTTAGATTTCTAATTTCACTGTTTTGAAGGGGAACGAATTTCACTGCAGCAGAAAAATTCAGTACCAATCCAAGCGAGGACAGTTCAAGGGAGGAATTCCAGTTCAATTCAAAGAAGGAATTCAAGGAATCCACCAAGAAGTATACGTCTATTCAATGGTTTAGGGGTTGTTTGTTCTTGTTTTTTAGAACAGTAGTTTTTGAAAACACAAAGAATAGCATCTAGTGTTCTCTTAAAACTTTTCTTGTTCTATGAATTTAAAGTTTTTTGTGAATTCTATGTGTTTTTTCATAACAACATAAAAAAAAAAAAAAAAAACTGTAACCAAAGGTGTCCTCCCTATTTTTCTTGTTCTTCTTATTTTTCAAAACAGAAAATAATTTTCAAGAATTATACTCAAACAAACCCTAATTAGGGCATGTTTGGTTCTTATTTTTCAAAATTGTTATTGATAACAGATTTTAAAAACACAAAGAATACCATTTTGATGTTTTATTTTTATTTTTTTAAAAGAACAACTATGAACCGAATGTTGCGTTCTCCGTGTCCTTCTCTCCTTGTTTTTAAGAACAAAAATACAATTTAACAAAAAAAAAACAGGAACCAAGAAGACGGAACCAGTTTTTCCTCCTTCTGAGTGTACGTATGGATTTTGTATCTCTTGGTGCAGGAAGGCGTCCAAGAGGCAAGAAACATGGTCCAACCATTCCGAGAGATCGGCCATTATCAAGGGTGATCATCAAGAAAGAAGAAGTTGTTCATGCTTATAGGCTTATGCAGTGCAGCTACAATGTGTTGAATGCTGCAACTAACAAATTCAGTAAGAAGAATTTATTAGGGAGAGGTGGTTTTGGGGATGTTTATAAAGGATGGATGCATGTAAGCACAATGACTCCAGCAAAACCAAATGATGGGCTAGCAATTGCTGTCAAGAGGCTCAGAAACAAGCAACGAGATGGGCATGAGCAATGGCAGAATGAGCTCAACTTCTTGATCAAAATAAGTCATCCAAATCTAGTCAAGCTGGTCGGATATTGCTTTGAGTGCGACCACAAGATTTTAGTGTATGAGTATATGCCCAATGGAAGCTTGGATACTCATCTCTCCCAAGGTAACTAAAAACTAAGCAACCAATTGAAATAATTAACAAACATTAATTAATTTCATGATTAACAACCAGCTAGCTAGTTAACACAAGTGAATATATATATAATTGGGCATAATAAACAGAGAGGGATACGACGATGCTAACATGGAGGAGAAGGATCAAAATAGCAGTTGGGGCAGCGAGGGGTTTAGTTCATCTTCACAGTACTGCTCCGAGGCCGGTCATCCATCGGGATCTCAAGACATCTAATATCCTGCTTGATGCTGTTAGTTTTTCCAGTACTACTTAATTACTTATTGATGATGCTCCTCCTTTGCGGCTGCCAACTTGTTTAACATATTTGACCATCATTCTTCTGTACCTGCTAGCTAGTTATTATATCTATCAGCAATAATAATAATAATAATAAGAGTATACTTTTGCAGGACTTCAACCCCAAGCTCTCAGACTTTGGATTGGCTAAATATGGTCCCCAAGGTGATGAAACCCACGTCAACACAAGGGTACTCGGCACCAAAGGCTATTTCGCTCCTGAATACATTGGAACAGGTACTACTTTCACATCCATGTTCGCTGTAGTTTTAGTTTGTAGGAGATGGAAGTCCAGGAATCAATTGTTCAGTTTGCATCTTCATATTTGCTAAAAATAACACAGCTTTACCTTTCCATCCACTGATATTTATTAGGATTGTCACTTGGGCAATTTAATCGGTTGTTTGGACGGACTTTGACACTATTTTGTTGTGATTCGGGCTCAGTATTATCAACCTAATTTAAATTCGAGTTGGGTTTGGGTCAATTGTTCAAGCAACCTGAACCTAGGTGTGAATGTATATAAATCTTATTAAAGTAGTCTTAAAAAAAAAAACCCTTTTTACCATTTTTGACTTTTCTTACTTCACAAGTCATCACTATTCGATTGTGTTTTCTACATTGGTTCGATTGTTATACTCTCGTCATCATTCTTCACAAGCCATCTTTCATTTTGTTTACGAAGGTTTCGAGTCTCGTCAATCATCATTTTCCCATATTGTGTATTTTCATCTATCTCCAAATTAAAATCTAAAAGTGTTATTACAATCTCTTTTTCTTTTTCAATAATTGACTTCTATGCTAGATTGAGACGTTTCTGGGGCGGCTGATCATCAAAATGAGAAAAAATGACGTTTTAAAACCATATTTGAAGTTTCAATGGTCTCGGAATATAGCTTTCTTGATCTAAGTTTTCTTTTTTTTGAAATGTTGGCAGCAATGAAAATGATTTTCTTTTAATTCTTTTTTTACTTTAAATGCTTTATAAATTTGAAAATGCTATTATTAAACTTTTTTTTTTTTCATATTTCATTAAATTAATCATTTTGTAATTTTCAAATAATTTTGTAATTTAATAAATTTTTTAACACGACCCGACTCAACCCTATCAACCCGGATTAACCCAACCAACATAAAGTCAACCCAAGTTTCATAATTTCAATTTGAGTTGAGGTCATCGGGTTGAGTTATATTCAAGTACATGTATTTTATGTTCCAGTTTGAGTTAGGTTGACTCCCAACCCGAGTTTCATAATTTCAATTTGAGTTGAGATCATCAGGTTGAGTTATATTCCAGTCCATGTATTTTATGTTCATGTTTCAAACCGCGGAGTTTGCAGCCTTAATATTTATTAATCAAGAGTGTGGTATGCTCCTACACGTCCCCAGACAGTGATATCCCTTCTTCACTCCCTGTCTACAGGGCGTCTCACGTTGAAATCCGACGTCTACAGCTTTGGCGTGGTGCTACTAGAGATCCTGTCCGGCTCTTCTGCGGTGGATAGATTCTCAAATGGGGTGTTAGGGAATCTGGCTGACCATGCTAAACCATATCTGAACAACAAGCAGCAACTGCCTCATGTTATTGACAAAAGACTTGGAAGCAATTTCAGCATGGAAGAAGCTCAAGAATTCGCTGAGATAATCCTTCGATGTCTAAATCCAGACGCCCAATGTCGGCCAACCATGACCGAGGTCTTGTCTTCCCTGGAGCAACTAGATCAAAGCAGGGACTGCGGTAAACATAGATTTTCTCGTCCACAGTACCATTCCAAATTCAATTTTCCCAATTAACAAGTAGATGAAAATAACAGCTTAACAGCTCTACATTACATACATGCCAGGCAACCGTGTAAAATATACCTGTCAATTCATAACTCAATCAAGGACAAAAACTTTCTTGCTCATCTGCTCTATTGATACAATAAATCAAACTAGTTAATTACTACCCCAAAAAACTATACTCTTTTTTTTTTCCACAAAATAGAGGGTGAATCACGTGTCTATGTATGACACTAACATATTGGAAAAATACATGCTCATATTACATTCCAATATAAACAACACATGGAAGCAAAGGGGTATACAGAATTATAAATTACCCAACAGACTTAAATGTTGCTCCATTCATCAACGTACACGAGGAGATAACCTGTGGGCTGGCAATGGGGATGCTCGTGGTGTCAGATTCAGAGGAGAATGATGTTGATGTTGATGTTGTCTCAATGGGGACTTCTGGACAGGAATGGAAACTGTATGCTGCTCCGATTGGGATTGGGTGTGTTTTGCCGCATTTTTGGGGGATTGTATCAGTTCCAGTGCTGCTAAAACATCTGCCATTCGTGGCCTGAGTTTAGCTTCAGTGTTAATGCACTGTAAGGCAAGGGTAGCAGCCGTGAAGGCTCCTTTCTGGGGGTACTGGCCTTCCAACTTGGTGTCCATAATCCGGAACAATCGCCTTTTGTCACCCAAATACGGTTTGGCCCAGTCTACCAGGTTTTGCTCCACACCAATTTTCGTTTTATCCACAGCACGCCGTCCCGACAATAGTTCTAACAACACAACCCCAAAGCTGTAAACATCACTCTTTGCTGTCAGCCGACCTGTACAAAGGCACAACCATTAGAGCATTGCAACTCATTTAACATTTGAGACCATATGAAGTGGATTCCAATCTATTCATTGAAAGCATTATATAGGTGCGAATGAGAAACCACATGAAATCCAACTCTTCATACTACAACAACATCCAGATTTGTGAACTAGGGGGCTCGCATATTACTAATTTAGGACCCAACAAAAATTGGTCTTCATCTCAGATATTATGGTATAATTTCGTAATCTTACCACCTGCACGTCTGAAGAAAAGCTCCAGGATGTGTCAAAAATCATCAAAGAATAATGATTTTTCAGCAATAAAATCTCACAAGTCTGTCTCCTCTTCTTAAATAACCCCTTGTTTCACTCATGTTTATTGCTTAAGGGTAAAATTCAAGTAATTCCCAGATTAGAAAGAGTGCACACACGTGTGAATGTATATCAGCAGAATAACATACACAACTTAAACAAATTGTATTGCTTTAGAAGAAACAAAGGAATTTAGAAATCTCAGTTCTATCATAAGATAAGATTAATCATGTTTAACATGCAAACAATCTTAAGATCATTGATTTGAAATAATTAAGAATTCATAAACATATTAAAAAAATAACAAGGCAAGCCACGATAATTCTCAGCAAAGATAATAAGCTCACCTGTAGCAACGTATTCAGGTGCTGCATAGCCATGAGTACCCATAACTTGAGTGGACACATGAGTCTTGTCACCAGTTGGTCCCGCCTTCGCCAAGCCAAAATCAGAGAGTTTTGCATTGAATTCCTGTGTTTCAAAAACAAAATCAGTTCCAGAATTTTACTGATATTTATGGAAATAATATTTTTTATATAAACAATTGCCAAAGGAATGAAACAATGTGCTTCTTTATTCATCATTACCGCATCTAGTAGGATGTTAGAAGCCTTAAAGTCACGATATATGACTTGAGATTCAGCATCGTGCAAGAAAGAGAGACCTCTGGCAGCACCTATAGCCACTCTGATCCTTACTGCCCAAGAAAGTGGTTGTGGTCCTCCTGCAAAATAAAAAATAAAAAAACATAGGATTAAAGATGCACCAAAAGTTCTCAAAGCCTCACCAGCAAGTTTATGACATCCAGATAAGCCAGTTTAATCCTTTAAGGGTTCAGAATTAACAGGTGATAAACAAAGAGAGTACTAAGCTATCATCACAATTCCACTTCAACTAAAGTTTTACTTGAGTGCGTGAGTCATACGGCAAGAGTTAAACTTACTAGAAACCATCAATTCAAATATAAAATTCTTCAAGTTTGTGAGGGTAACTCTAAAATGTTATAAATAGTAGTAGAGCCTCTACACTAAAGCTTTAGTGACTGGCTGGCTGCATGTAGAGTTGCTCATCAGGGCTTAAAGGAGGCTTTCAGCTCAATATGTAGCTTATCATCCAATTGTATGAAAAGCAGATGCAGAGGTTGGAATCAATTCAATCCTATACCCAGATCCAGCTTATGGCTTCAATGGCCCTCTTTTTTATTTTGTGTTATCATTAGTGATGCATCCTGGGTGTAGGCACCCTGCGCTACCTAGCAATGGTTGACTCGCTAAGAGCACCCATGGGTTACCCAGCAAGGGTTGGCCGACAAAAGGCGTGTACTTCTTTGCTGTTTTTTGCTTCCATTAATAAAACCATCAGTTGAACAGTTGAAGAGCCTTAATGGAAGAAAATCAATGCACATAACAGTTACCCATCAAAGATGAAGAAATACGGAAAATTAAGCCACACAATCAATACCTCTTTTTAAATGCCTAGAAGAATACATCAGTTACATCATAAAGCTTATAAAAAGCTTCTAGTTTGGTAAGGACAGGTATGACATTGTGGGCTTATCAAATATTCAGTCCGTCATTTCTAACTCAAGCATTGGAGGAGATTTTCCAGAAGCTACCCAGGAGAGCTTTTTTTTCCTTTTTTCCCCATAAATGAAAGAGGATCCGGGATTTCCTAAGTATCAACACTAGGAAATTCATACTAGGAAGGTAACAGAAATAAATATCTTTAGCTATGATAGGAAGCAAATTACTAATGCTTGTTTTGTCATCTTGCTGGTTTAACAGAGTAATCTTATCAAAAAAAATTAAAGGAGGTCTCTTATTATTGCCAGAGAAAAAGGAAGAATGACAAACAAAAATGAGATATGAGTAACACCAATAGAGGATCTATCATGCAGAATAGATAAGCTCAAATGCCACAGATCGTAACTGAGCAACATTAACATAGGATTTGAGTGGAAAAGGAACAACCACACTTTCTAAAGAAGTTTATGGCAATGAGTTACTTACTTCTAAAGAGATGATTCTCCAAGCTCCCTTTAGGCATGAACTCATAGACTGCAAGCCATTCTCACCCCAAGCAGTAATCCAATAAGTTTGACTGTCAGATATTGATGAAGTTGGCCAAGATAGTTAACTTCTTGTCTGCATGTGGTCGGGTTAATCAGCAATGGCCAAGCAGGAAATTTCAGAAGAAAATAAACGATAACAAAGGAAGGAAACATACCAACCACCTGTGGCCTTGAAAACCTTCAGGTTTAAGCTTTAACAGCAGCCAATCTTATCTGGACCCAGCCCTTACAGCAGCAAGTGTTTGTTCATCAATCCATCCTTTGAAAACATAACCAAATCCTCCTTCACCAAGTAGACTGTCCGGACGGAAGTTTCTGGTAGCATTCCTTAGGTCATTAAATGAAAAGGCTTTCAAACTAGGGGATGGCAATATTTCACCTACTGATCTTGGAGTTGAAAAACCATCAGCAGTGCTCTTTTCACTGTAAGATGGGACTGTCAGGGTGGAAGGAGCAGAAGAATTGCTGGTTTTACTGACAATTTTTGAGGCCCCTGAAGCTTGTCAAGAGGAGACCAGGATTTAGCTCATCACAAAGACAACTAAAACAAGAAATTCCGAACTCGGTTCAACAAAAGACAAATTTACATGCCAACAAGAGCCTTTCCACTTCTCAGAGAAACATTATATATGGCACAAAATTTTGACATCCTAAACTTTGTCGGTTAGAATGAAATTTTGGAAATGTATACTTTTTTTTATAGGTAAATATATACATATATATATATATTTCCTTTTTTTTTTGTACACCTACAATAACCCCACCCTAACCCTTTACCAATTGAGCCAGTCCTCAATATAAATTATTCTTGTGCACTCCAAATATTAAATCTTTTAGCCATCTAAAGTAGGTATACATCAAATTGAAGAATCAAAGCAGAATCTGCATTTGTTTCATCAATAGCAGTCTAACTAAATATGTCTCAATATGAATTTATTTAGTTCAAGATTTTTACCCAATTCGCCAATCAACTGATCTTTCCACTGAGTGCGTTATGAACCACTAAATTGTTTAACACAATATAGATACTGGTCCTGAGTTTTTCTTGAAGCAACCCAATTACACAATGCCTTAATTGCAATTTGCACAGCAAGCAGGCTTCTCAGTTTGGTGTTTAAATTCAAAATAAATTGCTACAGATCTATGTTCAACTTAAACCCAAACTCAAATGCAAAGCATGATTGCAAACATAGCAGCCTAAACAGCCAACATCCATAAAGTAAAAAGAAGCGCAAGCAGAAAATTGGCAAGCACCCAAAAAATAGAGACCCATCAAAAGGGGAAAATCAATCTTCACAAAAATAAGAAAAAATTAAAGAACCAAAATTAAAGGTAAAAAAACATCAAAGTAAAAATAATGAAAAGAAAATAGTAAATAAATAAATGATCTCTTCCATTTTCTAAGCTTAACCATCGACATCCAGATGTATTAACTAAATAAAAAGTCCAAAAGATAAACTTCAGATAATCGCTCACCGAAATTTGGTTTACAAAAAGAAAGAAAGAAACCCATATGTTTCGGGTGAATATATCTAACTGAACCAAACTAACCAAAATGAAAAGCCAACAAAACAAAATATTTGTCTGATTCAACAATTGAATCGAAATTTAACAGAAAATAAAAATATACCAAATGAAGGCTATGAAAAACCCTAATTGAAAAGCATGAAAACAGAAAATAAAAAATAAAACAGTGGAAATCTGCATAAAATCAGAAGAAAGGAATCACTAAAACAACCAAAAAAGATGTGGTCAAGCATGTAGATGAGTAAATACGTTACCAGAAGTGGCATGGGAGCTCTGGGTGCTATCCACCCTGGCAGAAGAATCTAAGCAGTTACCCATTTGGGACTCCCCTCACAGACTTCGTTTGTTATCAGTAGCTATTGATAAGCCATCATGATTATTCCCAAAACACCTCAAATCCCGAACTCTGAAAAAGCAGTTCGCAAACAGTGTATTTATCAACCAAAAATGGCTGGATTATTATTTCCCTCGAAAAATAAGAAGAATAAGAAAGAAGAGCAGAAAAATTAGGGGTTTGTGACCAAAACGAAGACTAAGAAGGGAGGGGACACCGGACATAGGAAGAAGAGCAGAAATGAGAAAACGCAGAGAAGATAGAACCTGCCCCGCTATATAGTTCTGTTGTCCATACCTCAAGCGCGTGGGGACTCGCTCTCATCTTCTTCATAACGTGTCCCTCACCATCCCCTAGTGAGTTGACTCAAATACCCCTTGTCTCTCTCTCTATGTGAAATAAAATTTTCCAATTTCCATCATTCGGTCTTTGTCAATTTTTTTATTTTTTATTTTTTTTTGGAAAAGTGGTCTTTGTCAAAAGTTAAAAAATAAAAAATAAAAATAAAAGATAACAGGTACAAGGCCCTTGAATTGCAAAATAGTTACTCTCAGTTTGCATTCGGTATCTTTTTTTTTTCTTTTTTTTCACTTTTCATATCACTTAGTATTTTATTATTATAAAACTTCAACCTATCCTTCTACAGATGAGAATATAAATCGGAGTTGCTTCATATATAATCAAATCTTTGAGTTTCTGACTTAAACGAAAACTTGAAATTCGAACCTATCTCAAACTTTATGGATTTTGTATATTCGAATTCTCGATTCAAAATAACGTTCATCAACCCGGACTTCATAAACTAATTAATTAAAAAATTAATAAAATAAATTATACTAAAATTGAAACAGACTCGTTAATAAAATAGTAAAATTGCAAATGTTCTCGAACTAAATATCGCGATACTAACTCGTACCGACGGTTTTATTCGACTCGAACCCGACTGATTAATTACGAGTCAAATTGAATACGCTTACTTTCAGCCGAATTCAAATACTACATATAACTTAACCTTATTTTATACTCCTACTTCCAAGCACACGCCTAAAAACTTGAAATCATAAAAGTAAAAAAAAAAATATATATATATATATTATTTTGAATTTTATAATAGGAAATCTTACTTTAATAAAATTTAATTTAAATTACTAAATATATTTTATAAAATAAGCTAAATGTTTAAATAAAAATAAAAACAATTAACTTATTCTGACATTCACATCTCATTTTTATTCTTTTATTCCATCTTAATAATTTTGATAACTTTATTCATTTATTTTAAAAATTATATTTTAAATTAACTTTTATTAAACAACTTTAATATTAAAATAAGAAATTGCATTCTTTTATTAAAAAATTATTAGATTGAGAATCTTCGATAACAATTCTAATTTTAACTTTTTTTTATAATTAAATATTTCTAAGCAGAGGCGTAGAAGAAATTGCTTTCACTCAAACTCACCAGAATCTTTCTTCTTTGACGCCCTAACTTTTTAAAAATTTTATGTTCTACCAATTGAATTAGTTATATGAACATTTAAATTAACTTAAGCCATGAAATAATAAATATTAAATCCTCCATCATTTTAGACTTATTCGGTGAAACATTTTATTTAACTAATTACTGTAAATCAATTTCAGTTTAGGTGGTTATGAGGAGAAGGAATAGCCTAAAATAAGAATTAGATTTTTATTAAAAAAACAAATAATTATATTATAAATTTTCAGATAACAATTCAAAATTTTTTTTTTATAATTAAACATTTTATTACAACGTATTAAATTATTCCCATTGAAACTCTAATCAGAAATCCATTTTTTTTCTTAAATGTCATATCTTTCTAAAATTTGAATGTTGTACCAACTTAATTAGGTATCTGAACATTTAAATTAACTTAAGCCATGAAATAATAAATATTAAATTCTCCATCATTTTAGACTTATTCGGTGAAACATTTTATTTAACTAATCAGTTGTAAATCGAACTTAGGTTTAGAAAATATGTGGAGGAGAAGGAATAGCCTAAAATAAGAATTAGATTTTTATTAAAAAAAAAAAGAATTAGATTATAAATTTTAAGATAACAATTCAAATTTTTTTATTTTTTATAATTAAACATTTTGTTACAATGTATCAAATTATTCCCATAGAAACTCCAATCAGAAATCCCTTTTTTTCTTATATGTCATATCTTTCTAAAATTTGAATGTTTTACCAACTTAATTAGGTATCTGAACATTTAAATTAACTTAATCTATGAAATAATAAATATTAAATTCTCCATCATTTTAGACTCATTCGGTGAAGTGAAACCATATAATTTAATTAATTAGCTGTAAATCGGACTTTAGGTTTAGAAATCATGTGGGGGAGAGACGGAATAGCCTAAAATGCCCTTGAATGATGTCAGTGTTGAGGTCAGATAATCCCATAAAAGGCTACAACGTAGTTTCTACTTTCTGGTTAGTCCAAAAATTAGGCATTTAGGTGGCAGTTTCCAATATACACGACTTCTTCCTCTTCTTTCTTACTTGGACGAAGGGAAGCCGGCCGGTAAAAGTAAAACTCCTCCCACAATTCATCTTTGCCTTTTCCTCATTTATTTTATTTTGTTATATAATCAGCTAATGTTTTAAAAATCGAATCAATGATTAAATCGAAAAAGTTATCAATTTACGATTTAAATATCAAACTAAAAATCGAATCAAAGTCAAAAAGTTTATTGATCGACAATCCAATCAATTGGATCCATGGATTTGATTTGATTCGATTCAATTTTTAAACATGTGTGATCACCTTTTTTCTTATGTTTCTTATTATAAACTGGTTATATTTGATTTCAAAAAATAAAAAAATAAATTCAATAAATATTTTTAAACATTTTTTTACTTTCATTCACTTTGCATATTGTAATATTTTGTTCTTAAAAGGGATTTTAGTTGTTAGCCTATTGTAAATTTGTAACCAAAGCTTTTAATTGTCAAAAGAAAAAAGGGTTAATTACATAACTTTTATATTTTTTTATTTTGATGTCTCAATTTTATTTTTGTTCAATTAAGTTTAAACTTTTTTATTTTTCTTATTTTAGTGTATTATCTTTATTTTTATTCAATTAAGTGTCTACATTTTTTTATTTTTTCTATTTTAATGTATCAACTTGATTTTTGTTCAATTAAGTATCTAAAACTTTTTTATTTTGTTTATTTTATATCACTTTATTTTTTGGCCCCACTATGGCTAATTTTATTTTTTAAATATTTTGGTGTCTAACTTTATTTTTGTTCCATTAATTGTCTAATTTTTTTTTATATATTTTGATGTCTCAACTTTATTTTTATTCAATCGAGTATTTAAAATTTTAATTTTTTTTTTCAATCAAGTGTTTCATGACTATTAAAAACTTATCAAGATATGATATTTGAATTATGAAAAATTGAATTCAAATGATATTCCATGTTATGTAAAATAATGAAATTACTTAAGTAACATTTAATGAGGTGAAATGACAATATTATCATTCACACATTATACATTTTCCTATCCATTTATTACAACAAAAAATAATTTGGCTACTATACAATTAAGATAAAAAATTTAAAAATTCTTAAAAAATATATATAACAATTTTAAAAAATAATTTTCAATTATTTCCTATTATCCTTACTTGTTTTCCAACTATTATATGAAAAAAACTATACATGAATAATTTAAAATAAAACATTAGATAATAACATTATTTTTTAAATAATTATAATATTTATTTTTATCCATAGTAGCTTATCTAATTAATTTATTTTGTATTGTACAACGGGTAAAAAACATAATGTGGAAAATATAATATTGTAATTTCACCTCGTTAAAGGCCATTTAAATAATTTCATCATTTTATATGATAAATATGTTATTTGGATGCCATTTTTCTTTATTTAAATATCATAATAAGCTTTAATCGGCTAGAAAACATTTCATTGAATCAAAAATAAAAGTTTAAGCACTTTATTAAACAAAAATAAAATTAAGACACAAAAATAAAAAAATGGTAAAAGTCAAAATACTTGATTTTAATAAAATAAATGACACCAAAAATATAAAAATAAAGAAGTTTAGACACTTAATTGAATAAAATAAAGCTAAAAACACTAAAATATAAAATAATTCTGAGTGTTGATATACGTATCGATGTAATTAACCTAAAAAGCAATGAATCTTGGGATTCATTTTCCATAACTCTTATTTCCATCTATACCACTTTTGAGCCTTGTCTCAAATGCTATTTATAGTTTTGTTTTTATTATATAAAATTTAAATAATTTTGAAACATATAAATTTTTAGGCTTTTAGGTAATTAATTTGATAATTATTATAAAGAATGTATGAAGATTCTTATGCATTAATACCTGTTATAATATGAAAAGTAATTTTGGTAGTGTGAAAGTACATTTTAGTGGAAGGTAGTACATTCAACATATATAATACTTAAGCACTATTGGAATGTACATGACAATTATTGAATGAATCATCATAAATATAATTCATCCAGAATGTAATTAATAATTATATTTTATACATGAACCATAATTATTTTTTCTTATTATCATTTGAACCATGTAATACAAATTTTGTAAATGGTCTTCACAAAAATTATCAAATTGATTACCACAAACCTACTTTTTCCTAAAATTTGACCAATTTTTTATTTTATTTTATTTTTATTATCAAACCTCATTAAAATGTGTTTATAAAACAAGTTAAATGATTTTTATATAGACTTTAAAAATTATAATTCAACAACCCTTCGCTTTTTAATTCCATAAAAATAATTTATTCTCCTAATATAGTGTACTCCTTAATTTATTATATAATAATCAATCTTAAGTTTTGTCAAACACTAACTTATTGTTAAATTAATTTAAGCCAACTTGCATCCAAGTCTAGGATATATTTAATTTTTTGGTCCAAGCCATAATGTACTTAATTAAAACATAACTATAATTTAAAAATAATGAATCGTTTTAATAAAAATTAATAAAATATTCAACAATTATTTTGATAGGTTTATATTGTCGAGTTTTGGACATCAATAAGTTTTCTTTAAAAAATATTACTAATATAAGTTAAAAATTAAAATTATTCACAAACTAATGTGTTAACAGTAATATCATCATTGGCTAAAGCATTGAATTTTTAAATAAGGACATGATTAAATATTTTCAAATTTTTTGCTTAATACTATAATTACTCACATGACATTAATTTAAATTTTTTAAAGCATAAATTAATGAGCATTTTTTTTATTTCTAACCTATTTTAGTAAATTTTTTTAAATAATTAAATATGTCTAAAACTCTATATTGTCTTTGTTTTTACTGATATAGCCAGGAATTTTTTTAAGTTAGTTCGTTGCTTTCAAAATTGCCCTTGGAGCGATTAAGTAGACTTTTTCTTCAATCTTACTCCTTCGAAGTCTACCTTCCTATTTGGTTACACACACTCCAGGAAATTCAAGAGAAGACCTTTCACCCATAATGTCAATGTTTTTCTTTTCATAAAAATTAATATTTTTGACATCCATAAATCCTCTTTTTCGTTTTTAAAAAAATAAGACATTTATTTTTTCAAATATGAAAGTCAAAATATTTATAATATAAAGATAAGAATGGTTCTCATATTCAAATCTAGAATTTCTCCTAACCTGTTATCATCAGTTTATTATTTGAGCCAAATCTTAAGGATTTATATATATATGATATGAATAATATGTAAAGTAAATAGAATTTATAACTAAAAAGGGGAAAACTTTTCTTATTTAAGTTTTTTTTTTAAATTTTATTTATATATATATATATATATTTATTTTATAATATAAAATTGTAGTATTATGTTATTATAAAAACTTCTTGATCTTCTTCACGCCCCACTCAACACTTGGCTTTTACTATTTAAGTTTGTTGTTGAAAGATTAGAAAGTAGAAATCTTAAAAGGTTAGATAGTAGAAATCATTTTATTCATCAAAATTAAAGCCCTTCTTTAAAATAAGTAAATAACAGTAAAAGTGACTATAAATAAGAAAAGATAGGAAAAGAGAAAAGAAAGAAAGAAAATAATGGAACTATCAATTGTTGAGTAAAAATAACAAATCTGTCATGATATCAAACCCCAAAAAGTTTATACAAAGAATATAAAATTCATATAATAAGGTTGGTATCAAATTCCGGTCAACATGAAATACAGTTTAAGGCACATGAATATTTTAGACAGGAGGCTCTCAAGTCGCGCCTTTATCTTTTAAGGAGATAACGTCATTCGGGCATGTGAATGAATCCGGACAGCTACTTTCATGATATATTTAATTTTATCTTTTTTATTTTTATTTTTTTCATTTTTAAGTAGTGGCAAATATTATTATTATTATTATTATTTTTGAAGTAGTGGCAAATATCCTTTTCTCTCTCTCTCTTTATCTCTCTCTCTCACGCCACTAAGGAACAAAAGAGTGTGGAAGGGGCATCCATCCATCCTCGAGAATAAAAAAGCCAAAAAGTCATTCCAAATATCAAGACAATAGAAAAATAAGGGCTAGCTTGACCGAATTTCAATGGGGGAATCAATGTTCACACTTGACACATTATACCCACCATAATAAACTTTTCTCCTCAACATTTGTTTTTGTGTCAAATTTTGGGACTATTT
Organism: Tetrastigma voinierianum; assembly: GCA_016808115.1. Lineage (NCBI taxonomy): Eukaryota > Viridiplantae > Streptophyta > Magnoliopsida > Vitales > Vitaceae > Tetrastigma > Tetrastigma voinierianum. The sequence continues at coordinate 732,329 of JAEQBH010001385.1, forward strand.
TTTTAGTTTTGGATATATTTGGGTTATTTAAAAAAAATTACTAAAATATTTTAAAAATAAAATTAATTTTCAAATTAGTGTGAATACAACAATCAATAATTATGATATTGAATTTTTTTACTGTATTAAATTAAAATTTAAATGTCATATTAGTGACGATTATGAGACTTACACTAATAATTTGGTGTTGAATTTTCTTTTCAACCTATGTTGAGACAAATATATCATCCAAAACTCTATAATTTTTGATGGGATAAAGAGGAGGAATGGGCCGGAGAGGAGAGAGAGAGAGAGCATTAAGGCTGGGGGCCGAGCATAAAATGAGGTGGTGGGTTGGTTTTTACCATTACGTATCTAGTAAACACTTAGGAGGGAGTGCGTTAGGGTTTTGTTTGGCTTCTATTTTCCATAATTACTTTTTTGTTATAAAAATATTTGGACAACAATAAAAACTTGTTTGTTTTCATTTTTCTTATTCAATGTGTTTTTAAAATCCCATTTCCAGAGAACACCACTGTATCTTCACAAACTATTTTCTAAAACAATCCTTGATGCTTGACTGAAACAATAGAGAGGACATGAAAGATATATAACATAAATATATATATTTTAAATAATTTTTAAAAACAAGAATCAAACATGACCTTTATTTACAACTATTCTTGCTACTAAGAATCTTTCTATGCATGCACAAACAACGAATAATAATGGTTCCCTAAAAATAATAATAATAATAATAATAATAATAATAATGGCAGTTCTTTACATATTTCATTTTAATCTTAATGTCATTAAAGCCAATAGCATATGTTTTGGCTGAATGGTTACCAAAATTTGGAAATGTTGGAAGAAAGGGGTGAAGAAAAGTTATCTTTTAAAAATAAAATGTGATATATTATTTTTATTTACTGTTTTGAATTTATTTTACTTATTTTAATTCAGTAAGATATTAAATAATTCATAGTTGTTTAATAATTGCTATGTTTGTTTCTTAAAAAAAAAAAATCAAAAAATATGCAAAAAAAAAAAAAAAAAAAGAAAAAAGAAAGAAAGAAAGAAATTAATATGAATGAAAATAGAAATATTTCAATCTGACATACCTCATCTTCTTAATACTATTAGTCTCATTTTATCTGTGCAATTCAGCTAATAAAGATTAAATATTTAATAAGATATATATATATATATATATATATATATATATGCTCTTTATATATATATATATATATATATATATATTATTTATTTTTTCTTTCAGTAATAATTTCAAAGAATCAAATGTAACTTTTTTGTTTTAAAGGACTTTTATCAATTATCAAAGAAACTAAACAATGTGCAAATTAAATTCTAACATTATAGTTTGTCAATTTAGTCAAAATTTTATGAGAGATAAAAATAAGAAATAATTAAAACTAATAATTAATAATTGAAAGATGCTTAATCAATTTCTTGGACAAATAAAGGGAATGGATCTTCCTAGTATTAAATGTTTGGCATATAAGTGGTGTTTTCCAATAAGCATGGAGACATCATCAACCACATTAACTATGTCCTCTCAAATTTGGTCCGGTGGAAAGCACCCATATTTTATTTCGTTTTCTATATTGTCCTATTGAAAGTTGATAAAATAGTCTTCTAAGCATCATCAGGAGCCGCGTAATTTATCATTCTTTTTTACTTATGTTTAAATATTGTTGGGATTGCAAGTGGTTTATGAAATGTTACAACAATTAATATTTGAGTGACCTTCTCAATCCACTATAATTGTTAGCAAGTAATTTAGTGGCAATGTCAACATTCTATTGGAAATCAAACGAGTAGTTGGGTGGCAATATCAAACCACAAAAAATACAGTTAGTTTAATGGATGTGTAAATCCATGAAAATGTAAATAATAGTTAGGGTAAATGTGCAACACCCCCCTCCCTTATATTTTATCAAATATCTCATTTGCACCTCGAACCTTTTTTTATTTAAAGAGGCCCCTCTTGTTTACACTTGTAGCTCACTTAAACTCCTTTCATCACAAAATAATTACGATGGCTGTTAAATGAGACATTTGGCTGTTAAACTCACCTTTTCCGTCACTAACTTGAGTTTCACACAGTCCAAAATATGCTTACAATCCTATGAATTTTATCAATCAATATTCTCTTTATGAAATACTAAATTTTGTCTCACACTCTCCTTGGTGTGATAACATAACTGTTTTACACATCTCACTACAAGAAAAAAAAGATATATAATGACATTTACAATGAGTCACTATAAAGAAGAGATGTCATTACAACATAGCGTCACTTAACTACCGTCATCATAGAGGGTACCAATTAATGACATATTTAGAAGCGAAACCAAAGTAGATAAATTGGTGATACATTTAGAAGCGACATCAATTATTTTAAATCAATAATGCCCATTTTGCTATAAAAATAATTAGGTGTCATATTAAACGCATAACTTTTAGGTTATTTTGTCATTTTATTAGTTATGGTGGCACATTATAAATGCTTGTGAAATATAAGATTGATTAGTCATATATTTTTAGAATGATTATGAATTAATAAGCAAGATTAACTTATATTTATTCAAAATATATATAACAATCATATTACGTTTAACACAAATTTTTGTATTGTTTATAGCTCATAACACATTTCCTTATCTAATAATATTTACATATATGTTCATAAAATATCAAACCCATCATTTTTAAAAGAAAAACAAATAAAAGTGAATGGATAGTAAAACATAATTTAGAGTGTCAAACATCCAAATATTCCTCTACATTTTATTTGCATAAATCTGACTAATTAAAATGACATAAAAGTCTCATCTAACAACATAAAATTCTCATTATCCCATAACATTTATGTTTTATGATGTATGACATAAAAGTCACATCTAAAAACCCGAAATATCTTTGTCTTCTCATTTCTTTTTATTCTTCATGTCAATCTACCAAGAGTGCACACCTGCATTTCATAATTTAATGAGTTTTCGAAAATTTATTGAAAATAAAAAGTAATTGATGCTAATATAAACAAAGAAATTGAAGTACTTCATAATTAACTTTTTTCAAATAGGAATGTTGTTCAAACAAAAAGTGATACTATACAATAACTATGAAAAAATACATATGACAATTAAGGGACTGATCATGCATGATCATGATGCATCAACGTGATTCATGATTAGTTGTAACACAAATGTAAGCCATGCTCTTCTAATTTCATCAAATTCAACTGTAGAATCTGTATTTTTATCACCAAACTAAAATTAGATAAGATAATAACATTAAAATATAAAACATTAGGAAGCCTAAAACTATTTCTAATTTATTAAATGAGCCATATCTTTGATGCAATAATTGTAGGATCAACAATTATATCTTTAATGAAATAATTATAGGATCAACAATTATATCTTTAATGAATCTCATAACAAAATAGCCACATTCGAACCTCCCTTATTGTCTTGGACACTAATTAATCAATTAAAAAATAATGTCAATATTCATATAAATGTTCAATTGCATAAACTAATTAAATGTGTAAGCAAAAATTGAGATGCCACCTATACTAGTTGCCAAGATGATTCTTGCTTAGAAGTTTTTTTTTTTAAAAAAAATATTAGAAGAGCTTTATGAAATAAGTTCAATAGGTAATTTTTTGAATATAAATAAATATTTTATGTTTTAATTCTTATAAATAATAAAAATATGTGTTTGAGATGAATGCAATTTATTTGAAAAAAATAGTACTATGAAAAATAATAGAAAGAACTTACATATTTACTACATTTTTTAAAGTACTCACATGCTTTCTTAAATATACTCATATGCTTTCTTATGTATAGAGTTAATGTCGCGCCCCCGAGTGTAATGCCCCAAAACATGGGGTTCATTGACAACCCGTCAACCTGCGAAATATTCGTGGATGTCGGGTAACCCGACACCACTTACGAAAATCGGACAGATTCTCCTTTGTACGGGGAGCTCTACCAAAGGTATAAAACCTGTCCTAACAATTTACAATAACCACACATAGTCGCATGCGGAGTGAAATAATGGCCTTTGGGCTGTGCATTAACTCTTTTAAAATCATCAACTATATATAATAGTTTAGGTTAATAAATCACTCTTAATCGATATATATTAAAATGTACCATTTCTAATACATGTTATACAAAAGTAGTTCTGCCTTGGCCCAGAATCTTCCTAAACGCGGCTTCTAGTGGCGTAGGTCATCATCACGCTCCGTATGCAGAAATGATGATCCCTTGACGGGGTGAGCAAAGTAAGTAAGAAGTGTTCACTTACATGGGTTCTCCTTTGAGTGCACATGTCATGACAAAGCAAATCTTGTCCCCAAGCAATTACATGGGCCCTGCTTCCGAATGTCTACGTGCGTCTGGCGTATCAGAGTCCTCAGACTCCCTCACACATGCAATCCAAATGCGAGTAAAATCCACGAGTTTTCAAAACAAAAGCTTTTTGTTCTCGAAAACTTACTCTAGAGACCGGTAAATATATTGGACTACCCTCGAGACGAATTGTTGGATACTTGCTTGGCTTGATCATAGTCATCCAAAAGTGATCGGTTAGGCGACTCTCAATGGTTCTTGGAGAAATCTTCCTTCGAAATTCCTTTCCATGTGAACATTTTTCGTTTTGTTTCTTTCATGTCATGCGCTCCTCCTAATATTCCCAGGGTCTTGCTGTCGTATGGGCTCATTGCCCAATCTAAACAAACTCCATGCTAAGTTGTCGACTTGTCAATCCCGAGGATGACATGAGCTCGACATGTCATGATCCTCGAGTCCCTTTGTGGTAGAGTCCTCAAGATCTACAACTGCCGTCACGACATATCATCCTATCCTGCCATAATCCTTGGGGAGAACTCACATCTGAGCTCCTCTAAGGTCTCAACCTCACGTGACTCATCCTGTGTCTGGCCCGATGAATGAATCTGCCTTGCAAAATCAAATAACACTCTTGCTCGCGTGGCGAGATACTTAAAAATGTACCTGTATGACTAGTTAGATCTGGCGGCTCGGTCGGTGGTGTGATGGTGTAGACACGCCTGAACCTGACGTCGGCGCACAGCAGGCCTCGTCCTCGCCTCGACCACGCCTTTGGCCTCTGGCTTTGTGTAACGGAGGTGCCGTGCAGCTCACAGGAGGCTGGCCCCGCTCCTGCAGCACATCTCAGGCGTGGAGGAATATCTTTGCTCATCCTCTCTGTCCCTCTTCTTGACGGGGGCTGCGTTGTCGGCCGCAGGATCCACTGTCTGCGAGGCGATCTCTCCTCATATGTCGGCTCTTGCTTGATGGTAGCACACCATCTACCGGTCGACTAACCTTTGATCTTGTCACGGCTCAGATAAGCGCGACCTTGAACCAGCGTGAACTCGAGCTCTGCGCCTTTCTGGCCCCGGAAGAAGAGCGCTCTCCTTCCTTTTCTTCTGTACCGCATCTGAGTGCTCAGAGCATCCTCGATCTCTCTCTACATGGTCGGGTTATCCCGTAAGTGGGTCCGTGTCGCGTAGGCGAAGTCACTGCGATCCTGCCCACGAGAATGGAAAGCGGCCCCGTTCTCGGATCTGCGACCTTGGCCGTGTCGGGTGGCCCGCGTGGTCATCGGCAAAAGCTGGACTAGCTCAGGTGGTTAATACATGCTCCCATCACGGTCATGGAGTCCCTGCTTGGTACACAGGAACTCCTGAGCCTTCGCATGTCTTGCAGTATCCGAAAAATATTTACCCGTGAAACGACTCCTGGAGTCTGCCCGTATCATTGCCCCCCTCTAGGTCTCACAGGGTCTTTACTTGGATCCGCCCATACTTGGGCCTCACCCTCTAGGCTGGGCAGTTAATGATCCCAATCTGATGGGTGTCGAGAGGTAATCTCCATAGCCTCCCAACACCTTCTCGATCTACATAGACCAATGATATACCCTTGTGGATCTCCTCCCCTGTGAATGTTGGAGGATGATGTACTTACTAAGCCTCTGGGAGTTTACTGGATCTGCTCCTAACACTTGGCTTGTGCAATAAGACTGTGTAATACCTACAACCTTAGCAAAAGCCTGTTGATCAAACACTAGTGGTGCTTGGCTAGCACCTTGTGGACGCCCTCTACGTCCTTGCCCTTGACTAGCCATCTACACATGTCAAATGACAAGTTAAATTCCTAATGCAGTATCTCTAAGGTGTAAACACACCTCGAGACACTATTCATATACAAAAAACATTTATTTCATACACTATGTCCCTTCATTCTTAGGTAATGCAAGACAATTATTTCATATATTAAACCATATGCAAAAAAAAAAAAAATTATTTTATTTTATTTAATTTAAAAAATTTTATTTTATTTTAAAAAAGATTATTTTATTTTATTTTATTTTTTTGAAAACCTCATGCATAGTGCTCATGAACAGTGTCCCAAACAGTGACTTAGAGCGATTAGCGAGTCAAAGAATGGGTTAAGATTGCACGGTGCACACCACGACCAGCTGCGCTCTTGCGCTGGGACATTGTATTGGCCGTCTCGTCGCCCAGCGCATTGGCCCCGTCGATGTCGAGTCGGTGCCGGCGTGTTGCGCATTGTATTGTCGCGCAGGGTGCCATGTCGCGCGCCCTCTTGCCTTTGTGTCGTGGCGCATCCTATCGCCGTCTGAAACCAATGTCATTCTGCTTAGGTATCGTCGGGCGTGTCGACCTTACACCCGATGCCAAACCTCTGTCAAGATCGTGTTTGTATCGTGACACGCCTAACCAACCGGATTACGCTTGTCATGATATAAAGGCTGTATCATTGACATAACCCCAATGACAGTCCTCGCTCACGTCACGATACAAACTTTGTATCGACCTCCACCGGCGGGCCGTGCTCGCGTGGCTGCCCGGTCGATATCGCGACCTTATCTCGACCATGTTCGCGGCATTGCTTCCGTAGGTATCTTAGCTTGCCCGGTAGTGTCGTGGCCCCCTTTCTTTGCGCTGACCATACTTGTTCACGATACAAACCATTGTATTGTGACCTAAAGCTGGAGGATGGGTAGTAGCCCAGCTTCCCAGCACAAATTTTTTTTTTTTTTTTTTCACATCAATTTTTTTTTTTCATTTGTTCCAACTATTAGAAGACCCAAAAAAAAATTCTGTGTTTTTCATTCATTTTTGGAAAATCACCTAATATATATATATATATATATATATATATATATATATATATATATATATATATATATATATATATATATATATATATATATATATATATATATATATATATATTTTTGTAAGAAACCTTAGAAATTTTTTTTTCTTCACATCATTTTTTTTTATATTAAATTCTGGACTATTTGCCCAAAATTTCTCAACCTCCTAAGGTTTTTATTTCTCCTATGCTATTTATCAAGCATACAATTCATACAACCATACATCATACACAACACTCATGTTATGCACACCATTCACACATAAACACAATATGTCACGGTGTTCTAACAGGTAAAGTCCTAGGTATATCGTATACTAGCGTACACTCAGGCTCCTAAGTTAATTGTTTACGTAGGCTACGTCTGCGGGGTGTGGCCATTACCACTGAATCGAGTGCGTTGACAACCGTCGACTGGAATATTCGTGGATGCCAGTGCTGACACCATTTACAAAAATCGGGCAATGTCTCCTTTGTCGCGAAGTCTCGCCACAGTATAAACACATGCAGCAATTTACAATGACTACCACAGGGGTCCACATGCGGTAAAATAATGGCGGCAGGTACGCCGTGCTCTACCAATGCATCAACTATATACAATAGTTCGAGTTAATAAATCACTCCAATCGATATATTAAAATGTACCATTTCTAATACATGTTATACAAAAAGTTGCTACCAAAGCCACAACCGACTTTCTTCTTAGCGGCCTCAAGCGTAGTCGCTGCAGCTGGCCTTGGTCCCATCACATAACTCCACATGCGCCGAAATAGTGATCATAAAGGGGTGAAGCCAGCGATAGAGATAATTTCTACGTAGGTTACTCCCCACCTAAGTGCACATGCAATGTCAAACAATCACATCCAAATTACATGAACCTACTCGAGTGTCTACATGCCCAATACCGTGTCTAAGTCTGTAGGCTCCCTCACGTATCGCCTTAAGCCAAATCACGAGTAAAATCATAGTTTTCAAAATAAAGCTTTTTGTTCTTGAAAACTTATTACAGATTCGGTAAATATGTTGGACTACCCTCAGAAGTAAATTCTTCGGATAACGCTTGAAAGCAGTCATAGTCCTCATCAGTGATACGTTGGACTGACTCTCCAAGAGCAATTCTTCGGAAAATCTTGTCGAAATTAAGCTCCCCTTGAACATTTTCGTTTTGTTTTCTTTCATATGTGCACTCACTCCTAATATTCTAGGGTGCCCCAGTGCATATGGAATGCATTATACCAATCCCAACAAACTCATGCTAATATATAACATGGATATACTACAACATAATTAATCCATAAAATCATATTTTTAAATTCTGTCAATAACACCAAAATTAGCTCATATGGGCTAATTAACAAACACAAACAATTCATTTGAATCACTCAACATCATAAAAATCACACCAAAAATAACGTCACTATTCACATGAACAATGAAACCCTCGGGTTGGCATTCCTGACCACCTAAATAGATTTCTCATGTATTCAAGCTTTTTGAGATCGAATTCTTCTTAAAACAAGCGCGAGGTAGTAGCAGTTCACGTGACTCTTAGCCAAGAATAACACAAGTAGGAAGAAGATCCTACCTCTTGGGTTCGAGACTCCACCAAATCGGAATGTCCCACGCATAGCCCTCACCGCGTAGATCGACTTGCTTCTTGCTCACGTCGAACGACGATCCGTCCCATTTACCAAATTTAGAGAGAAGAACTCATTCTCTCTCTAAAATCTAAAATCCACATACTTGCACCTCTGCATGTTTTGGCTCTCAAAGCGAAGAAGATAGACACTATTTGCTTTGTCTTTATTCTCATTAACATTTGCAAAAATTCCCGTCTTGTCCATGTCTGGTTTTTGACACTTGGCAATAAGCCATTCATTCCATTCTCTCTCTAATCAAGCAACATGTGTCACATGAGTACGCTTCATAGTAGGTGACTTTGTCACATCACATGTCTCAAACCCAGTTTTGCGACGATCGACCTTTCGATAAGCGGCAGTGAAATTATTGTCTCGAAATTCGACGAAATTCGACATGTTAAACTAGATTTCGCGAGATGATTCCAACGGTGAAGTTCGTTTTGTCATCGAGATCTAGAAAAATTTTGGATTTTACCAGTACCATTTACCATTTTTTTCAGGGTGGAATTTTCACCGGGTCTTCACTTAGAGTCAGGCAGAAAGGTGAATCGGATCGACGGACGCGTAAATCACTTGTCAAAACATATTTAATATAAAATACATATATATGAATATGTGATATCATTACTAATACATTCATTAATATGAGAAATATACATCATATCATTTCAAGACTACCCATATATATTCTTTAATACAATATATTAATTGTAAAACTTGAGAAAATTCAATTTTTACAGTAATAACGATAATTTGGTGGAAAAATCCTAAAATTTTTCTAGATTTGGATAATGGCTGAGACTTTACCATTGGAATCGTCTTGTGAAATCTAGCTACTGCATTGAATTCCGAGATAGTCGGAATTTCATGTTTTTCGAGGCACCGAGGGTAGTATGAGACACTTGGCGTTTGATGAGTGGTTTACAGTGTGCCACGTGTCAAGTGAAGAGTAGGTCAAACAAAGAGCCTAAGTGGGACCTGCGAGGACATGTGGCAACACCTGGTGGAGAAATCCAGGTAGATGGATAAGGTGATAAAGGTAATCCAGGAGCCAGTGGGGTATTGACATGTGGCAAAAGTACTCTCCAAACTTGACTTAGACCCGAACAATTCGAGGGAGGAGGAAAGAAAGGAAAGGAAAGGGAGAGAAGAGAAAACAGAAGAGCTCCATATTCTCTCTAGGTTTCCACGACTATTGAATAAACGGTTCTCGGATCAAGAGAGAGAAAAGTGCTTCCACAGCGCCAAAGAGCCCCAGTAGAGACCAGAAACGGGGAGTTTTGACAAACTCCAAGAGGTAGGTCTTCTCTTACTTTGGTTATTTTCTATCCTAAGGGTTGTGTGGTGGTGTCTTGCCCTAAGGGAAATGTTTGGTGTCATTTTGAACTAAGGGAAGTTACCCTATTTTGATCATAAGCATTAGCCGGACTTTAGGACTGGTTTTTTGGTGGAAAATAAAGGGAATTTGGTAGTGAGTCCCTCACGTAAATTGTAGCCACATCAGTGAACTTTATGTTAGACATTTGAATTTCCCAAATCGGACCTTTGTAGCCCAAGTTATGGTTCGTTTACTCTTAACAGTCTAATTGGAAGGGCTAATGGCTAAGTTAAATTCGGCCAGAGCTAGCGGCTAGGGTGCGACCCGACTAAAACTAAGTCGATGACTCTTAGAGCTAGAATCATTGACTATCATCTCAGAATTGTTAGAGGCTGAGCGGTTGGAGTCGAATGGGCAGGATGAGTCATGAAACTAAAGTCAGCTAGATCAGGCCCCAGCTAACGGTTAGAATCGATCGGTACAGTGAGTTGAGGTCAGGAGCAGGTTGCGGTTAGGGTCAGTCAGTTGGATTCATGTGTGACCTCCAACTTCAGACGACCATAACTTCTTTGTCCAAACTTCGTTTCGAGTGTTCTTAGACTCTATGGAAAGACCATTGAGTCAAAATTCTAGCCATATTCCTTTGGAGGATAGTGGGTGAACATAACCTGTTGAAATCTATGTTTTCAGGAGTTGGCAGTGCAAATTTGTTTGATCAGATTTGGTAAATTTACTCGTGTGTGACCTCCCGGCAGACCATAACTTCTTCGTCAGAACTTTGTTGCAGATCGTTCTTGAGGCTCACATGGAAGCCCGGTAGTCAATATTCGACCATATTTTGTGGAGGATAGTGGGTGAACATAACCTTCTAAAATCTATGTTTTTTCAGGGCTGTTGGTCGGCTAGGGTTGGCTATTCATGTGTGACCTCTAACTTTGGACGACCATAACTTCTTCGTTCGAACTCCGTTTTGGGTGTTCTTGGACTCTATGGAAAGCCCATTGAGTCAATATTCCATCCATATTCCTGTAGAGGATATTAGGTGAACATAACCGAACACTGTGTTTGGTGTTCAATGGTGTGTCGTGGGTACACGGTTATTAATCAACACTACGTTTAGTGTTGGATTGGGTGGGCTCGATTAATGGGGGCAACGTCCAAATGAGTTGCACAAAATATGAAAATAGTAAAAGACAATATGTGCTCGGTATCAGCAAGTTGGGATAGATTCCCCGGGGTGAAGAGCCCAAATTTATTGAGTTGAACATGATCGTGCATTGAGTGAAAGCGTCGAGAGATAATACGGGCTTGTGGAACCACGTGGTCTGACACAGTATCATACCCTGTGAAGCAAATTACAAATGAAAAATATGGTATGAAATGTAATGAGTCAAAGAAGTGATCATTGGATGTCATGGAAAATGACGGTTGTTCACACGTAGGCTTAGGCATTGTGTGAGGGAGTCGGTGAGGACTCGGGACATGGGATAGGGTGAGTCACATTCTCATCCATGGCATGTAGACATTTGAGTAGGAATGTGCATATTTTACTTGAATGTGTGTGTGTTTGATCACTACATGAGCACTTAGGTGGGGAGTAACCCTTGTAGGAGATTATAACTACTAGGCTTTGCTCACCCTATCGTGGGACCCCCCTTTCAGGTACAAAGCGATGCTCCTTAGAGGCGGCAAATCCCGAAGAGCCAGGGTTGGCCGGCGCAACGATTTTGTAAATATGATAGAATAATCTAGTTTTAATATATTTTGTAAAAGTTCAAGGTTTGCACTTGCATCATTTGTGATATTATAAGTGGTTATTTGTAAGAAAATTATACAGAAATGGTTCTCGATATATGAGACATGTGAGTGTGATATTGGAGCACCCAGATGTCTGGGGTTCATGGTGACGGTTGTCAACGGGACCCGAGTTAAGCGTCACGGCTGAGCCGAGCTTAGGTAAGCGATTTACCTAGGGTGCTTGGGTGTGGGTATCCATAAGTATGGTCGATACCGGCTTCACGACGATATCGGAGGCATGGGTACCTGATACCACCGAGCAGGGACATGGGTTTAGGCCGTGGTCATTGGAATTATTATGCGATATGAGCATACAACGATGTCAGGGTTTAGGTATGTGATTACCTAGGTAGTCACGGAATAGGGTTAGAACACTGCATGCATTGTGTTTTTATATGTGCTTTGGTGTATAACATGATGTGTGTTGCATGTTGTGTGCATTTATGCGTGATTGGATATAAATGGTATATGGAACACTAGGGTTAGAAAACATAACCTTAGGGGTTGAAAATAATAATGAACATGAAAATTTCGGAAATCGAATTGAATCGTATTAGTGGTTGGCAGTTAACACCACTAAGGAAAAATGGGATGAAAGGGTTAGTACATGATGATTGGAATTACAATGTGGTGGCATATGCTCACCAGTTTGGATTGGAAAAAAAAAGAAACGTAATTTTCTATTTGACAAGTGTAGATGGAAAATTGAGAAAGAGGACGTGGAGACGGTGGACGGGACAACAACCAACCACCTCTGGCCCTTGATCAACAAGCCTTACGTGTGAAGGCTATAAAGTGTTACGACCTTCTTTGCCTTGATGCGACGGGTGTTATTCTTGCCACCGTCGCGCCTGGTAGTATTCTGCACAGGAACGAGAGGGGTTAAGTAGCCTCCAGAGATCCGAGGCACACTTTCCTTCGGCCCTCGAGAGAGGGGGAGCCCCAGAGGTGACGGGTCATTATTCCTAACTAGTTGGGAAGGATGTAGACGCTAGTAGCAAGAAGAGGGAGAGCCAACCTTCTTCTAGCTCCAGGATGAGGCTAAAGACTTATGTTCCTCATGGACCTCGGGCGCGGTGCGTGACCACCGAGGCTAAGGCGAATTCGATCATCGGGGTGGGAGACCTTCTGAGGCTCTAGCTGAGTCGGGCGAGGTGTGTTTCCATTGCCACCAACTTAGGCATTATAGACGGGATTTTCCATAGAGACGAGATCCACAGGGCATGGCACCACAGTGATCATGAACAGGACTTGTCGACGGATTCGTTCCTCTTTTGCGGCATGGAGCGAGGAAGCTACCGCAGTACTCACTGGTCGGATGAATCACATAGGCCGGGGCTGTGGTCGGGACTTTTAGCCATGGGTGGGTGATATGCTACCATTGTCGTCATCTGGACACAAAGGGAAGGATGTCCTTAGAGGCGGGGATCTGTGAATGCAGTAGCAGGTTGGGATTGTTGAGCGGCACGGTATATAAAGTGCGTTTCACGACTCTCACAAGTGTCGTTTAAATTTAGATGCATCATCTTTTTTTTTTTTTTTTTTATACTTCTTTGTTGCATCTAGTGTTGATGTTTGAGGCTTAGAGGTGGAAACCCTAGAATGGCAGTGTATGTAAATTCTTCCTTAGGAAGTAGGGTGAGTGTTGATCAGATATGTTGGGATTGTGGTCGGAGATCGGGTTCTACTCATTTGTGGTTTGAGGTCATGGATATCAGAGTTCAATGACATCCTTAAGGTGGAAGATAAAGTTGGCGACGTAGAGTCGTCATTGATTGTGGTAGCCAGGTGGAGTTACACTTTGCACACGAGGAAAGTGTGTGTTACATTTTAGAGGGAGAAACATGATGCTTTACCTCGGGCGTACGATTCCGGATGGCATGGGCCGGTTAGGGTAGGGTTGGCTTCGCAGCCTTACCACCACGAGGAATGAGGGAGACGGGATTTGAGTCTACCTCGGGTGGTTTGCGAGTACAAGGAAAGAGGTCAAATTTTGAGTGGAATGACTTGTGTGAGAAGGCATTCTAGGAATTGAAAATGAGGCTTACTTAGAGGCTCTATTCTAATAGTCCGAAGGGACCAGAGGTACACGATGTTTTGTGATACCTTGAATGTGGTAGGGGATGCATCTTGATACGATCAGAAGGTGATAACTTGGATTTACAAACGGATGAAGAATCCTGATAAATTACCCCACACTGCCAGCAGTTCATGACCTGATCCTTTGCCAAGATTTGGCGCTACTATCTATACGATGAACAATTTGAGATGTTTTCAGACCACAAAAGTCTAAAGTATATCTTTACGCAGCAGGACTTCAATATAAGGCTTTATATGGGAAGCAGTATGGTCGCCAAATTCTTTGGGCAGAGGTGGGAATAAGCTCCAAATCCACTTTGAGTCGGGATTTGATTAGAGACACCTCGAAGAGGTGGGTTTAATCTGGCAATCTTCACTACGGCTGGTGGTGAGGCTCTCGACTCAGCGGCGTCGACCTCCCAGAGTTTGAGGTGGGTGATCACGTCTTCTTGAAGGTGATGTCTAAGAGAGGAGCGGTCAGGTTTGGAAAGTGAGGAAAGCTTTCGCCAAGGTTCATCGGACCCTTCGAGATACTCGAGAGGGTGGAGCCTGACTGGCGTGGGATTGGCATTACTAGCCTAGTATGTGCGGGTGTTCATGAGGGTGTTCCACATCTCCATGCGCCCGCAGAGTATACTCAGGATCCGGCTCGTAGTGGATTGGGGGAGATTCTTTGTTGATATAGGCGGGACCTTCGAGGAGGGACCGGTATGTATCTTGGTGTCAGGATGGGTTTGCGATCACAGGCCAAGAGAGGTAGTGAAAGTGTTGTGGCAACAGGTGGAGTGGAGGAAGCGACGTGGGAGGAAGAGGGACACGATGAGGGCCACTACCCTTTCCCACTTTGAGGGACGAAGGTATGGTTTAGTCATTTAGTGATTAAATAGCTAGTCGTAAACAAATGTGGTTGTGAGTGGTGGCTGCCTTTGTGATTAGATCGTGTATGTGTGTGAAATTTGGGACAGAAGAATACTGCCCAAGGGAAGAATGTAAGAACGAAAAAATTCAAATTTACAGAAAATTAAAGCAGTGTTCAGTGAGAAAATCCTAAATTTTCTAGATCTCATATGAAGAACGGACTTCACTTAGTTGGAATTGTCTCATGAAATCAATACACGTCCGAATTTACGTCGAATTAGAACGGTCAATTTCATGTTTTTAGAGGCGTAGGGTATCTGGAGACACTTGACACGTGATGGGTGGTTTTCACGATTATGCCACGTGTCAAGTCAGTAAGTGGAGTCAGCCAGAAGCCCAAGTGGGACCCATAAGAACATGTGTAGCACATGTTTTGGAGAGAAATTCAAGGTAGATGGATAAGTTGATAAGGGTAATCGAGACAGTGAATTGTGGCAAGCTGTGGCAAAAAGTATTCTCGGGTGGCTGTTCACGTGTGACCTCAACCGGATGGCTATAACATAAATTAAATTGCTCAGTTCGGGTGTTCTTAGACTCTATGGAAAGCCTATTAGTCAAAGTTCTGCTCCTATATCTTTGTGGAGGGCAGTGTGTGACCATAACCTTGCCAAAGTCTATGTTTTATACCCAGTGTGCTGGTTGCTTGGTTGTGTCAATGTACATAGCTGGGTTTTGACATGACCATTGCATGACATGTTGTAGGCTATTGTATTGGGTAGGAATTGCCATGAGTTAGCCTAAGGAAGGTTGTGTGACGTCATTTGCTTAGTCATGGATTGATGGATGCGAATATGCTTTATAGGAAATATGTGTATATATATATTGACATGAAATATATGAAACTTATATGCTTACAATATATGTTTGCATGGTAATTGATATGAAATACAATTGATAAGAATGGTTCATGTAGTGTGCATCATACATGGAACATGAGAAATTGCAGTTGCATAATTGCATTGCATATGCACTAGAACATCGCATGGCATGGGTGTGAGTGCAGAGTAGAGATCGACACTGTCTTTGGTGTTCGATGATGTGTCGTGGGTACACGGTTATTAATCAACATTGCGTTTGGTGTTAGATTGGATGAGCTCGGTTAATGGGACAACGTCCAAATGAGTTGCATGAAATACGAAAATAGTAAAAGACAATATGCGTTGGGTATCGATAAGAGTTAGGGATGAATTGTGAAGACCCGAGAATTTGATGAGGTTAGACATGATGCCGTGGTGGCCGTAGTGGGCTTGGGAATTATTGATGCGACTGAATCCACTACCCATAACAGGTGCAAAGTGCCAGTGAAAATGGTTATGAAATGTAATGAGTCAAAGAAGTGATCATTGGATGTTATGGAAAATGACGGTTTTTCACACGTAGGCTTAGGCATTGTGTGAGGGAGTCGGTGAGGACTCGAGACATGGGATAGGGTGAGTCACATTCTCATCCATGGCATGTAGACATTCGAGTATGAATGTGCATATTTCACTTGAATGTGTGTGTGTTTGATCCTTTGTATGAGCATAGGTGGGGAAGTAACCACGCAGGAAGTGCTCGCCTGCGGGTTTTGCACTCGCTGTCAGTGGGACCTTTCGTACATGAGAAGGCAGCTCATTCGAGGCCATGAGTACGAAGAAAATTTGGGTTGTGGCCTTAAACTGATTTTTGTAAAATATATTATAACAATCTAGTTTTAATATGTTTTGGCATGTAAAAGTGTAAAGTTTAGTACATCGAGCTCTTGTGAAATATTATAAGAAATTGGTTATTTATGAAAATTATATAGAAATGAATTAACTGATATATGAGACATGTAGTATGACAGACACCCGATATCACGAGATTAAGTTGGCGGGTTGTCAACGGGACCCAGGATTAAATCTGTAACCCTAAAGTGACATTATGCATTTCGAAACATTTACAAAATATTATTGGAGTTCACCTTCTTGCTGCGAAGACTAAAATCTTGATTTCCTGAAAATAATCACATGATATCATGAAATGAAGTGGTATGCTGAAGCGAGCATTTTCGTACACCTGAAGCTGTGTGTGATGACTCTATGCTCGGTCTTCGAGTCTTACCATTATCTACGTTACTGCTCGTGCAGAAATTAACGCTAAGCATTTTCATCTTTAGTGATTAACACATTTATTCAATGTCAAACAATCAACACAACATATATATGTACATATAAATAATATTTGGCTACATGCATATTACTCATCATAGTTACATTCAACATATTTTTCCAAACAACATTTCAACATCACTGCTCCCGTGATCATTACAATATTTATATATATAATATTTATACTAGTTTAACATTCATTTATTTTATCTACGCATATAAAAACACGATAATTCACGTCTTTCTTACTTTTCATATAGTATTTTTTGTCACAACACAATTCACAGTTGTTCAACTCTGTTTGTCCTTAAAACGAATCTAATAGAAAATTTTGGTGCGGGGATATGAGTGTAGCCCAGTCCTCTTGAACTCTTGATCGAGTTTAACACTTTAATAACTTTCAGTAACGTCATTTGGGCTATGGACAGGATTATTTTACATTACATTTTGTGCGCACTAAGTACTATCTGGAGTGAGCCTTTCTGGTTGGTATGTCACTATAAAACATATCATTGCAATCTTGCTACATTTATCCTTATTGGTATACGATCTATCTAACTTCGAATATGGCTTGGCTAACATTCTCTTAAAGAGGGCATTAATAATTCGTCATATTAAAGTTAGATTATATTCTGGGAATTCCATAATAACAAGTTTGACAATATACCTACTTTACCTATGTTAATATCAGTTAACTACATTTAAAAACCAATTTATTCCAGGTGATAATTTTGCACAAAAGTTACGTAATCTCAAAAACACAATCAGCATTTGTATAATCCAATCACTTTTCTTCATTTAACTCACTTACTTTGTAGTTTATGCACTATTTCCATTACAAACCTTTGTGATTTGGAAACATAATTTAAACACATACATGTAGTAATTTGCACAGATTAACCATACATTCCACCTTCCCACGGGAGTACATTTGGCTGCATGATTCATGCATTAACATACATTGCCTTCCTTTTCATGTTAATCCACTTGAGATCAATTAACCAACACCCAAACAATTTTATTATGGTTCAGCCAAAAGCACACATACAAATTTTATATATCAACACTTGAGTTTGATAATGAAATAAACAAACAAAGCAAGAAAGAGAAATGTGAAGAACAAACCAAAAGAGTTGTCGATTCTTGTCTTCTATCCTTTGAATCCCGATTTTTGCTCAAGTTTTATCATCACCAGCCCCTAATCTATCACAAATTGTCACAATCAGAGAATAAACAAAAAAAAAAATCAGTCGTGCATGCTAGGGTTTCTGGTTAGCATTGATTTCTACCCAATACACCTTCACTTGTAAAATTTTCTGAGAACAAATGAGCCATATTTTACCCAAACTTCCTTCAAGAAAATAATAGCTCTATGAGTCTATTTTTAGTAGAAATTAAGTCTGTCTCATTTGGATCATTACAGCTTAACTTATAGCGAAACACAAAACTATACCAAAATAGAGGATAACTTAATGATTTTACCCCTTAATTTTCACTTAAGTCAGCAGGGGACTTAGGGTCCAGGTTTGATTCTTAGTGCCTTCTATAATTTTGTAGGTTTACCTCTTAGGGTTCTTTAACAACCGGAATTACTGAATTTGGATGACTAATGGCCAAGTTATGACCAAAACAAAAACATGACACAACCCATAAATTTTCCTATTTCTAGACTCTATTTTGGTCCATCTCGGAAACACCAACATACTTGCTCTTTCTCGACCGCTTTAGGTCTCTATTTCCTTTAGATATTTTCAGCCATGATTCTTATGCACCATCTCAAATTGGAATCATCCAATTTGGAGTTCAAGAGGCCAAGTTATGGTCATAACAAAATCATGGGTTTTAGGAAAAAAAAACTTTGACAACAATTCCCTTCAAAACCTATACATCTCTTTTTACACTTCTTGGTCTTTAAGACCCCACAAGTAAAAAAAAAAAACAATCCAAAACAATACAACTCCAATTCAAGAACAAATTACCTAAAGATGGAAGAGTTAGGTTCTCCCTAAGCACAAAAACGAAAATGAGTTAGGACTTTCCTAACAATAAAAAAGGAGAATCCATACCTTGCTTTCTTCTTAAAACCTTCTAATCGCTTTCTTTTTCTTCTCTTTTCTTGCAAAACTTTGAACAAATGGAGAACAATCATTAACAATGTAACATCCCAAAAAAATAACCTTCTTGTCTTATTATTTTACCTTATAGTATTATATGCTATTATAAATTTTTATTTTATATATTTGTTATTTTATTGGTTTTAAGTGATAGAAATAAAGGTTTTTAAAGTGAAAAAATAAAAAATAAAAAAATAAAACCGGAATTAAAACAAGAGTCAAGGTTAAATTGATAAAATGTAAAAATGAGGACCTAAAGGTCATAAATGAAGAAGAGTATATGCCAAAGTAGAAATGTGATAAGTTGTTATGCAAATGAAATAGAAATGAAGGGCTTTAATGCAAAAATGAAAAAAAGAAAGCCAATAGGGGAAGGCCAAACAAGGCCTTATACAAGATAAGGATAAGACCAAATTTGGTCTAGTGAAATGAGATAAATTCTCATTTTGGGCAAAAGGGGAGCTAGGGGTTATGGGTTCACATTTTGGAGAGAAGAAGATCAAATTTTGGTGATTGCTCTTCAATGGCTTTGGAGATCTACTTGTGTTTGCAAAGAAGAAGAAGAGGAGGAAAGGTGAAAGGAAAGTTCAAGAAGTCCAAGTAGGGCTACGGTTGAGAGAGAGGGAGAAGCCATCTTTGAACTCTACATATTCTTGAAGAGGAAGGAAGAAGGAAAGCTAGAGGAGTGTTAAAAATGATTAAGGTATGGATACTTGTCTAAGTTTGGGTATGGATTCACCCATTTGCTTGTTAGCAACCCTCCTAACTCCCTCTTTGATTGTGTTAGGATTGGTAAAGCCATAATTCAATATATATATGTTTGAGTTAGAGTTCAAGCAGCCTTTTTCTTTGATTAGGATTGGTTTTGAGGAATTTTTGTATAAAGGAAATGTTGGGGTTTTAGGGGAGATGCTGTCAATTTTTTTCCAAAACCCATGTTTTTGTTTGGGCATAACTTAGCCATTACTCATCCAAATTAAATGATTCAAATTTATGGGTAAACTAGACTTGTAGGAGAACAAATTTTTATTGAAATAAGTGTATTCAAATTTGGACCCCATTGAAATTTATCAGCGACTCTTTTAGAGCCAAATTACGAGTTGCATTTTTTAGTGCAGTTTTTGGTGTTTAGGTCATAAGTTGAGTTTCACTCATCCAAATTGCGTGATTCAAATTTTTGGGTAAACTAGACTTCTAGGAAAACAATTTTTTTTTTAAATAAGTGTTTCAAATTTGGACCCTATTGTACCTAAAAATTCGTCTAAGGGGAACTCTATTTGTAGGAAATTTTTGGTTATGTTTTGAAAATAGAGTAGTCCCGGTTGTTTAAGACATATCTTAAAGGTTTGATTGCTCGAGGTGCGATGATTCAATTTCTCACTGAAAATAGACTCCTTAGAACTATCATTTTCTTGAAGGAAGTTTAGGAAAAATATGGCTCATTTGTTCCCAGAAAATTTTACAAGTGAAGGTGTATTGGGTAGAAATCAACCCTAACCAGAAACGCTAGCATGCATGGCTGATTTTTCTTTGGTTGTTCTTTGATTGTGATGTATTTGTAATGGATTAGGGGCCGTTGATGATAAAACCTAAGCTAAGATCGGGATACAAGGAATAGGAGTCAAGAATCGACAATCTTTTTGGTTTGTTCTTCATACTTTTCTTCTTGTTTCAAGTTTTGTGTTTGTTTGTCAAACAAATCTAGAATGTTTGTTATGAAATCTGCATTTTTAGTTTGAAACAAGTTCAATCTGAAATGTTTGACAAACATCTGCATATGTGCTTCTATTTGAACCATAAATGAATTTGTTTGAGTGTTGGTTGATTGATTTATAAATGAACTATGTAGTGACAAACATGACGGGATTCATGTATGTACAAGCGAATTCGTCGAGAATGTTAATTGTATTGTAGAAATGTGAAAATGGTATTGTAAATGACTAATTATTAATGCCCTTAAGAGAATGTTAACCGTCATGTTTGAGTAAGATAGACTGGGTATACCAAGAAGGGTCACGTAGCAAAGATCGCGAACTTAAATGATTTATAGTGGCATACCGATATGTAACCCAGCGGGACAGTATCGGTAGTGTACACAAAATGCAAATGTAAAATAACCAATCCGTAGCCCAGTGGAACAATATTGAGTTATTCAATGTTTTATACTAGGCCCAAGAGCCCCGTGGATCGTGTCGGTGATTCCGTATCCTTTTTTCAAGTTTGGGTAAATGACCAAAGTTTTGGTTAGATTGAGTTAAGGGCAAAATGATTAATAATTGTGTGGATTGTGTGAATTGAGTTATGAAAAGAATAATAAAACATGGGAGCATGAAAGATGAGAATGATTGTATTTCTATATTTGAGACAAAATGAAAGTATGTTAAAGTACTATAAAATGGTATATTTATAAATATTGCATGGATCATGTCATGCCCTACTCCCAAATTACGGAAGATGTAGGGCCTGCATGGACCGAGATTCCTTTACTCGACTTTATGACATCAGGGCCCATTTCAATAAACAAATCCATATATCATAATATAACTTGTAAAACTACCACCGTAGTGGTGTTTAAAGCCGTCCTCGCATATACACATGCCCAGTCCCATTTACTTGGCTTACACAACCTCCACTATTACAAAACTTTACATTTAACATTACAAAACAGAATAAAAAACTTACATTAGGTGGACTCTTATCACTGGGTCGGGTCGCGATGCGTAATGCTTCCGATGTCCCTCTTCGCACCTACACAGACGAACACTCAGGTTGTTTATAGCTTAAAGGGGAAACAGATATCAGTATATGACCACTTGTGAGTGGTCCACAAATTACAAGATACATATATCATAATGCATATGTCGAGTTTACGATAATGTAATTCTATACGTAGTTTTCATATAACATAATTCTTATAACTAAATTTCATATCTCCCATAGGAGTTCAGATCAGAGATCTTGTATAGAAGGTACCCGTAGGTACATTACAAAACAAAACTGATTTCTTATGCTTTCTTCTTGTTCATTATTCAGATTCTTATCATATAAATGTTTGTATGTTTAGACCAATAACAATGAATAAGAGGGATGCAACACAATAGATACCCAAAGAAAATCGTATTAATATCAATAGAGACGGTTCCACGTGAATGAGATGTCATAGCACAATGCAGAGTGTTGCCAGACTGAAAAGAGACGGCCTGCCCACGCAATGCGGTTATGTCGTAGCACTATCAAGAGAGTGTCAGTCGAGACCGAACGTATACATGCCTATTCATTCACTATTCGGTCTCCAATAGACATACAATTATATCTATTACCGAGCTTGTTATATTGTTCTTAAGACAGTAATAAAATAATGTATGCCCACGACAGGATCACGAGAAGTTTCATTGTCTTCGACTACGAGGTGTAGAGCATTTTTTATATAACTTTTATACTTGCATGGACCCTTTCATCCACTTGTTAGGATCCTCAATTAATCCAATTTTATGCCTAATTATCTTCCATTGGAAGTCCAAACAAAAAAATAACGGATTCTAGAATTAACATAAGAAAGAACAAAACTGGAACTGTAGCTTGGCCTAAGCGTAGTAGTGCTACGCCTAGGTGTAGAGGTTCACATAAGCGTAGAGGTTCTCTTAGGCGTGGGTTCCTCTGCCTAGGCGGATCAGAAAATTTGGAAAACTCGGCCTCGGGTTCGCTTAGGCGGAGCTCTAAGCCTAAGCGTGCACTCCTATGCCTAGGCGTAGGGGTGTTGTGCTGGAAACATAAATGGCTAGTTTTAGACATTTTCACTGGAAATCTTTTAACCAAATCAAACCATTTCAAAGCAAAACTACAAAACTGACTTAAACCAACCACAATACATATGTATTGAAGAGTTAGCGTTTTCCTAACCCAACTTAGACAAGTATTTCCAAACATGAGTTCCATACCAAAGTTCCATACAAAAAGAGATATTTTTAAACTCCGGGATTTCGAATCTCTTCTTCTTTCTTCTTTTCCTCTTTCTTCCCTTTCCTTCTCGAGCCAAATAGAATCCTTGAATAAATGGAGACAAGCGACCTAGAATGGCTTCTCTCCCTAAAACCATGCCCTAGCCAAAGCCAAAATGAGATTTTGGTCTTATCATAAGGCTGTGAGCCTGGGCCTTATCCTCTTTGGACCCAATTTCTAGCCTTGCATTTTAGTCCTCAATTTTATTCCATTTACACATCAACTTATCTAAATTCTGACTATAGCATATCATCTTCTTAAATTATGACCTTTGGGTTCTTATTTTACAAATTACCAATTTAACCTTAGTACTTAAATTTTTGAAAAATGTAACTTTGACTTTTATTATACCCTAAACATGTAATAAACTACAAGGGTATAATTTGGGGTGTTATAGATCACATGAGTAGTATGTTGAAAGGTTGTTTGGAAAAAAAATATGTTGAATGTTTTTGAGATGATTAAGTGATGCATATAACAAAAGTTAATTGTTGTGCATATATATGTGGTATAATTGTTTGAAATGAGAATAGAAATGCAAAGAACCACTAAGCATGAAAATGCTTAGTGCTATTTCTACAAAGTGGTGCATCGAGTGATAGTGGCAGACTAAGACCACATACAAAGCCTAAAGTCATCATCGCCAAATCGTATGAGTATAAGTAAATGTCTGCTTCATGCATACACTTTATTCCATGATATCATGCGACTACTTTGTATTGAAATCAAAAGATGTAAAAATCTTCATAAGAAGATTATATTTTTAATTTTTTTTTATCATGAAATGTACTTTACATTGTGCATTTTCAAAGATAGGAGGTGAACTCTGACAAATATTTTGTAAATAATTTGGAAAGGGCATGGAAATGCCGTTTTGTATAAATATTGTACTAAAGTATAGTTATGGTGTAGCGACCCCCAAGCCTAGCCCGACTTGATTAGCGGATCCGAACCGAAACCCGGGGACGCCCGACCGAAGCCATTAATCAAATCCATTTATCAAATACATTTCATTAACATAAGCTGCGAGTTCTCAAATCTTATGAAGCAATTTCACTGGGGCAAGCCCATAAACATCTACAAATTCAATGCAATTCCTTTACAAAATATGCATTTAACCAAAAATGGCATTTTATGCCGTTTACAACATGATATCTAAAATCGTATTCGGATATATGTACAAAAATAATTTCGGAGTTGAACTCCTTTTGTTTACAAAACAATGTCATGCTAAAAAATGGTGAGGATGTAAGGATTTAAGCATACTGCGGAACTTTGAACGACTCTAAGCTCCTAGACCTTGGGTCCGCTTTCAATCACTATCTATCACTGACACTCACGATTGATAAATAATACGCTTAAGCATTTTCTACAGTTTAGTGGTTCTATACGTTTCATTTCATTTCGGGCTCAATACTTAATCATGCATTTATCAAAAATAATGTCTTTATACAATGTCTATGTAATGTAAAGATATTTATATAAATACACTTTTTAATATCATATTCCGGGCTGATTTATGATTTCACATATGATCATTATAAAGTCAACATTCACTTACGTATCTAATCAAGTGAATCCTCGTCTCGTTTTCCATTTAGTAGTAATGTGATTTCACATTCACATTATAATCTCACATTGAATCTATAGAAATTAACATTCACGATTTTATCTGGGGCGGTGAATTCGCCGCTTTTTCGTTTCAAAGAGGTCGTGATTTCAATATCTATCATTACACCACATTGAATCATAGAAATTAACATTCATGACGGGATTCGGCCAGAATCCCACCTCGTTTGTCATTCAAAGAGGTAATGTGATTCACATTGAATAAATAACGATGACCTTCATGAAGCACTGCTGGTGAATCCCGCTCATGTCGGGTCATTCAAGAATACATTTCAAATCAATTTACTCACATGCAAAGAAATTCAATTTATAGTTCAAATACACGCGCACATACAGATATTTGACAAACATTTCGAATACTAATAATTCAAATCAATATATGTATATATTTCACAAATAGAACTTGAAATGAGAATTGAGTCATAGAGAACAGACTAATTTTATCGATCCCTTGTCTCTTTCGATACTAGTCCTAGGTCAGGTTGTCGTCTTCACCCGCACCTAGTCAAATACAATTTCTCCACTCTTAGTGGTTGAACAATTAATCGTACTCGTCACAAAGCATGAGGTACGATACTTATTTTCATTTTAGTTTTATCCTTATTTGAACCCCCATTAATCATTCATTAGGGTCCTTAAATTCATCGCGCACGATCACGGCGCTGCTTCTGGAACAAAATCCAAAAATTTCTCAATGTGAAGAGTAGCTACGACGCGGCGCAGCAATGCTACCCCATGGCATACCTGAGGGGTGCCATTTTCGCACTCGACCTACGCAAAGAGGAGGGTATTCCCCACGCTTATGCGCTGGGTCTCTACGCGGGCGAGGAACCCGATAATGCCCAAATTTTCTAGTTTTTGCACTTTTGCGATTTTTCTCCAAAATCACCCCAAAATCCCAAAACAAAACATGAGAATCACTCCCAATAACATCTTAATATCATCCTAAACCAACCATGAGAAAAACCCATGGATGGATTATGGTTTTTCTAACCCAAACATCAAATACAACTTTCTAGGGTTTAGGTTCATACCTTGAATCTCTTGAAACTTGAAGCCTTAGCCTTCCTTCTTCCTCCTTGATCACTTGGAAACCAGAAATAGGGATGATCTCCCACCAAAACCTTGATTTCTCCCCAACTCCTAAATTCTCTCTCTTCACCTCCCTCTCAAATACGTTTTTGCCTAAATGCACAAATGTGCTCTTCTAAGACCACATTTGGTCTTATTTCCCTATTTAAGTGTAAGGCCATGTTTGGTTTACACACAAATTCCATTTCTCATTTTTCTCCTTTTGGGTCTTCATTTCACTTTCATTTATCATTTAATTCACTTTTGCATTTAAGCTTATTCGACTCTTTTTCGAATTTTTAGGTCCTCATTTTACAAATTTACAAATTTGCCCTTTTTCACTTGGGTTTATTTCCGAGTTCAATCAATTTCTCATTTTAGCATATAATATTTAATCATATGCTCACATATTCATTTTACTTTTCAAAATTAATCAGTTTTTCTGGAAAAACCCAAGTTTGGCTCAATTCATACCTGGAATATATAATATAATTATTATAAAAATTCTAAGGTATTTTTGGGACGTTACATATGGGCCCTCTTGAAAAGATATAATGCATACTTCTTATAGTAATGAATGTGAATAAGTAGTAATATAATATTCACATATATAAATATGATTAAATGAATATTAAATATCTTATCGAAAATGAGTATATGAAATGTGTTTTACAGATAAATGGATTTAGTGGTCCGCGTCCCCGGGTCCGGTCCAATCGTCGGGTCGGGTCAGGGGGCGCGACAAACAATGGCTTTTCTCAAGAACCCACAAACCTAACTCTCTCCCTTTTCCAAAACATGAAAAATACCCATTCTAAGACCAATTTTTGGTCTTATCCTCTCATCCATCACAAGGCTTTGTTTGGCTATCTCATTTTGGCTTTCTTTTCTCATTTTTGCATTTTAGTCCTTCTACTTATCCTAATTACACTTCACTCATCAATATTTCTATCACCTAAAACCAATAACATAACAAATAGAATAATAATAATAATAATAATGGCATAAAATACTATAAAGTAAAATAATAAAACAAGAAGGCTATTTTTAGGACATTACAACTTTTCCCCACTTAGAAGATTTCGTCATCGAAATTACCTTTAGTGAACAGTTGCGAATATTGTTGTTGCATAGTTTCTTCACTTTCCCACATGGCTTCCTCCGTCTTATGGTTTCTCCACAATTATTTTACTAATGGAATTCGTTTGTTCCTCAATTCTTTGACTTCTCGAGCCAAGATCTCTACGGGTTCCTCTTCGTAAGTCAAGTCTGGGCGAAGCTCAATAATCTCCGAAGAGACCACATGTGAGGGGTCTGACCTATACCTCCTTAACATTGAAACGTGGAAAATGTTATGGATCTTTTCCAACTCTGGAGGTAAGGCTAACCTATATGCCATTGGACCCACTTTCTCGATCACTTCATACGACCCAATGAACCTAGGACTCAACTTGCTTTTTCACCCAAATCTCATGATTTTCTGTAAAGGAGAAACTTTCAGGAACACTTTCTCGTCGATCTCATATTGAATATCCTTTCTTTTTCAAGTCGGCGTAAGACTTTTGTCTATCTGCAGCTACCTTTAATCTTTCTCTGATCATTTTCACCTTCTCCTCGATCTCTTGGATTAAATCGGGGCCGATCACTTTCTTTTCACTTAGCTATGTCCAACACAATGGGGTCCTACATTTCCTTTCGTAAAAAGCCTCGTAAGGCGCCATTCCAATATTCGAATGGAAGCTATTGTTATACACAAATTCAACTAGAGGAATATGTCTATTCTAACTACCCTCATAGTCGATCACACAACTTCTTAGCATATCCTCTAAAACTTGAATAACTTCAGATCGCCCATCCGCGGGTAAAGTCAGATGTCAAATTTAGTCGAGTGCATAAAGCCTCTTGCAATTTTTCCCAAAATCTTGAATTGAACCTCAAATCTCTGTTTGAAATGATAGACACCGAATCCCACATGTAATCGAACTTGCAGAGACTCTCAGCCCGCCCGACTTCGCTGGGCGGATCCTAACCGAAAGCTCCGAGGACGCCGATCGCCACACCCAAATCCCTTTAGCAATTACATTTCATGATCCGGACGCCGCTTAATCTCTTTTAGCTATCGCTTTACTAAATTTGCTTTTCAAAAGTGTCACGATCTTTAACTCTACTGATCTTGCTATAGATCTAAGTCTGAGCCCTGGCTGATCTGCAACATTTTCAATTATCTTCTCAAAACATGGTGCTCAGGTTATTCCATTTTAGACTTTTAATACATGAAGCACTTCATTTTTCATGCCTATAAATATTTACAAATCAAAAGCATCTACAATATTTACATTTAACAAAATGCATTTACAAAATAGCAGTTCAGAGTTCAAATTGTTTTACAAAATGCCAATGTTCGAAAGAAATGGAGTGAATGCATTTGACGAAGCACACTCCGCAATTCTTTCTCTATGACTGTGAGCTCCTCGACCTTAGGTCTTGCTTCACTGTCTATCACTCAGTACCTGCGCATTGATAAAACAATACGCTAAGCATTTTCATGCTTAGTGGTTCTATACAATTCTCTATTCCATTTCAGTTCAATATATATCATGCATTTATCAAAATAATGCCTTTATAATGTCTCCTGTAATATAAAAGATATTTATACAAATACACTTTTATATCATTTTCACTTTCGGTCAGGGATCACATATAGCCATAGAGTCAATATTCACGCATGTATTCGCTTGGTAACCCGCCCCGTTTGTCATTCAAAAGAAAGCAATGTGGTTTCAGCATTCAATATTACCATCTCACATATGGCTATGCAAGTCGATATCTCAGATGTATTCAGCCATGAATCTGCCTGTTTGTCATTCAAGAGCAAATGTGGTTTCATATCTAATATTACCATCTCACATATGGCTATAGAAGCCGACATTCACGATGCATTCGCTTGGTAAATCCTATCCCGTTTGTCATTTAGTACCGTGGATTCCCCCACATCCAACAATTACGGCACCTTCATGACGAATTCAGTCAGCGACCTGGCTACGCTTGGCCATTCAATATTACAATTCAAATTGTACTTATTTTTATGCAATAATTTCACTTATAGTTCAAATACACGCATTCATGCATATTTGACAAGCATTTCAAATACTAATAATTCAAATTGATATATATATATATATATATATATATATATATATATATATATATATATATATATATATATATATATATATATATATATATATATATGTATATATGTATATTTCACAAATAGAGAACAAATTGAAAATAAATAGGGAACAAAGAACAAACCAATTATCGAGTCCTTTTCTTTATCGATATCAATCCTAGGTCAGGTTGTCGTCTTCACCCACACCTAGTCAAATACAAATTCTTCACTCTTAGTGGTTAAGCAAATAATCATACGAAGCTTCGCCTCGGCGGTGAGGTACGGTACGTTTTTCACTTAGTCTCATTCTTATTTGAACCCCCATTAATCGTTTCTTAGGGTCCCTAAACAATTGGTATAAGACTACTGACTTAATAAAGGCAAAATATGCAAAACAGGTTGTCAAGTAGCCGGTACGGCACCACTTTGACCGGTACCGGCATTCCGCTATCCGACTACTGTCACCGCACGCTTGAGCGGCACGCACCGATTGCCCACGCATCATGGTATCGTACCACTCTTCCTAGATTCGCATTCACCTACTTCGTTTTTGCCCATAAATGCTTGATTTTCGCATTTTCACCCCCTTTTTCTTCCACCAATCTTCACCACTCGGTCCTATATAAAAATCCACCATGGAATCACTCCAAAACAACTCCAAATGTGGTTTAGACTCAATAAAATCCATTTCAAGTTAGGCTTTTCACCCAAATCCAAATAAAAAGAATGAGGTTAGGGTTTTGATTTTTCTTACCTTTACCTCTCTTCAAATCTCCTCTCAGATGTTGCTTTGCCTCATAGAGCAAGAAATAAAGCAAAGCCCACCAAAGCCACTCCTCCTTGCAACCCTAGATTTTCCCTTTCTCCTTCCCTTTCTCCCTCAAAACGTGATTTTCTCATTACATCTAAGACCAAGCTCGGGTCTTTTAAATCTCTCTTAAGTGTAAGGCCATGTTTGGCCTACACCCATTTCTCATTTCTCATTTTTGTCTTAAGTCACTTAATCTTCATAAGGCCTTGTTTGGCCACTCAAAAAAAAAAAAAAATCCAATTTTCCATTTTTTTTGACATTCTAACTATTTATTTCACTTTCCTTATCATTTGTCATTTATTTCACATTAGCATTTAAGCTTATCATTTTAATTTTCTAGGTCCTCATTTTTACAAATTTCCACATTTTTCCCTTTTTCACTTGGGTTTATTTCCGGGTTCAATCAATTTCTAATTTATATAATATCTAATCATATGCTCACTCTTCAATTTGCATTTTACAATTTATTAATTTATCGAATTTCCTAAAAACCTAAGTTTAATTCAATTCCTATCTTAACATATAATAAAATTATTATAAAAATTTTAGTCCATTTTTTTTATTTTTCTTACAATATAATTGCCTATTTTTATGCAGAAATATGTGCTATTTACCAAATTTATATTTGCCGAAATTTAAAGCAGAAATGAAAATTCCAGCAAAAATAAGGAGTGAAAACAGATCAAGAGCCTAGGTGAGGTCGCGATAGAGAATGCAGGTCAAGACTAGAAGTGATGACAAGCCAAATAAAAGATGTTGTGACAGAAGAACACTTGCTGAGACTAAGACAGAAGGGACTTCCAAAGAAGATAATGCCGTGACACCGTTTTGAGGACGCGACACAAAAAGAAGATATTGTTGGTCGCAATGGAGAAATAATGTCGTGACCATAAAGTAAGGCTGAACCGACTTGCAATGTCTCTGCTAAGCAATTTCAGGTTGCGACAAAGATATAAGTTGGAGACTCCAATCAAGGTTGCGACTTGGAATTCATGTCGTGACAATGAGAATGAGTTGTATAGTTAAAAATGTTGTGACTAAGAAGTGAGGTTGCGAGAGGAGGGACATAATTGAAGTCGCGACATACTTTTAAGGTCGCGACATAAATTTCAGCAAGGAAAGAAAAAATTAGGTCGCGACCTAAATCCCATGTTGCGACAAGACAAAGAAAGGACAAACAATTTTAAGTCGCGGCATGAGAAGGGGAGCTATGACCAAGGATCAGTGGCTAACAACATAAATGAGGTCGCGACATACTACCGAAGTCGTGACATAGAATTTATTGAAGGGTCAGAAAAACATGGTCACAACAAAGATCAACATAACTGGCAACAGGAACTGATGTCGAGACATCAAATCGAGGTCGCGACATATATTCCAAAACAGAGCAGAATAGTCAGGTTGCAACAAGAAATAGAAAAATTGAAGGGAACTGCTGAGACTAAGAGATGAGGTCAGGATCAATAGGAAGAAGGAATGGGCCGTGATATACTTTGAAGGTCGCGATAAGAATTTAAGTGATTAAATAGGGGGAATATTAAGTCGCAACTTAAATTCTAAGTCGCGACAATAAAACAACAAGCGCATGCGCTTTGAGTCACGAACTCCGCTTGAAGGCCTGACAATCAATGACGCCGCAATGCAAAAGAGGTCGCGACATCGATTCCTAGAAACAAGAAAAATGAGGTCGCAACCAGAATTCTCACTGCTGACAACTAACATAGTCATGACACAGAATTCATGTCGTGACCACTAATTAACTTGTAACTGAAGAAACAAGTCGCATTAAAACATCGTGTCGCAAATTTCAAGAATTGCAAGAACAAGAGAAAAAGAAGGTTGCACCAGCTTCCCATTGGCCACGACAAACTCCGCACAAACTAGACCGTAATTTTACGTCATGACAAGCTTTCTTTGAAGTCGCTACCTAAAATGCTGAGTCGGGCCAATGATTGGGAAATTCACCCCGAGCCTTGAATCAAAGCCCAATTTCTGAAAGTTATAAATAGGCGTACACAGTTTTAGTAAAGCTAAATTTTCTTTTTGGGAACCTAGAACGGGGGAAGAAGAAAACTCACTATATATTTTAGAATAGATTTTTTTTCTCTTTTCTTTCTTTTCTCGATCCTCGAACTAAATGACCGTTAGGGAATGTCAAGCCGAAGCAATATTTCAATTTCTTTACACCATCACTCGAGTTTAATGAAGTCTGTATACCTTTAGAATTCGCTTCTTCTCGCCTTATTGCAACTATAGTGTATAATTGATCAATGCTCCATTGTATATTGTAATGCCTTCATGTACCTAATTAGTTTGAATTTATTGTTAGTTATAAATTCTTTCCGCATAAATTGTATAAAGTAATTCGGGCTTTGGGAGGATTTATTTGATTGATGTGTTTTTTTATGAAATTGTTCCCAATAGCGCTTTCAAATAATTCCGCCCAAGGATTGTGTATCCTTGGCCTGATTTAGAGGCCCTTTCGAAAGGACACAGATGACGATTCTTTAGAGTTAGAAACATTCTAATTGTGGGTATGTTGACCATTATTGAAGAACTATTTAGCTCCTCGAGAGTCTACTCGATGCCCGTCTACCTAGTCTACTCATAATTGATGTTGGAATGGATTATTTATCAATTTAAATCATTAGAGATTTCACTATAATCTGTTGGAAAACTTGTGACCCTGTGTTAGCTGAGATCTAATCAAGGGAAGTGAAGTATCCATTAGATTTAAAGGATGAGTCATCAATTAAGTTGTAGAAGTCTTGCAACAGCCCCGAAGGTGGAAGCATAAACTGTAGTCTCAAGAAATAAGAAGATTGAGAAAGAAAAAATACCTGTGATCTTGTAAAGAATATGTTGAATACAAGAGCCGATTAAATCCCCTCGCCTTCAGAGGAACAAAGGATATCTAATCGGGTGAATAAAAGGAGAAAATCCAACTCGAGAATATCAGGTACTTTTGACAAATCCAGATCTAAATTTATGACAGAGTTTTAAATGGGATATAATGCGGAAATTGACTATTTCTTGGCCAAGATTTCCTTTATTAGTGTCTATTTTACAAAGAACTGATTCAATCCAATGTATCATAAAGGTCTATGTTCATTAATCCTATTTTTAATGTCCTAAGTTCTTTACGTTATCTTTAAGACAATTATCCAATCTTAGCTGATAAACTTTATCATTGAGTTCGCATAGTATGGATCTTGAGAAGCCAGTAGTTGGTTCTTTTGATAATCCAAGTCAATCTCTGGTGGGAATGATATATGGACTTACATCCATTTTACTACTTAGATGACTATAGTAATTTGCAAGGTCATGTACTCAAAACCTATTAATAATTCTAGAACATTAAACTAGTTTTATTCATTTTGAAGAAACTCCACCAATTTGATTATGGCCACAGAAAGTTGTAAGACTCTATGTAGGTGTTAAATTGAGAGTTATGCATATAAATAAAAGGCAAACAAGTTTTATGGCGCCATTGCCAGGGATTGAAAGGATTTGAATAAATCAATATTCTGACAAAAGAGAGAAATGCTAATTTGGACATTGTTTTTATTTTATTAAAAGAAATACTCAAAAACAGTTTTGACAACAGTGGCTGCATAAGCTACTGATCTTTTAGAGAACTAAAGGATATATGATTTGTGATACCACTGTTTCCAATTAATCTCAATATGTCTCCATTTCAGGAAGCCAAACTCAGACCTGTTTCCTATAGATACTGAATTGGAAAGAACACTGAGGAGCTTGAGGAAAGTCAGTAGAGCAGAAAAAGCAACTATGGCAGATGAAAGAATTGACCAGATAGTTGAATAAGAAACAGCAGCAGAAAGACCTCTTATGCAAGATACAATGGAGGATTTCTAGAGGCCTGTCATCCAAGCAGAATACTCAGTAGTCAAACAACCTGCTGTAGATGCTAACAACTTTGAGCTTAAACCAGCCTTGATCACCATGGTTTGTTAGAACCGACTTGATCGGGC
Organism: Tetrastigma voinierianum; assembly: GCA_016808115.1. Taxonomy (NCBI): domain Eukaryota; kingdom Viridiplantae; phylum Streptophyta; class Magnoliopsida; order Vitales; family Vitaceae; genus Tetrastigma; species Tetrastigma voinierianum. The sequence continues at coordinate 766,221 of JAEQBH010001385.1, forward strand.
CATCCTAATCAAGATCCTAATCAGCACTTTCGCAAATTCCTCGTGATGGCAAACATGCTTGTCGAATGGTGTGAGACCAAAGGTAATGTGCCGCACCCTTCCCTTTCCCTTAAGAGATATTGCAGCCACATGGTATGAATCATTACCATGCGGTTCATTTGATACACGGGAAGAGTCATGAAGCATTCCTTGCGCATTTTTCCCCATCCCTCACAACAAAGAAGAAGGGAAATCATAGTGTTCCAACAAGGGGAGGATGAAAGCATGTTTATTGCATGGGAAAGGTACAAAAGGCTGTTGAAGAGATGTCCTATGCATGGCATAGATATGAAGACACAAATGGATATTGTCTATCGCTCTCTGAATGACACTTCTAAGGGTATCATAGATGCTTCTTGCTGTGGGGCATTCAAGAGGAAAAGTGCAGAGGAGGCAAGGGATTTGATAGCAGACCTAGCCAAATGCAACATGAAATCTCCATCTGAATTTACAAGGTGCTATAACAAGGCAAAAGGGAGTGGAGTCATTGAGTTGAACAAAATGACTGCCATGGAAGCAAAACTGGATGTTATAATGCACAGGATGGATAAACAGGAGAAAAGACTGCACTCTACTTATGAAATTGGAGCAGTGGAAAGAGAAAATATAAGAAGAGGTGCTGAGGGGATCACCGATGAAGATTCTGCAGCCGAGGAGGCCAATACCCGAATCGAATTGTAGAGCTTATCATTTCAAGCCAAATCTAACTTGTCCACACATTACAATCCAAAGACCAGAACCATGAGAACTTCTAATATGGTGGAGGAGCATCACAAGGTTAAAGATAAAGTGCACTCCAGCAAGGGTATCATCCACTAAGGTTCCGGGAAGAAGAATGCAGAAATAAGGAGATCAAAGAAATGAATAATAAGGTCAGAAGAGGACCCAATCATTTGAGGAGCAGATGCTGCAGTTCATGGGGGATAAAAAAAAAGATGCTTCATACCCATGGACATAAATTTACTGAGTTGGAAACTCTTAAATCCAACTCACAAATGTTTCAATCCAACACAAATGCTTCCCTGAAGAACTTGGAACACAAAGCTGGGCACTGGGTCTTAATTTTGCAAAACTAAAACAAGAATGCATTCCCTAGTGACACACTGTAATCCACAGGATCAGATGGCACCCAAATAAGGAGTGGTGGGAGGAATATAAATATAAGAGTGAAGAGAAAAGAGAAGATTCATCAAAATAAGATAAAGCAACTGGAAGAGATAATGGAAGGAGCAAGACAGAGAAGACTATAGAAATAGAGAAGCAAATGCAACCGAAAGTACCGAGAAGGTCGTTGAGCGTAAAATGCAAAGAGAAGGTAAGCCTGTTCTCATAATCCCATTTCAAAGATCTGTAAAGCAATAAAGGAAGAACAATTTTCTAAAATCTTGGAAATTTTCAAGAAAATAGAAATCAATATTCCCTTTGCAGAGGCATTGACTCAAATGCCCAATTATGCAAAATTTCTTAAAGATATACTAAACAGGAAGAAGAAGATTGCTGAGGAAGGAATAGTGAACTTAAATGTTGGTAATTTTGCAAGGTGTTTATTCGTATAAGCTCACTGAAGAAAAACAAGGATCTAAGGCTTTCTACCTATTCCTGTCAATTGGAAATATGAGCTCAAGAAAGCCTTATGTGACTCAGAGCCAGCAAGATCAACTTGATGCCTTAATGGTACAAAGATTGAGTTTGGGGAATCTACCTAACAACAATTATACTACAGATGGCTGATAGATCCATGGCTCAACTAGAAGGTGTTCTTGAAGATGTGTTGGTCAAGGTAGGGAAATTTATCTTCCTTGTGGACTTTGTGGTTATGAAAATGGAAGAAGACAACCAGGTCCCTCTGTTGTTAGGAAGACCCTTCTTAGCAACTGGAGCTGCCTTGATTGATGTGCAAAAGGGTGAGCTGACCTTGAGGGTGGGAAATGAAGTAAAGGTACTAATTTGGACAAAGCATGATCACAATCCCAATGTTGACAAAACTAAATGCATGATAATAATGAATTTATCACTTGACTTATATCTTTGATTTAAACTCAAACATTCTGTCATTAACACTGAAAATGATTAATTTCAAAGATATTGAGAAGCGCGGATCATGAACTACCATTCCAAGCCGCAAAATATAAACAAACAAGAAAAATCGCTGCCCAGGAAAAAGAGTTACTAAACCGTAAACAGTGTGGTGTTAATTAAGAACTACTGGGTCATCTTAAACATGTTTTCAGAACCAAAAGGGAAACAAAGAATCATATCAGCTGAATTGATCAAAATGAATGCGCATTCTTAAGGAAAAAATGATAAGGAGGTTATTGCCAATAATCAAGATCTAAAGGGTATCGGCCCTTTCTATTTGCATGCATAAAATCCTCACAATGATGATGCAAAAACACGCTTGAACACCAAAGGAGATCGAATCTCCTGCGATGAAAGATGTTGTGGGCAGCGAAGTATTGAAATGGCCAAACGCGTGGATTTATTTATGCAATATCGATAGTCCTTGGAAGAGCCTACCACGTGGGTCCCTAAGAAGGGGGGATTCACTGTGATTAGAAATGAAAGGAATGAATTGATTCCTACAAGAACTGTAATAGGATGGAGGGTGTGTATAGATTACAGGAAATTGAATATTGCAACCAGGAAAGATCATTTTCCCTTGCCTTTCATTGATAAGATGTTAGACAAGTTAGCAGGACATCCTCACTTATGTTTTCTTGATGGATATTCTGGATATAACCAAATTGCTATTATAAATCTGAGACAGAGAAACTATTTCTTACATGCCCTTATGGTATACTTTTACTTAGAAGAATGCCATTTAAGTTATGCAATGCCTGGCGCTACTTTCCAAAGATGCATGATTTCTATGTTCTCAGATTTAGCAGGGAGGTTACATGGATATTCATGATGACTCTGCGCTTTATGGATCCATTTTGAACATTGCCTATAGAATTTGGGGACAATACTTCACAGATGCCAAGAAAAGAACCTAGCTTTGAATTAGGAAAAATGCCATTTCATGGTAACAAGGCATTGTACTTAAAGTACTAGTACTTCTGCAGTAGGGCTGGAAGTGGACCAAGCAAAGGTTTCCATTATAAAGACTCTTCTGCCACTAACAATAGTCAAGGGAATAAGAAGTTTCTTGGGACATGCTGGTTTTTATAGAAGATTTATTAGAGACTTCTCAAAAATAGCAAGACCATTATGTAGATTACTGGAAAAGGATGCCAAGTTTAATTTTGATGAGTCTTGCCAATATTCATTTAAGGAGATCAAATCCATATTAGTTGAAGCTCCTATCATGGCCAAACCAGACTGGAATAAGGAATTTGAGATTATGTGCGATGCCAGTGACTATGTAATGGGAGCTGTATTGGGATAGAAAGTTGACAAAATGTTTAGGGCCATATACTATTCTAGCAAAACCTTCAATGAAGCTCAAGAGAATTATTCAACTACTGAAAAGGAAATGCTGGCTATGGTATTTTCATGTGAAAAGTTCAGGCCATATATATTGGGGTCCCACGTCATTATCCATATTGATCATGCTACAATCAAATATTTGATGGCCAAGAAAGAAGCTAAGCCATGACTGATAAGATGGGTTTTGTTACTACAGGAATTTTATTTGGAGATCAAGGATAAGAAAGGTTGTGACAATGTGATAGCTGATCACTTGTCAAGAGTTGAAAAGTCTACTATAAAAGAAGAAGAAATGGAAGTAACAGAAAATTTTCCAGATGAGCAGTTATTTCAATTATCATTCCAATTACCTTGGTATGCTGATATAGTGAACTTTCTAGCTTGTGGAGTGATGCCACTAGAATTCAGCTACCAGCAGAGGAAGAAACTGAGGACTGACAGCAGGTTTTACATCTGGGATAACCCACTATTATTCAAGAGAGAGTTTATACATCAATAAGGTGTAGCCTAGAAAGTGAACAAGGCAAAATTTTACATGAATGTCATGCATCACCTTATGGAGGACACTTTGCAGGAGACAAACAAATTTTGCCAAAATTTCCAATCGTGCTTTTATCGCTCACAATTTCTAAGGATTGTTTTGAATGGTGAAGCTATGATCGCATAAAGGATGGGGAAGATTAGCAAAGGCATGAAATGCCCCCCGGTGATGGTATCCCTCTCGGTGGTGTAATTATTTTGATATGGGGAATAGACTTGGCTGGGGCCTTTTCCATCTTCTTGAAATGTATACACTATCTCTAGCCATGGATTATGTATCCAAACGGGTGGAAGCAAATAGCTTCTGCCCCAAGAACAATGATGCTAATATTAATTTGTGACTTCTTATAAAGAAATATCTTGAGTAGATTTGGGACACCTAGGACGGCCATTATGATGGAGGGTTTCATTTTGCAAACAAGTGTTCGAGAACCTAAGTGAAATGTATATGAATAAACATTGATAATGAGCTCTGGACTTATCATCCTTAAAACAAATGAGTTAGGTTTCGAATTCCAATAGAGATAAAGAAAACTTGAAAAGAATCGTGAGTTCCAAATAGAAGGGACTTGTTCCTGAGTTTGATGATGCATTATAGGCCTACAGATCAGTATATAAAACTCCCATTGAATGTCCCTCTATACAGAATCGTTTTTGGTAAATCTTTAATATCACCTCAATTCTCAATTAGAATACAAAGCTATGGTGGGCCATCAAGAAGTTGAATTTGACTTAAGGCAAATAAGGAAGAAAGATCACCAAATTAAATGAATTGGAAGAGTCGAAATGAAGCTTGGTGATAATGCACTTACAAGGATAAGACAAAGAAATGTCATGATCAAAAGATTCTGACAAGTGGAATCACAAGTGTAGATCATGCTTGTTATTTGAACCCAGACTAAGTTTTTTCTAGGAAATCAAATCAAATGGAGGCTCTATACAAAGGGTGGTAGTACAACCTTGGGGAAATGACATTGAAAACTAGTAATGGAGAAGAATTTAGCAAATGGTCAACATTAAAGCAAAAAGATTCTAAAGAAATATGATTGATCTTCAAGCCTCATGAATGGTACCTCTAAATAAGAAAATTCAGAGTAAATAAAGTCTGCGCTAAGAATCAAACCCATGCTAGAGGCAATCAACAGAGTTTTCTCATCATTTCTTATATTTGTGTTTTATTTTTAATACTTTGTTTGATCTTATTTGTTTGGAATTAGTTCAAGTAGTTAATTTTGAATTCTTTTGATTTCCTTTAGGTTTAAACTCTTTATTTTATTTTGTGTGTTGTTTGAATTTCAGGACAATGAAGCTGCAAGAGAAAAATGGAAGGATTTAAGGATTTTTCAGATAGAATATCCAAAGAATGAACTAAGGCGAAGTGCTATACTTTTGCTTAATATTAATTTTTTCGAGAATGAAAGATTAAATAAAATTTTATTTTAGTTTTTATTCAATATTGGATCTAATTGCTTCAGAGTGACTGTTGAATATTTGAATAATAATACATTTGCTCTTTGCTTGTTTGAATTTGGTTTTTCTGATTCAATCTCAGATGAATTTGAACTGCTCAAGACTGTGGAAAATTTCATGTCGATATTACCAGAGGTCATGACCTTGTTTTGAATGGAAAACAAAAGAATAAGAAATATCAGGTCATGACACCAAATATGTTAGTCAGACCATCAAGTCACGATAAATCCTTAGGTAGGTCACGCATCAAATTAGTCTCCAAAATGCTGGAGAATTTCGAGGTTTCTCAACCTTCTAATTGGGCCGCAACTTTAATCGAGACATTAAGTGTTAGAAATTGAAAAGCTGTAGCGCAGGCAGCTTAAGGTCGCGACATCCCATAGGACAATGATGACCTTGAGCCCATTCGTTATAAAGTGAAACTGAATAGCCAAATTTCATCCAAAACTCCAATCCAGTTGCATCTTCACCTAACTTTCCACTTTCTTTTCTCTCTTTGACTACCAAAACCCTAGAACTAGAGCCAATTCCTAATTCTCACCCATGACAGATAACCAAATCCTTGTTTGACTAAATTGTATCAATTGACGAACTCATGAGTGAACATCGCCAAGGAGTAGAGGAGGTTCATCCTGAACTTCCACCAGATCATATGAATGCGTAACTAGAAACCCAAACAACTGGAGGAAACCTCAAATTGAGGTCACGTATTTTCGAAAATAGGAATTCAAAGGAGATCTAATGCCTCTTATGAAAATGTTCAAAACTTCCTTAAGGTTTCCTCATTTTCTCCAAATCTCCTTATTGAAATAGCCTAGAGTGCTTCGATTCCTGGAGCGCTTTATCAATTCTTTATCGGGGAATATTAAAGAGAGATTTAAAGACTTCTTCATTCCCTTGAGAACCCAAGTCACCATAAAAAGGATAGGAGAACACATATAGAATAAACAATGAAAATGAAGAAAAAGAAGGATGAGGAAAAAGATGAGTTCCAAAGGTGCAAATGCAGAGCATATGGAGTGAATGGAGTCGGAAAACAAACCAATTCTAGTCATGATTCCAAATGATGCTCTATCATATAAAGGATGGATGATGGGAAGGGAATTGGAAGAAGGGTTAACCAGACTTGGCCATCTAGGAGGAACTCGCATGCAGGAGGCAAGGATGAGCCCAATCTTAGTGGGCTCAAGGCTCTTCACAATCCACCTGTGAGAGGTCTTGCTCTGACCTTGCTTCATCCGTTTCTGCCCCCGCATATTTGTGATCAGGGGAACTGATAAAGCAGGAGCTACAACCTTTAGGAGGAAGCTTTTTAGATAAGACATGGGGTGTTAGATCAAGGAATAGAGGCTTTTCTCTTTGGATTTGATACAATACTAATTGTATTTTTGCATTAGTATTTGTATAGTTAGAGAGATCAGATTGTGCAATATTGAATATTTGATATTTGAATTTATTGAATAAATGAGATTCCAGTTGTTTAATAAAGTGTGTTCATTACATTACTAAATTGGTATGAAAATGTTGATTGCATGAGTGGTTGGATCAATTTGAAAATATATATATATATATATATATAATTCAGAAAGGTTCATTGAAAATTTCTTGTGATGTGTTCTTTTGAATTAATAAATTGAGTTATTGCTTCCAATAAGTTGCAATTAGAACTTATACATTGGTGAAATGCTTGATTGGACTTTGATTGCTGAATAAGTGATTTGTTTTGGATGCATGGATTTGATTAAATGAATTGTGTTGTTTGTGTCATTCATTATTTGTCTGTAAGAAATGACCTATGTATTCAAGCCTTATTAGTACAATGACGCAATGACCACTGTTTAAATCCAAAACAACATTATAAGAGAAATAAGAGCAGAACTAGTGAATTGAAATACAGTTGCGCTTTAGTTTGAACTGTGCGAATTGCAGAATTTGAAAGTACACAATTGAAAGAACAAGATGATCAAGCCGTGTGTATAAATAGTGAGTTAGTACAAGTCTTGTAAAAACAATGCACATGGTCAAGAAAATTCTTAAAACTTTAAGAGGGATTAGGAACACCTTATGGGGTGATTCACAATCAAGGGTACAAGGTCCTAGAACTTGTTAGATTATTGATCAAGGCGAAATCCTAGGTAAAAACAACTAACAATAAGTGATAGAGGCCATCTTTGGAAGTTTGAACCTTTTCCAACCTACCCTCATTATATGCAAAGGCATACACTCTAGTTCCATGATTTGAGCCAAAAATGCCTAATTTCTTCAAATAGCAGCAATTAGAAACCTAAAATCCTCCCCTATTGAATAATCCCGGCATTAAAGAACCCCAAATTATCGGCCGTATCAAGGATGCTTATCATGCGTAAAGAAACAAGTCTGGGAATATATTTCTTTTGGATTACAAGGATGGATGAAGAAAAATAAATTGAAGAACTAGAGATAAAGGAGAAAAAGTTGAAAAATGAAGAAGTTTTGTCTTGTGGCCTATCTCTCTTGAATAATTAAGCTCAAAGGGGTGTTTCAACACCTAGTACCCTAATGCCAACTGGTATGGGAGTTACTAGCCCAAAGTTCTCTATGAGTGATAGAAAGTCACAGCTGACAAAACATTGCACTATTCCAATTTTTTGAAAATAAAGAGAAATGAAAAGAGTTCCAATAAAAGGAACTGGACTGATAAGTTGAAGGAGGCAACCAAAGGAGCCACAACACCCAAGATAATGTACAAAGCCAAGTTGGGGGAGTTTACACTACAAGGAAAGAAAAGAATGAAAGATGAAGGCTATTATACAAAATGAAAGAATGGAATATGGGTAATTTGCTGCCTAAAGTTTTCCAATTATCCACCTAATTACCCAAGCCTAACATTACAAGCCTAAAAGACCTTTTTGATCTTGAAGGTTGAATTTACCTACATTAGTGGAGATCAATATGAAAAACAAGCTTATGAGACTTTGACTAGTATTCTAAGAAGATCCCAGAGAAGATTAACTAATTCCAGCAAAAAAGTGAAAGAAGAAGAAGACCTACACACACTCACGAACAAGATTTATTAGTAATTGTTTTCATTTTAGCCTTCATCGGTTTATTGGTGATAGAGTTTGAAACCATTCCTTTTCTCGATTGGCGAAGTTTGAAATAGTTGCAATTTCCTTTTCAAGTCAAAAGGTGGAATAAGAAGATTGTCTTTGTAGAACGAGGAAAAATGTCCTTCAAAATAAAGTTCAATTGTTTGAGGACAAACAAATCTTTCTTTTCTTTGCTTGGGGACAAGCAAAATTTTAAGTTTTGGGGAATTTGATGAGTAAAAAACTCATTGAATTTTTAGTCTATTTTACTTATTTTTCTTACAATATAATTGCCTATTTTTATGCAGAAATATGTGCTATTTACCAAATTTATATTCTTAGAAATTCATGAAATGAAATTCCGGCAAAAATAAGAGTGAACGGTCAAGGCTTTAGGTGAGAATTCGCGATAGAGAATGCGAGTCAAGACTAGAAGTGATGACAAACCAAATAAGGTGTTGTGACCGGAAGGCACTAGCGAGACTAAGGCAGAGGACTTCAAAGAAGATAATCTTAGTGACACCGTTTTGAGGCCAGCAAAAGAAGATATTTGTTGGTATGATGGAGAAATAATGTCGTGACCGTAAAGTGGGCTGAGCCAGGCTTACGAAATGTCTCTGCTAAGCAATTTCAGGTTGCGACAAAGATATAAGTTGGAGACTCCAATCAAGGTTGCGACTTGGAATTCATGTCGTGACAATGAGAATGAGTTGTATAGTTAAAAATGTTGTGACTAAGAAGTGAGGTTGCGAGAGGAGGGACATAATTGAAGTCGCGACATACTTTTAAGGTCGCGACATAAATTTCAGCAAGGAAAGAAAAAATTAGGTCGCGACCTAAATCCCATGTTGCGACAAGACAAAGAAAGGACAAACAATTTTAAGTCGCAGCATGAGAAGGGGAGCTATGACCAAGGATCAGTGGCTAACAACATAAATGAGGTCGTGACATACTACCGAAGTCGTGACATAGAATTTATTGAAGGGTCAGAAAAACATGGTTGCAACAAGGATCAACATAACTAGCAACAGGAACTGAAGTCACGACATCAAATCGAGGTCGTGACATATATTCCAAAACAAAGCAGAACAGTCAGGTCGCGACCAGAAATAGAAAAATTGAAGGGAACAATTGAGACTGAGAGATGAGGTTGCGACTGAATAGGAAGAAGGAATGGTCGCGACATACTTTTTGAGGTCGCGATAAGAATTTAAGTGATTAAAGAAAATATTAGGTCGCGACCTAAATTCCAAGTCACGACAATAAAACAAGCAGACCAACAGTTTTGAGTCCACGACTGAAGGTCAAGACAGCGAATGAAGTCGCCTTGAAGAATTCGCGACAGGTTCACGGAAACAAGAGAAAAGTAAGTGTGACGGGAATTCTCACTCACGCTGACTAACATAGTCGACCGCGAGAATTCCGTAATCGCGACCACTAATTAACACGAGGTGAAGAAACAAGAACCGCCTTGAGAAAACATCGAGTCCGCGGCTTTCGGCCAATTGCAGAACAAGAGAAAGAAGGTTGCAGCCCGGTTCCTGGCACATCGACAAAGCGCACAAACTAGACCCGAGAATTTTCACGTCGCGTAAGCTTTTGAAGTCGTGACCTAAAACAGTGAGCTGGGCCATTAATTTTTGGGAAATCCACCTGGAGCCTTGGAATCAGGCCCAATTTCTGAAAGTTATAAATAGGCGTACACAGTTTTAGTAAAGCTAGCTTTTCTTTTTAGGAACCTAGAACGAGGGAAGAAGAAAACTCACTATATATTTTAGAATAGATTTTTTTTTCTCTTTTCTTTTCTTTCTTTTCTTGGATCTGAACCAGCGATTTGTAAGAATGTTGAAGCTGGAAGCAATATTTCAATTTCTTTACAAATTACTGCTTGAGTTTAATGAAGTCTAGACAATTTCTAGAATTCGTTTCTTCTCAGTTTATTGCAACTGCAGTGGGTATAATTGATCAATGCTCCATTGTATATTGTAATGTAGCTTTCAGAAGCGCAGCTTCCACTAGTTTGAATTTATTGTTAGTTACAGTCTTTCTTGCATAAATTAGAAGGAAGTACTTGGGCTTTGGGGAGGATTTATTTGATTGATGTGTTTTTTTTATGAAATTGTTCCCAATAGTAGTTTCGAATACCCGTCCAAGGATTGTATCCTTATCTGATTTTCAGGAGGCCCTTTGAGTGACACAGAGATGGCGATTCCTGAGAGTTAGGAACATTCTAATTGTGGGTATGTTGGACTATTATTGAAGAACTATTGAGCTCTGAGAGTTCACTTCGATAAATACCCAGTTCACTCATAATTGATGTTGGAAGGGATTATTTATCAATTTAAATCATCAAAGATTTCACCTTAATCTATTGGAAAACTCATGACCCTGTGTTAGTTGAGATCTAATTAAGGGAAGGGAAGTATCCATTAGATTTAAAGGATGAGTCATCAATTAAGTTGTAGAATTCTTGCAACAGCCCTGAGTTGGGAAGTAAGAAATCTGCAGTATCAAGAAATGGGTATGAAGTATTGAGAAAGAAAAATACCCAGATCTTGTAAAGAATATGTTGAATACAAGTAGCTGATTAAACCCCTGTCTTCGAGAGAAACAAGGATATCTAATTGGTGAATAAAAGGAGAAATCTAACTTGCAATATCAGGCATCTTTGACAAATTCAGATCCAAATTTAGGACAGAGTTTTAAATGGGATATAATGCGGAAATTGACTGTTTCACAGTATTTCCTTATTAGTGTTCATTTTCTGAGAGGCGATTCGGTCAACTTATCATAGTGTCTACAAGTTCGTGCTTATTTTAATGTCTAAGTTCTTTACGTTATCTTTAAGACAATTATCCTTTAATCTTTAGTTGATAAACTTTATCATTGAGGTTCAGATAGTATGGATTTTGAGTAGTGGGGGTAGTTGGTTTTAATAATCCAAGTCAATCTCTATGGGAATTATATTTGGACTTACATCCATTTTTTTTACTACTTGTATGACCTGTGCACTTGCAGTGTCATAAACTAAACCTATTCATAATTCTAGAACATTAAACCAGTTTTATTCATTTTAAAGAAACTCCAGTCCAATTTGACATGGCCATAGGAAAGTTGTAAGACTCCTGTAGAGGTGTTAAATTGAGAGGTTTAGTCTATATAACAAAAGGCAAATAGTAGGAAGTGAGCTGACTTTGTCAATTGGTCTACCATGACCCAAACTGAATCATGCTCCCCACCTGTCAATGGAAACCCGACCACAAAATCCATTGTGATTCGATCCCATTTCCACTCGGGTATTTATTCTAATAGAGCATAATGAGCAGAGGAATTTGATGTTCTGCCTTCACCTTCTAGCACACCATACATTTGGTCACAAAATCCGAAACATCTTTCTTCATTCCGGACCACAAGTATGAAGTCTTCAAATCTTGATACATTTTTTTGCTACCAGGATGTATAGCAAAGGATCTATAGTGTGCCTCTTCAAGAATGAATTTCTTTAACTCATTATCATTGGGTACACAAACCCGATCTCTATAATACAAGAATCCATCCCTATTCACTGAAACTCATTTTCTTTCCCGTTCTATTATGACTTACAATGGCAGAAATCTTCTCATCACTCTTTTGTGCCTCTTGCACTTGATTTAACAGATTCGGTTTTGCCATTAATTCCGCCACTATTGCAGCATCGTATGCTAATGACAAATGAACTTTCAATGCTCGTAATGTTTGCACTGACTTTCTACTCAAAGCGTCTGCCACTACATTAGCTTTCCCGAAGTGGTAATCGATGACACAATCATAATCCTTGATTAATTCCATCCATCTACGTTGTCTCAAGTTAAGCTCCTGTTGCGAGGGTAAATACTTAAGACTTTTATGATCGGTGTAGATGAAACACTTTTCTCCGTAAAGATAGTGTCTCCATATTTTCAATGCAAACACAATGGTGGCCAATTCCAAATCATGTGTAGGGTAATTCTTTTCATGCGGCTTCAACTGCCTTGAAGCATAAGCTACCACTTTACCTTCTTGCATAAGGACACATCCGAGTCCATTAAAAGCGAGCATCATTTGAAGATCTGTATTCTTTTTCACAGAAGGTCGGTTGAGTAAGAATCGGGCCTCGGAGTTAAAAATGCTTTCAGCTTTTCAAAACTAGCGGCACTTTCCTCCCTCAAATCTCACATTCTTTTGGAGCAATCTCGTCATCGGGGTAGCAGTCATCGAAAACCCCTTAACAAACCTTCTGTAGTAACCTGCCAAACCTAGGAAGCTACGAACTTTCGTGACACTTCTCAGTGGTTTTCATTCAAGAATCACCCCTATCTTCCTTGGATCCACCCTAATTCCTTCTTCTGATACAATGTGTTCAAGAAAAGACACTTCTTTTAACCAAAATTCACACTTACTCAATTTTCCATACAACTGTTTCTTCCTCAGGGTTTCTAACACTACCTGAAGGTGCGTATCATGATCTTTCTGATCCTTTGAATACATAAGGATGTTGTTTATAAACACCATGACAAACCGATCTAAAAAGGTCGGAAAACACGGTTCATTAAGTCCATGAAAGCCGTTGGTGCATTTTTCAACCCAAACGGCATTACAAGGAATTCGTAATGTCCATACCACGTTCTAAAGGCCGTCTGATGCACATCCGCATCCTTAATCCTTAATTGATGATACCTAGATCGCAGGTCGATTTTCGAAAAGACACCCACACCTTTCAATTGGTCGAACAAGTCATCAATCTTGGGTAACGGGTACTTGTTCTTCACTATCATCTTATTTAGTTGTCTATAATCAACACACAACCGAAGTGTACCATCTTTCTTCTTAACAAAGAGCCTTTGGGGCTCCCAGGGGATACACTTTCGAGCGAATAAATCCTTTTCTAATAATTCTTGCAGTGACTTTAATTCTTTTTCACTCCACTAGGAACCATTCTATATGGTGTATGGATGCCAGAGCGGCACCTAGAACAACGTCAATTGTAAACTCAATTTCCCTCCATGGAGGCAACCCTGGCAACTCCTCCGAAAACACGTTCGGATAATCACAAACTGTAGGGATACCTGAAGAACTAGGCTTCGCCTTTTATGTATCAACCACATATGTTAAATAGTCTTCACACCCTTTCCGAACCATTGTTCTAGTAGTGGTGGCGAATATCACATTAGAGAGGTGGTTCGACCTCTCGCCGATGAAAGTTGCTTCCTCGCCACTCGGTGTCCTCAAGGTCATCCGCTTCTTTCTACAATCAACCACCACTTGGTGACGTGACAACCAATCCATCCCTAATATCACATCGAACTCTCTGAATGATGACTCGATCAAGTCTCCCAGAAACTCATACTCTCGTATTCTGATGGGACAACCCCTATAGACTCTATTCACAAAGACACTATGCCCGAGCGGGTTCGTCACCAAGATATCATACTCGGTTTCACTCTTTGGTATACTACCCAAGCTAGGAATGGAAGTACAAACATAAGAATGGGTTGACCTTGGTTCTATAAGTGCATGTACTAGAGTATAAAAGATATTGAAATTACCAACTATCACATTCGGGGCATCTTTATCTTCAACAGCCTTCATTGCATATGCCCTAGCTAGAGCACGGGAATCTTATCTGCCTATGGGTTGTGTCACTGTTCTCAGAGCGTTTGGTGATGCAACACTCTTGTTGTCCTTGTTTCCCTTTTGCACTGTTGAAACTATCACACCAGTCTGGGGTGCTGTGAAAGAATAGGCTCTGGGATAATCTTTTACCTTGTGCTCATTTAATCCGCAAACAAGACAACCACATGTTAATATCCAACAATCTCCCTTATGTCACCTCCCATAATGTGTGCAATAAGCAGAAGTTGGTCCTCTGGACGAGCCTCTTGGGGCACTAGCGACTGATGGTGCTGGAAAAGTAGTCTTACTATTATTAGTTTGAGTTAGCCCCTTTACGGTAGGCTGATTATAACCCTGTGGACCTTTAAATTTCTTGTGCAGTAGCGATAAGAACTTGGCGCTCGAGGTTTTCTTACCACGCCCTTTCCTTCTGTCATGCTCTTCTTTCTTCACCCTTTCAGCATTTAATGCCTGACTACTATCTTAGAGTAATCATCATGGCTGAATCCTATGACATAGGCCCGAATATAGTCATTTTGGTCATCCTCAAACTTACAACACTTTTCTTCCTCTGTAACTAACATCTCTAGAACATACTTGCTCAATCGGGTGAATTCCCTTTGATACTCTATCACGCTAATCTGCCTCTGCTTCAAATTGTTGAATTCTCTTCTCATACTTCTAAGGTAGATTTGATCCACGTATTGCTTGCTAAATTCTGCTATGAAAAATTCCCATGTGATATTTTCTGGTGGTGTAATTCTAGTCACGGACACCCACCATTGGTAAGCATCATCTTGAAGAAGTGAGGTTGCACACTCTAAATTTTCCTCTAGTGTGCAAAGCATTTGTCAAAACATCTTCTCTGTTCTTTCGAGCCAATTTTCCCCAGTGGAAGGCTCATCATCTTTCTTTCCAAGGAACTTTGTGGGTCGGTATTTTGCCATTCTCTCTATTACTGCTCGTTGAGGGACAACTTGGACTGGTTGCGTTGCTCTTTGCAATGCTTGAGCTATTTGTTGGAGGATATCAATAGCACCTTCTATGGCTTGTCCCTATTCATGTATTGATGGAGCATGGGATGATTGCCCACCATCCACACTAGCAGGGCTATTTAGGCGACTCCTTGAGTCACCTCTGACCCTATTGGGGCTTAAACTTTCCATGCTTAACCTATTAAGGCCGACAAGATTTGCATCAGAGTCACGCCATCCTTTATATACAAATGCAATGCATGTCACACCTAATTCAAAGTCAATTCATAGAATCGCATAAACCATTGCTTTGATACCAAAATAATTGTCGGGCCCGAAGCCCTACCTGACGGTGAACCAGATCCAAAGACGTGGACCGCATGAAATCATTTGTCAAAACACATTTCATATAAACATACATATATATGAATATATGATATAATTACTAATACACTCATTAATATGAAAAATATACATCATATCATTTCAAGATGGCCCATATATATTCTTTAGTATAACATATTGATACAAAATGGCATTCCATGCCTTTCCAAAACATTTACAAAATATTACTGGAGTTCACCTCCTTGCTATCCATGAAGACTTAAACATCTTTGATTTCCACAAAAATAATCACATGATATCATGAAATGAAGTGGTATGCATGAAACATAGCATTTTTGTATACTCCGAACTGTATGACGGTGACTCTATGCTCGACGGTCTTCAATTTTGCCACTATTTACACGGTACCTACGCGTGAGAAATCAACGCACTAAGAATTTTCATGCTTAGTGGTTCTTTACGTTTCTATTCTCATGTCAAACAATCAACACAACATATATATGTACATATAAATAATATTCGGCTATAGGCATACATTACTCGTCACAACTACATTCAACATATTTTTTCCAAACAACATTTCAACATACTGCTCATGGGATAAATGCGATATTTATATATATAACATTTTATACTAGTTTAACATTCATTCATTTTATCTCGCATATAAAAACATGATAATTCATATCTTTCATGCTCGTATATACTAGTATTTTCGTCACAACACAATTCACACGTTTATTAATAAGTTGTCCTTAAATGAATCTAACCGAAATTTTCGATGCAGGGGATAAAGGAATCACCAACATGGTCTTGCTGGGCTGCTGGACGGTTTAACACTTTTAATAACTCAGTACTGTCCCGTTGGGCTACAGACTGATTATTTTTACATTACATTTTTGTGCGCACTATTGATACTGTCTTGTTGGGCTATGAATTGGTATGTCACTATAAAACATATCATTCGCAGTATTGCTACATTTATCCTTATTGGTGTACCAATCTATCCCTAACTCGAATATGATAGCTAACATCTTAAGGGCATTAATAATTAGTCATAGAAAAAGTTGCTAGATTATATTCACAAGAATTCCACAATAACACAAGTTTAAGACCAATATGCATACTTTACCACTATGTTAACTATCCGAATAACCCATTTTAAAAACCAATTTATTCCAAGTCAATAATTCTGCACATAAAAGTTACACATAATGTCATAGAAACACTATCTCGCATTTGACCATAATCCAATAACTTTTTCTTCTTTTTAACTCACTTAACACATGAGTTTTACGTACTATTTCAATTACACCAAACCTTTAACAGATTTGGAAACATAATTTAAACACATACATGCAGTAATTTTGTGACGGCCCACGCCGCCGTACCCAACTCGACCCAGAGGCCGAACCCGGACTCGGGGACGCGGTCCTCACTCTTTTTTTTGAATCATTTCGAATAATCCAAATACAATTAATTTTCCAAACACATTTCAAATACTCAATGAAAATATATATATATACGTAAAGGCCACTTTAACATAAAGAGGGCCCATCATTTGATCACAAAACTCTTTTTTTATTCGATGTGGCATTTCATGCCCATTTGGTCCATTTCCCACCTTTATACAATGCGGCATTCTTAGTTGTTTTCAATATCCAAATATTTACAAAACATAATTAGGGTTCAATTTTCATAATAGTGTTTGTACAAAATGAGTCGAATAATTTCATGTATGCATGCTTTACTTATCCTCCGTGTGACTTTGAAGATAACTCTGATTCACTGCGGTCTACGTCTTCGTACCTGTTCACTCGGTACCTATGCGATGATAAAAGCAGCGTGCTTAGCATTTTCATGCTTAGTGGTTCTATATAGTTTTCTCTTCCATTTTAGTTTAATTCAAATTATGCAATTTTTCTAAACCTTGCTTTTGAATCTTTTTGAATGATCAATTCAAATACAATACATATACTCATTTCATATACATTCATTTATGGTTCATTGATCATTCCAAATATGCACTTTCATATGCAATAAATCATTCAAAACACAAATTATGCATTTAACAAATATTCTTATAATTTTGCCCTTCGCGAATTTAATAACCTATACTTTCGATTGCCTGAGATGCGGGAATGTGACACGGTCCCAGGGTTGCGAGCCGATATAAAAAAAACATTTTTATAACCTGTCTGATCCGGCTAAATTGTATTTGGTTATTAAAATCAATTCGTGAACACTCTAGATATTATGCATGTTAGACTCACGGTTCGAAATGACACATCATTCGTTCATTCGTAAATGCGCTAATTTGACCCTTATTGGTATATAATCTATCCTCAACTTCGAGATTTAACGGTTAACATTCTATTAAGGATGTTCAAATCATTCATAGCACAATACAATATAGTATGTACATTTATACAAACAATTCATTTTCAATTCTCATGCAATTTTTCATATGCAAATCATTTCACAATCAATTGCCTCAAATCAATTAAAAAAATCAATATGCTTTTTCTTATAAATCATTTCAGCAATTCAAATCATTTTGTAATCATTCAAACACTTTGGAATTAGAGAGAGAAGTGGAGAACAAACCAAAAAGCTTATTGCACTTTGATTCCAATTCTCGGAATCTCGATCAATTCGGGCTTTCCTCCTCGTCAGCCCCTATTCCAATACAATTAACAATCATATTATTAGTCGGGTATTTTAGGAGTTCTATTTATGTTTACTTTCTGCAGGCTCCTTTCTATATACATTCTTTCTTCACATTTCCTGGTCCTCCTCATAGAAAATCCTTAACATTTGTTTTAGGAATTGTTATGCCTCATTTTTCTATTTGTGGGCTGTGGGATGCCCACACGGTTCACTTACACTTAGGAGGATTCGAGAAAAGAAAAACTTAACTTAAACATCAACACAACCAAGCAATTAGTACACTTGGTGTTACAATCAATTTTTTAGCAAATATGTGAGAACCAATTGCCATTCAATGGCATATGGTTAGATTTTAAACTCAAAGAGCTTTCCGTAGAGTCCAAGAACGCATGAATAGAAGTTCGGACGATAAAGTTATGGCGGATTGAAGTTTGGTATCAAATTCGGAAGCAGGGCCTGCGAAATTTTTTTCGCAAGGGTTGCGAAAGTTTGCGAAAATTCATGC
Source organism: Tetrastigma voinierianum (assembly GCA_016808115.1). Lineage (NCBI taxonomy): Eukaryota > Viridiplantae > Streptophyta > Magnoliopsida > Vitales > Vitaceae > Tetrastigma > Tetrastigma voinierianum. The sequence goes on from JAEQBH010001385.1 coordinate 784,892, forward strand.
ATTCACTGTTTCGTTTTCTTTTCCTCTTTTTCATATTTAATCCATTTGAAAACAGTTACCAAACACTCAAATCAATTCATTTGAGGTTCAAAACAAAAACACATATTTCATCTCAACATTTCAGTTTTGACAAATCAAACACAAAATTGAACTAAGAAGAGACGTAGGAAGAATAAACGAGAAAATCAATTAGCCATTCTAGGGTTTCCAGTTAGGGTTGATTTCTACCCCAATACACTAGCTTTTCCATAGATCTAAAAATTTGGATTTACTTACACACCTTACAAGAAGGAGAAAGAGCTAGTTTTCTTCTTGACTTAACGCAACTCTCACCACGGATCGTCCTTCGATTTTGCCAAGCAGGGCGGATTAGTGCAGGGTTTAGGCTGGAACAAAGCGACTTGAAGAATGAGAGAGAATCCCAAGTGATTTTCAGGTTTAAAGTGGAAGGTACGATCGGTGAGAGTTTGAAGAAATTTGTGCGAGAGAGAGAGATAGAGAGAGATGAGAGAGAGAGAGAGAGAGAGAGAGAGAGAGAGAGAGAGAGAGAGAGAGAGAGAGAGATGAGCGGATTGAGAGAATGAGGGAATGAGAGAAATGTCTCTCAAAGACCAATATTTGGTCTTTTAATCAAAATCCTTCACTAAGCCTTGTCTGACTACACACTAGTTCCCATTTTTTTTTCATTTTTCTCACTTTAAAGCTTCATTTCAATTTCATTTCCACTTCATTTCATTTCATTTATACTTTGGTACTCACATTACTCATTTATGACCCTTAGGTTCTCATTTGACATTTTTACCAAATTTATTTGGCTCCTATAAAATTTCGGGTTTTTATCATTTTTCATTTTTAGCCATTTAAACTCCGAAAAAAATATAATTTAATTTATTTTACACCCTGAACATGTTATAAAACTGTTAGGGTATTTTCAGGGCGTTAAAAATTTTGCACCAAAACCGAACCATACACACTAATACACGATTCATGCATTAACATACATTGTCTTCCCTTTTTCATGTTAATCCACTTGAGATCAATTAACAAACACCCAAACCAATTTATTTATGGTTCAAACCAGAAGCACACATGCAGATTTTATATCAACACTTGATTTTGATGACAAAATAATCTGACACGAAACAAGAAGAGAAATGTGAAGAACAAACCAAAAGAGTTGCCGATTCTTGTCTCCTATTCTTTGAATCCCTATTTTTGCTCAAGTTTTATCATCACCAGCCCCTAATCTATCACAAATACGTCACAATCAGAGAACAAAAAAAAAAAAAAAAAATCAGTCGTGCATGTTAGGGTTTCTGGTTAGGGTTGATTTCTACCCAATACACCTTCACTTGAAAATTTTTCTAGGAACAAATGAGCCATATTTTACCCAAATTTCCTTCAAGAAAATAATAGCTCTATGAGTCTATTTTCAGTAGAAATTAGAATCATCTCATTTGGATCATTACAACTTAACTTATGGCAAAAACACCAAAACTGTACCAAAATAGAGGATAACCCAGCAGCTTACTCGTATTTTCACTTCAGTCTAAAAAACAGGGGACTTATGGTTAGGTTTGCTTTTGTACCTTCTATAATTTTGTAGGTTTACCTCTTAGGGTTCTTTCCCATTTGGAATCACTCAATTTGGATGACTAATGGCCAAAACAAAAACATGACACAACCCATAAATTTTCCTGTTTCTAGACTCTGTTTTGGTCCATCTCATAAACACCAACATAGCAGCTCTTTCTGGACTGCTTTAGGTCTCTATTTCTTTTAGACATATTCAACCATGATTCTTATGCACCATCTCAAATTAGAATTGTAGCGCCCCTTCTCCGATCCGACCCAATTTGCGGGTCCAAACCTGATCCGGGGTGCTCTGTTACTAATTACTATAAACTTAGAACTTTAAGCTTTTTCATTACTATATAATGTTAAACATTTAACTTGTATTATATTCTGTAGCAGCGGATTACAAAATATATACAAGCTCCATATATGGACGTGTTCAACATTTAATATATTTACATTGTTTACAAAATAAACAAAATTTCATATACAAAATAGACCCAGGTATTATTCGATGGGCACTAGTGATGTAAGCACTTTGGCTAGCTGATAATAGTTAATACCCTTATGCTGGTTTCCTCTTACATGTACCTACACGGGATGAAAACACCGGTACTAAGCTTCACGCTTAGTGAATTAATACATATGGATGACCTCTACTAAGTCATACACTTCTATACAAATGCATATACTTATCATTTCTCATATATATACTTTTTCATAACATGTTTCATTTATCATATTTCATATACTTTTCATGTCATCTTGTACTTTACTTCTTGTTCTTGTAACTGTATACTATCATCGCATAACAGTGCTATGCTTCTCATATCATGTCATATATTCTATACATTTCATTTGCATATACTTGTCATTTTCTTTTAGGTTTCGTATGCACTTAAGCCTGCCTTAGAAGCAAATATAGGAAATAGCGTATGTCTTGAGATGTATTATCATTGTGCGAGACAGTGATCTCTATCTGTATATACGAAGGTATCACATCAGCATGCGAGACAATGACCTGCCACATATAATATGTGACCCCGAATGGGGTAGTATATGCAGAAGGTATCATCAGCACAACACGAGGCAGATGACTATGTGTGATCAAGCGGGATCTATGTCATCGGCCCGGTCGATGCCACGATGGTGATTCGGAATCAACAATATTTATATCTTAGGATTCCTACTGCCGTAGCAAAGCTACTGCAGTATAGTGGTCTAGGGTCGAACTCAGGGATGGGTTTTCTTCATGCTAAATGAGTCATAGTTGATTGGAAATGGTGTTTCCACTTTGGATTTGGGGTTTTGGTAAAAACGGTGAGATTGATGGCTTGTAAAACTGTAACTGTACAGAAATAAAGTGTAAAAGAACTCCTTGAAATTTCGAACCCTTTGGGCTTAGGGTTAAGGTAGCTGTAATGTCCTCGGGTCCTTTTTTCCTGGAAGTGTTGGGGAGGATGATCTATAGTCATTTCTGGTAGGATCTAGGTTTGGCTATAAAATTGAACCACTAAAGTTTCTCTCTGAGTATCGGCATTTGCCCATTAATGTTTCAAAGCAGTTAGAACCATCCGATGGATCGAACCTGCAGGAGCTAATAAATGGCAACTAATTGGCTTGTCGATTGGATACAGATAAGTATCACGAGGCCTTGAAAGTTTGCAGTCTTGGCCACTCGGGGGTACATCACGAGTTCAAATCAGCGTGTGAGATGCAAAAACATAAATGATAATAAATGCTGTAGCGTTGGTAACGAGAATGATGTATTACCTGAACTTTAACCCAGTGGCCCTCCTCTTCAAGGATGATGGAGGTTTTGCCAAGCATCCCTTGAGTTATCATCCTCAAAGGGTGTTTGGCAGGTGAGAAAATGCGAGAAAATGAGAGAAAGTGAAAGAAAATCGCACAGGCGGGAAAAGCTGAAAGCTTTGGCACCAATTTTTATTGATAGACTAAAAAAAACTCTTTTACATGAGCTTAACTGAGCTTATATAGTGCTCAGAGTCAAGGAAATTACATAAAAGTATGAAAGAACAAAAATTACATTAAGGGCATTTTGGTACAAAGCCACAAAATACAGTCAAAAAGCGGTCAACACAGCATACAGGGTAGGTTGCGAAATTTCGCAACTTGCGAAATTTCGCAGGTTGCAAATTTTCGCAACTTTGTGCTCGACAGGTTGTGAAATTTTGCAGCTGCTTGCAAAATTCTCTTGCTCTTCTCTTTACGCATTTTAGCTCCAATTGCCCTCTGATTTGCACATGCAGCTTTGAGTTTGGCTCGGGTTCATCGTATTTGAATCGACTCGAAGATAATGGTGTAATTGGCATGCCAAACTACAAAAATATCCACAAAATATGATCAATAGTATAGCCGGGACCTTAGTGTATCAATTAGGTTATTTAAGTTGATTAGTACACAAAAAGTGCTCAAAACCTGCAATAAACAGGGCTCAAAACAACACTATTTGGGCACTAATTATCGACCCAAACGGGGCCTCGATATCTGTAAACTGTAAGCTACAGCAACTGTGTCCCTATAGGCATGCCTATCTATCCTTCTACCAGGTTCTAAGCAGACAATCCGTGTATATTTTATGTTCAGTGCATATTTTATGTTCCCGAATAATTATAGTCATCCGATAATCATATGTGATCTGTATAATCATTTATTCAAATCTTTTCATTTTTCATATCTCATTATATGCATGAATAACTATGGTTACCAGCAGGTCCTACTATTTTTTGTGATTTCTAGACCTAATATGATTTCCAATTTTATCAAGCTCTATATGGATGGATTCTTGACTCAATGGGATTTTCATAGAGTCTAAGAACACCCGAATCGGAGTTCGGACGAAGAAGTTATGACCTTCCGAAGTTCGAGGTCTCACAGGCACAACCAGCCTTACTCGGCTAGCTCTACCCGACCAGTCTTGTATTATTCGCCCTAACCAGCCAGATCCAGCACCCAATGCCCTCCACAGGCATATGGATGAAATCTTGACTCAATGGGCTTTCCATAGAGTCCAAGAACACCCGAATCGGAGTTCGAACGAAGAAGTTATGACCTTCCGAAGTTGGAGGTCTCGGTCGGACGAGACCCGACCGGACGTACAGGCGGATGGACCCGGTCGGATGGACCTGGCGGATGGACGGTCGGATGGACCTGGCAGGACGGATCAGCCGGATGGACAGTAGGGCCAGACGGTCGGACCAACCCAGTCGGATGCCTTTCCATTTAGACTGCTCAGGGTAAACGAACCATAACTTTAGTTACAAAGGTCCGAATTGAGAAATTCAAAAGCCTAACATCAACTACACTGATGTGGCTACAATTTACATGAAGGACTCACTACCATATTCCCTTTATTTCTTATCCAAAAACCAGTCCTAAGACCCGGATAACGCATAGGATCAAGATAGGGTGCCTTAGTTCAAAATGCAACGAACATTTCCCCAGAAAACACATATATAGGAGTCTTAGAGTTCTTCTCAACTCAACCTGACAAGAAATGAGTTTAGGTTCCAAACCCGACCCATACACACAAAATAGGGTTCCAAACCATGTATATCCATACTTTATATATACCAAAACTAGACAATTCCATAATCAAATTTTATACCTATGATCTTCTTTTTCCCTTCCTTCTTTCTTACTCTTCTCTTGCTTCTTCTTATAACTTTTTTTTTTTTCTCTTTCTCGAGGGCCAAAATGAGATATTTCTTTTGGTCTTCTCCCAGACGATCTTATCCTTCTTCTTGAGTTAAAGCCATGTTTGGCTTCTCATTTTACTTTTAGGTCCCTCCATTTCTCTTATTCTTACTTTAACTTATGCATATTCCCTACTTTGGCATATGACATTATTAAATTATGACCCTTGGGTCTAAATTAATAAATTGTTATTTACCCTTGACTTTTATTATTATTATTGTGTATGTATTAATTGGTTTCTTGCTTATATTATTTTTATCTTTATTTTATTTCCGGAAAAATATACTTTTACTTTTATTATACCCTAAACATGTTATAAAACTGTTATGACATAATTTGAGGTGTTACAAGAATCATCCAATTTGGAGTTCAAGAGGCCAAGTTATGGCCAAAACAAAATCATGGGTTTTAGGAAAAAAAAACTTTGATAGCAATTCCCTTCAAAACCTATACATATCTTTTTACACTTCTTGGTCTTTAAGACCCCACAAGCCAAAAAAAATAAACAATCCAAAGCAATACAACTCCAATTCAAGAACAAATTACCCAAAGATGGAAGAGTTAGGTTCTCCCTAAGCACAAAAACACAAATGAGTTAGGACTTTCCTAACAATCAAAAAGGAGAATCCATACCTTGCTTTCTTCTTAAAACCTTCCAATCACTTTTCTTCTCTTTTCTTGCAAAACTTTGAACAAATGGAGAACAATCACCAATAATGGCTCTTCTCAAGAACCCATAACCCTATCTCTCTCCCTTTTCCAAAACATGAAAAATACCTATTCTAAGGAACCCAGAATTTTTGGTCTTATCCTCTAAATCCATTACAAGACCTTGTTTGGCTTTCTTTCTCATTTTGCATTTTAAATTCATTCTACTTGTTTCTAATTACACTTCACTTATCAATATTTCTATCACCTAAAACCAATAACATAACAAATAGAATAATAAAAAAAATAAAAAAATAAAATGGCATAAAATACTATAAAATAAAATAATAAAACAAGAAAGTTATTTTTGGGACGTTACAGTTAAGATAATGAACTATCATTTTCCTTTCTTAATCGCTACTAGGATCTAACAAAAGCTAAAAAACAAGAGTATTATCAAATTATAAATATAGACAAATCATAAAACCTCATACTAAAATCTAATGTTTATGACTTACTCAGAGTTGTAAGGCATGGAAATATATTCAACATCATGACACTCTACTAAGCGTTTTGATAACAATTGTCTTCTTTTCTTTCTTTGAGGAGTACTAAAGCCCACTCATGATATATTTATAGGATTAAAAAAATACAAATTATGATTCCTTTTTAACATTATATAGTTGATTATGCATGTACCTATTATACCATTAAAACACAAAAAAACAATATCATTAGTCAAGTTTAATCTTCTTCAACATGGACAACTCGTATTAAACAAATTAAAAATTGAAAGTAAAATGTACATACCTTAAATAGAAGGAGATGCAATTTGATGACACCTCACTACTAGAAAAAACTAAAACAATGATGCTATATCTATGACGCTTCTAAAAATATGTCATTGTTTAATTAGATGTATTAAAGAATTGACGCTTATTTATAAAAGTATCATTGAAATGCATATGCTTTTAAAATCATGGGAAGAAGGCAATCGAAAACAAAATGACTGCAAGGTATAGAGAGCACAGAAATAAGTGTCATAAACATTTCAAGAAGTACCCAAAGTAGCTATGCAAAGCAACATCCATATAAGCATGTTAGTGATCAAAAGCAATGAGAATTGTTATGTAATATATTTGCCTTGAAAAAATTTCAAGTAATGTCTTAATCAAAATCTTGTTTGGTTTGATTTGCTATGTGAAACATAATATTATATCCTTATCTTGAAAATTTTAGATTTTTAACTTAATCCATGTGACACTCAATGAAAATATTTGAACACCGAAAATAGAAAGAAGTTTCCTTTTACCCATCGAGGGGGATCATGATCCTTTGTACAACATGTGGAGGAATTGGTAAAATTAAAAACATTTCTCAAATTTTATTAATGCTTCAAGAGTGTCAATTATTATACTTCACCAATGATTTTCTATAGTTCAAAAAGATATATTGAGATGCCCCAAAATTTAGGGATTCGTTGACTAACCGTCAACACGCGGAAATACCCGTGGATATCGTGTGTCTCGATACCACACTGTCCAGTCCCATCTACTAGGATCTGTTTGTTTACATTCAATGAATATTTTATGTTATTTTCAAAACATATTACTATGATTTTAATTACAACCTCATACAAAATTATATTACAAAACTTGTTTGTCCAATACTTTTAAAGATTACCGAGGAAACCACATTAAAAACTGCTTCACAATTACGACTCCTAATGAGGTGGTCGCAAGATGTCTGCTCTGCTTTTTGAAATGTTATCCCATATGGGATGGGCCACGCTAAGTGAAGCACCTGTGGGGCTACTCTTTACTTAGAATTGCATGCAGTACTTAGCACTCACATTCATCAACCATTCATTAGAATATGCAATTCTATCATACAGATTCTATATGGCATGCCATGAAATGAGATGAGACTCAAATTATGTACCATGCTCCAAATCATTCTGAGGCTCCTATCACACCCTGTGCCCATGTGATAAACGATCATTGATGAATTAATCGTTGTTTTAAACAGAAATTTCCATTTTTGTTTTATAAACCAAAACACTTTGGATGTCATATTTTAATGACTACTTTCTTTTCTGAAATCAATGTGTCTTTTTGTAGGTAGCAATTTTAGGGTCTCACGCGAAATCGCACACCTTTCTACACTTTCACGAGCTTTCACGTTGGACACATATGTATAACCAAAAATCACCTCGCGGGAGTATACGCCACCTTGCTATTACCCAACACATATTTTCATGTTTCTACAATAGTGTGACTCTGTTGAACTTCAGTCAACAGTACCAACCCACTCATCAAATCACCAAGTATGGTGTTTGATTGCAATCATGCACTTGCACCTGTGAAATGCTATGTCTCAGTGCATATGCAATGCATTATGTCATTTCATATCAGTCAGTATCTGTAATAACGTAGAATGTCATATAAGACGATTTCGGCACTACAATTGCTCGCCATATCATGGATAATTCCAAACATTTCATCAATTGCCAACATATTAACTTATATATATCGGCAAGAACAATCAAGCATGTTATCACAAAATCAAGCAACAACACTTTAAAACAATACACAATTTCAAACTGCAAGTCGGCCTAGCAGTTTTAAGCAGCGAGGGCCTGATTAATTACTGGCAGGTTGTGAACCAATCCCGATTCGAGGCTACGTATTGCGTTAACAGGACCACCAAAATAGTCCCGCAGCGGTGGCAAAGTACGCACCAAAATCAGCAATCCGTAGACAACAAGAATCGCATTGATGGGGTGTCGGAAATGGACCATAACTTGGGTTGTAGAGGTTCGATTTTGGTGATTCAATAGCCTACATCAAGTTCATTAATGTAGCTACAATTTACATGGAGGACCTGAGTCCGAAGTCCCTCGGTTTCCCACCAGAAAATTAGTCCTAAAATCCGACCAGTGTGTAGGATCAAAATATGGCAGTATTCCCATATTTCAAAATTTGGCCAAATAGTCCCTTAGGGCAAAGACACAACCCCACAACCCTTATGATGGAAAATAAACCAAAGTAGGAAGAATCTCTACCTCTTGGAGTGTAGCCCTCGAACTTCTTCTTAGTTTCGTGAGTTCCGGCTGACCAGCGCTGTTATTTCTCGCTTTTTTTTCTCCTTCTCTCTCTTTTTCCTTCTTTCCTTTCTCTCCCTTTTCTTTTTCCTTCTCCTTTCCTTTCTCTCTTTTTTCTTTTTCCTTCTCCTTTCCTTTCTGCTCTTCCCTTCCTCTATGAATTAGCCTCCCATTTTATAGGCATGTCCATTGGCATGCATGTGGACACATGGCTTGCCACATGTCACACATGCATTTGCCCTTGCCTTGCCTTGTGACACATGGCTTGCCATGTGTTACCCGACACTCGTTGTCTCGAAAAACGTGAAATTCTGATTGTGCGAATTCAGAGTCGCATGAGTAGCCCAGATTTCAGAGGCCAGTCGTGGTGAAGTTCGTTTAAATCGTCAAAGTCTAGAAAATTTCAGGTTTTCAACTTGTATCGTAGCGGCAAGTTCACAGTGTTTGCCCCATTTTTTTTTGGAAAAGTTCAAATTTACCTAGGTTTTACATATATAAACTTTTATTTTTAGTCATAATTATACAATATATATCTTTATTGTATTGAATCATTTATGAGACTTGATATTGATGCTACATCCTTTATGTTTGGTCGTCAAAAACTATGGTGCATCTAAAATTATTATTGGGTTGTCAAAAGTTATGGTGCTTATCATTACAATTCTATACATTAAAACTTAGTGTGAATGACAAATTTTAATATTCTTTTGATTGCATAATTTGTTAGCCTTGAATTTAATGTTTATTTACAAAATAATAGTATGTTTATACAATGACAATTATGTAAAAGTTGAAATGCATGTCTTGTTTGTCCTAGAATGTAATGTTTTTTTATAAAGTAAGTGTATGTTTATCCAATAACCACCATGTTAAATTGAATTAAGTAGGATAACATTTTTTTCTTTAATAAAAGTTTTTATGTTGTTCACAAAACTTACATATAAAATGTTCATAACAACTATAACACGGATGTATTTTATGATATTATATGTATTGAGTGAATTTAAGGCAATGAAGTTTAATTCTTAAAGTTTTATTTTGGTTATTTATATAATTATTTAATGATGTCTAGTGTTATTTAAATAAATAGATGGCTACCAACTTAAGTAGGTGTCAATTAATTTAAATATGTTTTTTTTTAATTTTTTCCTCTATTATAAGGATTGTGAATAGTAAATTTTATAATATACATTATTTATATAAAGCTTATATATTTGTTTCTTTCTTTATAAGTGAATCAATTTATCATAAATATTATACTTTTAGCTTGAAAAATATAATATAACAAAAATTAGAATATAATACAATATTAGAAAATTAATTACTTTACAATATTTTAGACATCAAATACAAATTTGGTCATTGATAAAAGACCCTTCTTATGTTTCTTAATAATTTTTATCATAATGGATGTAAATTTATTTGAGGAATTTTAAGTAGCCTGTTCTTATTTAAATCATAGTCATATTGTCTACTCATTTTTTCATATTTTCATTTAGGCATGACATACTAGACAAGCACCACGCCAAGTAGAACTTTTCAAGTTAATGTATTGGACTTCTAAAAACGATTGGTAAACCAAGAAACACAAACTTCTTTTGTGACTTTTGATTGTAAAATCCTCTACTTGTTTATTTAATTTATATGATTATTAACTTACTTGTAGTGTATACTTCAATTACATCAATATTAACAATCATTTTTAAAATTAGAATTTTGTGATTTTCACTTAATGATATGCAAATGTTAAATAAAAATGAATTACATTAGGATTTTGATTAAATTTTTGGATTATATGTGTAATAAGAAAAATTTATAAACATGCTATTGAAATGAATTTGAGCTTCCAAGATTTTATTAGTTATAAAGAACATGTACATTATAAAACATAAATTATTAAATTTATATATATGTATTTTTTGTAATAAATTATAGTTAATTTACCAAAGTTGCATATTAATTTCTATATTTGTTAAAAGGACTGAGTTCTTTTAGAATTTTGATCTATCCAATGAGGATATATTTTATGTTATTTGATTTTTCTTTGCATCCGTAGGAAAAAAATTTAGAGTTGTAAAAGCAACCAATGGCAGAAGGTGATCAAGCCTTAACTGAGACTAATATATGTGTTCAAGTACTAGGCTCAAGAATTGGATATGTTAAAGGCTTAGGTCATGACCCTCGACCACCCCCATCTTCATCAAGATCTAAATGTGCTAAGTCACACCAAAAGATAGAATTGGAGAATGAGCTTAAAGCAACACAAGAACTCATACAAAGTCAAGAGACTTGAATATAGCACAAACAATCTCAAATAGACCATTTAACTAACTTTGTTAGTGAAATATGCCAACACATGAACATCAAAACATCAAAGCTCTGGAAGTTCATCTCCTTCACATGATACACCACTCATGGATTCCAAGTTACACTTTATATTGCAGCACTTGGTTTTATTTTTTTTGGGGACATGATCTCTTCTTGACATGTATGTATGATTTTTCATTTTTTGAGACATTATATCTTCTTAACATGTATATGTGTTTTTCTTTTTAAGGGACATTGTATCCTCTTGGCATGTATATATGGTATTTTATGTTTCTGCAAATTTTTTGGATGTTATCATATTTTGCATTTGTTAGTTTTAATTTTCTTTTAATCTTAGATTAAGTTATCTCATTTTACAAATGTGAATATTAGTCTTTACTATATCTTTATGTTCTCATATTTGGTAAGGGTGCTAGTTTTCAACTTATGTTTTAGTTCTACATCATAATATATTGGATACAAATTTTTACAATTTATCATTTTATATGCAAATATAGTAGAGTTGCTTATTTATTTGATGAAATACTATAAATTATGTGTTAAAACTATGTTATCACATGGTTTACTTATGCATATATAGTTTCTAATTATTAATCTATAATGAATTAAGTTATGACAAACTTTAATTAGATTTTATAATTTAAATTCTTGAAAAATAATAATCAATATGTTAAGATTTGATGATAAAAATTTTATTGTTATATAAAAAAAAACAAAGCTTCTTACATTTTGTGTCATTTATTTATTTTGTTAAAATGAGAACTTAATTTCTAATAGGGAATGAAGTTTTTGATCAAAATCTATTTGGCAATAAAATTGTAATTTTTATTGTTGTATGCATTTAATTTAGCAACAAGTTAATTTCTCATTACGAATTTTCGGCAACAAAATTTTTTGTCAACAAAAAAATTATGTCTCCATAAACTATTAGAAACAAAACATTTTTTTTTATTACAAAATCTTTTCACGACGAGGATAAGGCGACGTTCTTCGTGAAACAAAAAATTTTTTATTGCAAAATTGTTTTTGTGACAAAATTAATTTTTTGGCAACAAAATAATTTCGTCTCTATTTATCATATTTCTTGTAGTGTAGATTATAGCATACGAAAAATCACGGTAATAGTTTTATAACGTGTGAGGTGTAAAATAAATTAAATTATATTTTTTTGGAGTTTAAATGGAAAAAAATGAAAAAATTAATAAAAACACGGAAATTTTACAGGAGCCAAATAAATTAGGTAAAAATGTCAAATGAGGACTTAAGAGTCATAAATGAGTAATGTAAGTGCCAAAGTATAAATGAGATGAAATGAAGAGGAAATGAAAATGAAATGAATCTTTAAAATAAAAAAAAATGAGAAATGATGAATTAGTGTGCAACCAAACGTGGCCTTAGTCATGTAATGGACAAAAGACAAATTTTTGGTCTTTGAATGCCATAACCCACATTTTAGGCAAAGGGGAGAGGAGAGCTAGGGCACACTACGGTTGAGGAAGAAGAGAGGAACTTGGTGATTTTCCTCCATAGGATCAAGGATTTAGGTGATAGAAAAGAGAAAGAAGAAGAAAGAAGAAAATTGAAAGAGAATTGAAATTAAGTAAATGGCTAGTAACCCACTGAAATAAGTGTATTAATTTGAATGCAAATTGGAATTTATAGAAATTAGTCAAAAGTGAGGCTACATTTTCGGTCGATTTGGTTAGGATTACGTCTGAGTTTTGTTGTTTGGAGGCCGATTTTGGTATTTAGGCCATAACTTGGCCATGGCTAAATCAAATTGAATGATTCAAATTCATTGGGTAAACTAGACTTCTAGAATAACAAAATCTCACGAAATAAGGTGTATCAATTTAGATACCCAAGTAAACCCGAAGTCGTCAAAGTGAAGGGCGCTCTGTTTTGGTCAGATGCGTCTGAGTTTTGGTGTTTAGACGATTTCGGTATTTAGACCATAACTTGGCCATCACTCATTAGAATTGAGTGTTCAAATTTATGGGTAAACTAGACTTCTATTAAAACAAATCTCCTTGAAATAAGTATATCCAAATTTGGACCCCATTGAACCCAGAAATTCATCAAAGTGAGGCTCTGTTTTTGGGTCAATTCTGGTTCAATTTTGATATAGTTTTAGTGTTTGGAGCAGTTTAAGTATTTAGGCCATAACTTGGCCATCATTCATTCGAATTGAGTGATTCAAATTTCTGGATAAACTAAACTTCTAGGAAAACAAATCTCCCTGAAATAAATATATCCAATTTGGACCCCATTGAACCTAAAAATTTTTGTCAAAATGAGGCATATCGATGCCTAAAAAGAATGATAAGAATGTCTAAGGATGAGGAAATGGGGAAAAATGAAAGGAACAATGTACCGGAAATGAGTCGGGTAGAAATAAGACCTAAATAAAAACCATAGAATACCCAACTAATATATGATTGTCATTTGTGATGGATTAGGGGCTAACGAGGAGAAAAGCCCGAGTCGAGGTCGAGATTCCGAGGACAAGAATCGAAGGACGACAATCTTTTTAGTTTGTTCTCCGCTTCTCTCTATGTAATTCCAAAGTGTTTGAATGATTACAAAATGATTTAAATTGATGAAATGATTTATAAGAAAAAACATATTGATTTGTTTTAATTGATTTGAGGCAATTGATTGTGAAATGATTTGCATATGAAAAATTGCATGAGTATTGAAAATGAATTGTTTGTATAAATGTACATACTATTTTGTATTTTGCTATGAATGATTTGAATGCCCTTAATAGAATGTGTAGATTAAATTCGAGTTGGACAGATTTGTATACGATAAGAGGGTTAAATTAAGCAATGCTGCGAGCAGATGTAATGATGTGTTACTCAGTCAATAACCCAGGAGGGACAATGTGGTAGTAAATTCCACGAATTGATTTTAATAACCGAGTCAACAACCATGAGGCCGTGCTTGTGTTATAAAACAAATTTTTTTTACCGGCTTCTGACGTAGGTGCCGTGCTAGTGATTCCGTTATCATGTGCACCGAAAGCATAAGTTAAATTCGTTTAAGGGCAAATTGAAATGATAAGAAAATATTGAAATGCATTATTTGTGTTTTAAATGATTTGTTGCGCTATGATGCATATTTAGAATGATGATAAGCGTAAATGAATGTATATGAAATAAATATATGTATTGCATTGCATTGATCATTCAAAAGGTTAAAAACATTGTTTAGAAAAATTGCATGATTTGTATTAAAGTGAAATAGAAAGAAGAAGCTATAGAGCAGGCGAGCATGAAAATGCTTAGCGGGTGTTTTATCATCACTTAGTACCGAGAGAACATGTACGGGACGTAGATTGCGAGTGGTCAGTCATCGTCAAAGTCCTACGGAGGGGATAAGTAAAGGCTACATCCACGTGCATGCATTGGAATTATTAGACTAAGTTTGTACAAACACTTCTTATGAAAATTGAACTACGATTATATTTTGTAAATATTTGGATATTGAAAGCGGTAATAATCTCACGTTGTATAAAGGTGGGGAAATGGACCAAATGGTATGAAATGCCATGTCGAGATGAAAGGAGTTTTGTGATCAAATGATGGACCCCCTTTATGTTAAAGTGGTATTTACGTATATATATTTTCATTGAGTATTTGAAATGTGTTTAGAAAAGTAATTTTATTTGGATTATTCGAAATGATTCAAAAAAAAGAAAAAAAAAAGTGAGGACCGCGTCCAGGTCAGGTTCGATAACTGCGTCGAGTTAGTCTGTGGCCCAGGGCCGATCCACCGTGAGTGGTTAATGATGAGTATACTTTTATACTCATTTTATCCTATGTTTACTTATACTTTTGAATATTTTATTATATGAATAGAGTGATCTAATGCTCTAAATGTTCAATTTTGTGATTAGGTCATCCATGAACCAATATGGAGCAAAAACAAAGAGATAAAACCAAAAATCAACAAACAACACATGCAGCGGCTAAGGTGTTTGATGTTTTCAATTGCAAATGATCCTCAATTGCTTACAATATTGATATTATTGATAAATGAGAGCTTCTCGGGCTTTCCAAAGAGACCTTATTCACTCTATTTGGACTTCAAATGACAAAGATATGACTCTTGGTAGTTGAAGGAAGAAGAGAAGAGAGCTGAAAAGTGACCAGTTGGAGAATTTTGTACATTCAGTCTTTATAATGATTTCCAAAGTGTCTTTTCTGGACATATCTAGATTCTAAACTTCAAGATCTTTCCAATGGTCCCAAGAACACCCAAATTGAAGTTCGGATGACAAAGTTATGACCTTATGAAGTTGGAGCAAAAACAGGGGACTGCAGCAACGTCGCGACGTTGAGGACCAATGTCGCAACGTTGCAGAGAGCTGCAGAAACGTAGCATCTTGACGTCGTGACGTTGCTGCACGATGTCGCGACGTTCGGGGTTGATTTTGGCTCGATTTTTAGCCCATTTTGAGCCTATAATTGTGGGTTTTAAAGCTCAAACCCTAGAAAAACAACAAGGAAGAAGATTGGAGAACGGATTTTGGGCTTTTTTGAGGGAGAACAAGCTCCCTTTGGGTGGAAACACTCTAGGGCTTGTTCTTGGAGAGATTTCTAGGGTTCGTTCTTGGAAGAGGAAGAGGAAGAAGAAGATAATGGAGGAGAATAAGGGAGCTTAAATGCCAAATTTGTTTTCGCTCTTTCCTTTTCCGGTTTTTTTTTTCTTTTGATGGTTGTATTTGCTTTTCCCTTTATGTTTTAGTTAGTTTTCTTGGGGTTTAGATGTAGCTAAAGACATGTTTGTATGAATCTCTCCTAATTTATATTGATTGATGTTTTATTTCATATTTGTGTTGAATGTTTCCATTGGATCTTAATGCTTGTGGGTATTTGATATTTTATATTTATTGGTTTGATTCAAAATGCAAAGAAGTGAGAATTAAATTAGACCATGGATGATTTACCATCTAATTATCATGAGATAGAGATATAAGTGAGATTAGGTGTGGTATTAAGATTTATAGGGTTCAATGCATCTTTAGTTATGATGGTTTGAGGCAGAGATGCAGTATAACCTTTTCTAAGATTAGTATGCGGATGCTCGAGAGATATTCAAATATACATTAGTGAAATCACCATCTTCATGATGAAATTGATCATCGATTAATTGGGTTAGGAGGTTCATGCATCATTGTTTAGGTGAAATCTATGCCCTAAGGCTTTTTAGTCTTTATATAGTCATTCTTGCATGTACACAGATTAGTGTCTTTGAGTTTTTCTATAGATTTTCCAACATCGAATAAGTATAGGCTAGATTAGAGTCGATGTAGTAGCCGATAAAGTAGGGCGATCTTCACTTATCATTATATTACTTGAGGCGACATGTACACTTGCGCACATAGGCGTACACATTTTACATAGCACAAATGGGCCTATCAAGTTTTTGGAGCCATTGTCGGGGAATTGGTGCTTTTATTAATATTGATTTGAAATAGCTTTACTCTACTTTGGATATAATTAGTCTTGTTTTATTTTCCTTTTTGTCCATTTTACTTTTGAATTTTATTTTTTGTTTTATATCATTTCAATCACAATGGATCCTATCATCGAGTTGACAAATGCATTGGCTCACCTTCGAAGTAAACAACAAGAATCACGTGATTGGGTGATGGTATCAAGAAGAGTGACAACTCAAGTGCGGAGTCAAGTGTGGCAACCATATGCATTAATGGATTTTGCTCAATAACAAGGTACCCCATACTTTGAGCAATCATAATTTTGGATGGGCACCACCCAGCTTCCCTCATGGAATACAAGGCTATACCATTCGCACACTCCCGCAGTCAAGATCAAGCCCCGAAAGAAGCCATGGATGAAATAAAGAAAGCTGTTGAATCTGTGACACAACCTGAGTTTCAAGATCCAATGGCTGGAAATGGACCACTCTCAAGTTCGATTTTCAGTTTCTTGGTCAAATGAGATCGTCAGCCTCCGCAGGAGAGAATGACAAAAGTTAGGCGACCATGGCTGAATTAGAAAAGAGTTCATGCTTTGAATGCGCAGCATCTCAAGTTCGATTCATGGAATTAATGAGGGCTAATGATCAAATTGACTTACCATTCACTTGAGCTTGAAGAAGGAGATGGCTCCGAGGAATTTACACTATTTATACTCAACTTGAATTCAAGAGAGAACAACCTAAAGAAGAGGAGAGTATGAGTATAGAAGAACTAGTGGCAAAATATATGAAAGAACAAGAGGAATAAAATATGGCTACAAATATATTCAAGGACACTTGTAAGAGTTAAGTCATCTACTCTTGGGGTGAATAGAAGAAGAAAACTTGAGATACAATGAAGAAATCCCCTCAAGGGATAATGAAGAACAGAGAAGTTTCAAGCGGTGGAGGGAATGATGCACAAATTTTGGAAACCTTAGTTGTGAAGGAGAGTGAGCCGACTTCTCCCGAGGAATCATGTGAAAAGACAAATGATGAAGTTGTGAAGACTATTCCAGGGATGACTCTTTGGGTTCCAATGCATGAGGAAGTGAAAAATGAGAATAAAACCCAAACTTTTGAGGTTGATGAGTACATCATTCACTTGAACAATGAATTGAGAGGAATCATTGTAAAGAAAAAAATGAAAAAAAAATAGAAAATATAAAAAAATAATGGTCTTGGAAGGAACCATATTGCTCAAATTGCTGATTGAGCACAATTATCTCTCTTAGAAAAGGATGGAGGCGAGTACCAGCATGGTAGTTGGTAGAGTCTATTTGGACTCGAGAAAAAGAAAGCGGAGAGCCGACTTCTTAGGAGGTAACCCGAGTTCAAAAAGTTTCCTTTTCCATTTTCTTTTTTTTAGTTACTTTTAAGTTTGTTTTTGAATAAATGTTCTTTCTTGATCTTATGTTTCTTAGTGTTGTTTTTCAGGTTTTTGGAGTTCAAAGTTGGCTATGGAGGTGGAGAATCTTGAAAAGTGGAATTTTATAGTATCTTGGAGGTTCAAAGAGCAAAAATTGAACAAGGAAATCAGTTCTAGCATCCTCCCTCATTTCATTCCATATATGCTTCCTATTTTCAAGCCTCTTCTCATTTGGAACTAAATTCTAATCCCTCTTAAGATCTTTGCCTCCAAAGCAAGCCATATTCATTAGAGTAACTTCTGGAGACTTGATCAACCTCAGGGGAGTACTCATTATCCATTCTTGCTTTTGTTTCACATTGAGGACAATGTTTAATTCAAGTTTAGGGGGGTGAATTCAATTTTTTTTTTTCAAAAATCCAGCTTTTGTGTCTCCTTACCTATTTTAGTTATTGCTTTATTTGTTTAGGTTGTTTGCATGAGTTTTTCTTTCTTTCTTTTGTTTGTTTCATGTCTCATATGAGTGAGTTTGATGCCTTTTTGGCTAGTAGAAGGTCATTTTAATCTAATTACTTTATTTAAAATAGAAAATAAAAACATAATGTAAAAAGATTGCTTTAAAGAGAAATGTTTGCTGATTTGTGAGAAAGAAATATTAAGAAGGTCTCGAGCTTTGGATTCACCAAACTTGGCCTCACCATGGTGATTCAAATGGGGGTTTTGTATGTTTTGATCGTATGTCCTAAAAACCAGCGTATTGTTGATTACTTAACATACCATTTAGACTTGCTAAGTATTAAGAAGACTAGTGGAAGAGAGTAGAGACTTCTATACAGATACTTAGGAGAACTAGGATTATTGCCACCACATACAAGATGTCCCCAACTTATGTACATACGACCTTCAGACCTTTAAAATAGTAGAAAAGCTTAATCTTTAGTTTGAAGCGCAACTGCCCCCGTTGGTCACCATGGTGGGGTGGATCGAATCCACCTCACCTCGAGAAGACGATTACTCA
The DNA here is from genome assembly GCA_016808115.1 of Tetrastigma voinierianum. Lineage (NCBI taxonomy): Eukaryota > Viridiplantae > Streptophyta > Magnoliopsida > Vitales > Vitaceae > Tetrastigma > Tetrastigma voinierianum. Next base: position 804,137 of record JAEQBH010001385.1, read on the forward strand.
CTCATGGTGAGTCTTGAACATGCCATGAATGAAGAAGAAAGCAGAAAAATAGAAGAAAATCATATTGAAAGCTTTATTGGAAGCAAAGGAGAAAGTTCTCCCAAAATTACAAGAAAATAACTAAATATAATGAACTAAGGTATCTTTTTGCTTTAATCCTCTAATCCCCATTTATAGGCAAAATAATACATACTTGGAGGTTACTTTATGCTCAAGAAGGATTACATTCCTTTTACAAATCAAACTCTAAGACTTAAGACTCAAAATTTTATATTTACTGTCTTCCGCTAATTTTGCATTGGAATTGAGTAGTAGAGCGAAATTTCGCACTCCTAATGGAGATAGTGCGAAAGAGATCGCCTTGATGTAGTGTGAAATGCTTTTAAACAGCTTCAAATCCTCCATCTTCTTGCGCGATCATTTCTTCATGGTCTCAACTCGTTTGAATATATTCAACGAGCTGCCAAGCTCGCACAATAGATCCCGAGACGTCCTCATTGCTTGATCTCATGGTTCCAAGAGCCGCAAAAGTGCCTAAAAAGGCATATATGCATACTTGTACTCAATCAAACTATTAGTAGCGAGTTTCAAGGCTAACAACGCACAAAGTCAGTAAAGTATAAGTTTCCACCACAAAAGAGTTTTATTTGTTCAAAGTTAAGTTCTTGAAAATGCACTTTTTGAGTGGTTGTCAAGAATCCCAACTCATTTGACTTGCTTCCTAGAGCTTCTAAGGTTGCACAAGAGATCTTGAGATGTCCTCATTCCTCGACGTCATGATTCAAAGAGCCATAAAAGTGCCTAAAAGACCTAAAAACATACATGTATTCAATAAAATCATTAATAATGGGTTTTTGGGATTAACAACTCACATAATCAGTTAAATGTGAGTTTCCAATACAAAAAAGTTTTTAAAGTAGGAAAATTAAGTAGATAAAAATGTCATTTTTGATCGATTATGAAGAGCTAAACAACATTCTATTGGTTAGGCACTTAAGTTCAGTTTGCCAAAGCGTTGCTGATAGGTGTGGATCTTATTAGCATTTATAGAGTGTTTTGCATGTATTTTTGTAACCTAAATGCTAGATTCACACCTATTTTTCTAAAGATTAATCCCCCATTTGCTTATGTTTTATAGGAATACAAAGTAAAGCAAGCAAAGAAAAGGCGAAAAGATCAGCGAAACTTGCCCAGCAACTTTGCCGTCGGGCGAAGCGGAGTTCGAAAAGCGAAGAAACTAAAGGCCCGAAAAGAAGGCCTTAGGTTCTCAAGGAAAGACCTTCGCCCGAGTGAAGACTTTGTAGTGAAGTCCCTTGCCAAGGCGAAGGGGGAAAATCCTATAACCACCACTCTTGGGTTCGCCAAGGTGAAGGAAGACAAGGCCAATTAAAGACACGTGGCTTTGCCAAGGCGAAGATGTCACTCCCCTACCCCCACCTGGGAGAAGAGAGGGGGCGCGGCACGGGACTAGGACTCTTTAACCTGCTTTTCTAACATCGGTGGGCCCATTTCATATATAAATTCATAAGGAAATAAAACTTCTAGTACTACCATCGTAGTAGTGTTTAAATTGTCTTGTACATATTCTTGAGTCTCATTTACTTGTACATAAACAAATTCCACTATTACAAAAACTTTTACATTTACATTCCAAAACTAAAAATTAAAACCTACATCAAGTGGACTCCTATTGCTGTGTTGGCCCTGTCGTATGCGGAATGCCTCGGATGTCCTCTTCAGTACCTACACGGATGAAACACCCGTGCTAAGCTTATAACTTAGTGGGAAACAGATAACAGATATGACCACTTAAAGTGGTCCATAATTACAGGATACATATAACATAATTCTTATAACATGATTTTCATATCTCCTGTAGGAGTTCAGAACATAGATCTTGTACAGAAGGTACCCGTAGGTACAATACAAAACAGAGCAGAACTAATTAATTATGCTTTCTTATAGTTCATTATTCATATTCTTATCATATAACTGTTTGCCTGTATAAACCAGTAACAATGAATGAGAGGGATACGGCACAATAGATACCCAAAGGTGCGTGCGATCTTGAACAAGTGCCGAGCCTGTCGTGCACACGCCCGGTAGTAAGTGCCATAGCGCGATAAGTGGCGTGTCTATACGTAGCGAAGTGTCGTAGCAGCAGCGGGGAGTGCTGAAGCACTGAACAGAGATGTGCATGCCCATGTAACAGAGGTGTCGTAGCACAATGCAGGAGTGTCGTCGCATTGAACAGATGTGCCTATTCATTCACTATCCAGTCTCCGACAGGCATACAATTATATGTGTTTTCAAGCTTGTTATTTTATTCTTAATCACATTAGTAAATGAGGGCAAGAAACAATGTTTGCCCAAGCCGAGGTGGCGAGGTACAGAACATTTTTCATATGACTTTTAGACATGTAATGACCCATTTCATTTGGAATTAACGGAAAAACATAACGTAAACAGGATTGCAGGACAGGTTCTCGGACCTTAAGCAACGTGAGTCTAAGGCACTCCAACTTTACGATCTGGGGTACTTAACATCTTCACGGACCCAGCTAATCACTTTTAGTACCCGATACTCGACCTTGATCTAGGTACTTAACATCCTCTGAACCTTAAATCACTTTGAGTACCGGTACTCAATACTTTCTGGACTGAAAGCAACTTTGAGTACCGGTACTCAATTTTCAGTACCGGTACTCAACATCCTACAAGCTAAAAACCACATGGAGTACCAGTACTCACCTGCGATTTCTACAAAAATAGCCAGTTCTAGCCATTTTCACCAGAGATCTTCCAACCAAAACTAAACCAACTCAAAACCAACCACAAAACTGACTTGAACCAACCAAAATACACATGTATTGAAGAGTTAGGGTTTTCCTAACCCAAGCATAGACAAAGAAAGAGTTAGGGTGGTTTCCAAACCAACAAATCCATACATAGGTTCCATAGCAACATATACAAGGGTTCCAAACAAAAGAGATGTTCCAAACATGAATTCCATACCTGGATTTTCTTATTCTTTTCTTCTTCCTTCTTCCTTCTTCTTCTTCTTCTCTTCTTCTCTTCTCTCTTTCTCCCCACCGTAACCCTAGCTCTCCCTAATCACAAATGAGAAAAATCCCCTTCTCATAAGACCATGTTTGGTCTTATACTATTTTGGCCAAACTTTCCATTTTTACCATTTGATCATTCCTATTCAATCTATTTGCAAATCAACTTATTCAATTTCTAACTTAGCATATAATCTTCTTATGTTATGACCCTTGGGTCCTCATTTTATAAATTACCATTTTAACCTTGGCTTTTGTATTAATCTCGGCTTTATCCTTTTTCACTCTTAACACTTAAATTCCAGAAAATACAAATTTTACTTTACTTATACTACAAAACTATAATAAAACTACTAGGGTCTAATTCGGGGTGTTATAGAAGAAGCCTTCGCCTCGGCAAAGAACATCAGTGGAGCGAGCGTCATTTGTATTTTAGGCCCACCATTTCATTTAAATATATGTATTTGAAACATTATGAGGGTTCCGGTTTCTGGAGAGGGAACACCCTCTTAGGGTTTCTCCTCCCTTATTCTTGAACCATTTAGGGTTTGTGATTTTGTTTATTTCTTCTTTGGACTTGGAGGCGTGTGAAGATTAAAGCTCATTAGAGAAACTCTTACCTTGATGTGGTGTAGAATTGGAGACGATTTTCATCTCTCATTTGTTTTGTATCTCTAAACTCTACTCTATTTGTAAATCTATCAACATTATATTTATCTTAAATATGATTTTATTGGATTACTTGATTGCAGTGAGTAACTAAACATCCTCTAGGGTTGATTATGGAAGTTGATGTTTGGTATATATATATATATATTTATGATGGTTTTGTGAATTCATGCGTGTGTGAATGTTAGTTGGTGTAGTTCTTAGGATTATTATGATTTTAATTAATTAATCCATACTGAGAGTTAGGTCTTCGATCCCCATACTAGGATATCCTTGGTGATGCTTGGATTATGCCCTAAAATCTGGTCCCAAGTCTCTTAAGGTATGAATTAATAATTGAAATACTAATTAACCTAATCAAAGAAGTCTAGGAAATTAGGAATGCCTAGTACTAGATGGATTTCATTAGGGGTAGCACCATCTCAACATTATGTGAGGATCGTATGGATCGAGAGGTGATCGATCCAGAAGCGTAATCACAAGGTGAATCTGTGTATGGATCGAGAGGTGACCAATAGGATTCCCAAAGCATTGCGCCTAAAGTACCATGCTTCATGACTAGATGAATGAGAAGGAGGAGGTAGAGTAGGTGTGAGAATTTGAGGGGAGACACGAAAGAGTAAACCTCATGTTAGATTCCTTGGACATGCACAAGTGTACGTTCACTTAATCAACACTTAATGGATATAAACCATAAATGCATCAATAGAGACAATCAACCCTAGAATCTTTCCTTGCGTTATATTCCCGATATTGCTCCATTCCTTACGAGTGGACATTGATCACACCCTATTTTCTTTTCTTTTTAGTTTAGTTTAGGAAACCCTTTTTCACTCAACCATTTAGTGCTCCAAATAGTGACGACGATGGAAGCCGGGAGTATTCGATCCTCGGCCAAAACCACACTTTCCACAGTAAGGATCGATATATGCAGACTTGTTAGTTCACTATATTACTGTGTGACCCGTGTTCTGCTCTGCCATGCTCTATAGATTAGTTCGCCTTGGCGAATCAAAATTATAGTGGAGAATTCTTTATGCTCTCGAGTATAGTGGAGAAGCCTTGGCAAAGAATAGGTTCGGGATTGTCGTTGTAGTATAGTGGTAAGTATTCCCTCCTATCACACGAGTGACCTGGGTTCAATCCCCTGCAACGGCGCCAAAAACTTGTTAGCATCAATCCACAATTGACTTTGTGGCAATGGAAGGGTCTTTCTACAAATGGCCCATCGATTACTCTTCCATGCGAAAGTGAATAAATATGGAAATGTAAGTCTTCAACTCCAACTAAGACATTTTCAATTATTAGCTTCGGATGTTTCTTTTCACTTTGCTTCTCTTTCAATAAAAGCTCTTCGTCGATAGCAAGCTCATTCTTCTCAACTAATGACAGGTCTTGCAATTCTCCCTCAAGAATCAAGGACATTTTGTCATATTTCATTGTGATCTTGTCCTCATCCAACGTCGAACTCAAAAGTTCATCTTCAAGGCTCAAAGATATGCTTTCACTTTCCCGTATGTCCTCATTCTTTATGTCGCTCGGGAGTTGTTGATAGGTGCTTTTCATATATGCTTTTATACCACTGATCACCTATCAATCATATGGTATTATGATGTTTTAAACAACTCTAAGGTTTAATTTTACCATCTTATGGTTCTAGGAACATTTGAAGCAAATAGAGCATAAAGAAGGCCAAAAAAAAGAATTTTTGGGTTGTATAATGAACTTCCATGGCTTCAAGATTGATATATATGGATTCTACACTTCTCAATCTTTCCAACGAGTCCAAGATCACCCAATTCGGAATTCGAACGAACAAGATATGGCCTCGTGAAGTTAAGGGAGGATTTTCCAAAACACCACATGCAACACCCCTAAACATTTGTGCATTTTCAATCTACCTAATGGCTTCCAATGACTCCAATCTTGAGACAGATAGATTCTACTCTTTCTTAGCTTTCTGTAGAGATAGAAATCATCGCATTTGGAGGTCGGATGAGAGAGTTATGATCGTTTGAAGTCAGAACGCCTAGGTGAACCAAAGCCATGCAAAAAGACAGCTATAGGTTCGCCTAGGCAAAGGATGTCAGGCTTGAGCAGAAATATAGCATTTTTGGCTCATTTTGGAGCTCGTTTTCCATTTCTTTAAATATATGTATTTTAGACTTTGTTAGGGTTCCGGTTTTGGAGAGGGAACACCCTCTTAGGGCTTCTCCTTCCTCTTTCTTGAGCCATTTTTTAGGGTTTTAGTTTTTGTTCATTTACCACTTGGTTTTGGAGCTGTATTGAAGATCTATCTCATTAGAGGAGCTCTTGCAACAGTGGTGTAGAGTTGGGGACGGATTTCATCTTCCATTTGTTTTGTATCTCTAAACTCTACTATATCTGTAAATCTTTCATTATTATATTTATCTTAAATATGATTTTGTTAGATTACTTGGTTGTAATGAGTGGCTAAACATCCTCTAGGGTTGATTGTGGAAGTTGATGCTTGGTTTATATATATTTTATGATGGTTTTGTGAATTCATGCTTGTATGGATGTTAGTTGGTGTAGTTCTTAGGATTATTATGGTTTTAATTAATTAATCCATACTGAGACTTGGATCTTTGATCCCCACAGTAGGGCATCCTTTGTGACACTTGGATTACGCCCTAAAATTTGGTCTCGGGTCTCTTAAGGTATGAATTAGTTAATTAAAATACTAATTAACATAATCAAAGAAGTCTAGGAAATTAGGAATGCCTAGTACTAGATGGATTTCATTAGGAGTAGCACCATTTCAACATTATGTGAGGATCGTATGGACTGAGAGGTGATCGACCCGAGTGTAGTCGAGTAGTCTATTGTATGGGCTGAGAGGTGATAATAGGATTCGAAAAAGCGCCTTAGACAAGTATCATATTTAATGACCTAGATGGACCGAAAGGAGAATAGGGAGTTGGTGTGAGAAATTGAGGGGAGAAGCGAAAGTGTAAATCTCATATCGAATTCATGGACACACCTGAAGTATACGTTCATCGGCAGCTTAATGAATATAAATCATAAATGCATCAATGAGACAATCAACCTAGAATATTCCTTGAGTTTTATCAGTAATATCCACTCATTGTATTATTGGACATTTATTAGACCCTACTTTGTTTTGTTTGTTTTGTTTTTAAAATCTTTTTCTACCTCCCCTTTAGTCGCTTAAATAGTGAATGACTCTAGTGGTCAGGGTACTTAATCCTAGCTAAAACCACACCTTCTCCATGGGATCGATATCTGGACTTGTTAGTCTACTATATTACTTGTGCGACCTGTGCGCTTGTGGAAAATCCCTAACAGTTGCCTTGAAGATTGTTCCTTTATAACTTTTCTTAATTCCTGAGCTTGTATCGTCGTTCTTTCCATGATAGCATACATTTCTCTATTGAGATTTTTTGAATTGGTGCCCATGCCTGCTATTTGGCATTCATCTTGGGTTCCATAATTGGCAACCGCATATGTAGAGCCTCATTATCCTTTTTTATTTTTTCCTTCAATGCAAGGAGTATCTCTTCATCGGATGGTTGCTAGGTTTGCTCTTGAAAATAGGAACTTGAACCTTCTTGATTGTGCATATTTGGATGTCCATAGGGGATATTGTCATGTGTCCCCCAACAGAATAATTGTAACAGCATATAATTTATAGAGGGTTGAAGATGTAACCCGCATTGTTGAAAGAATTCACCCCTCCAAAATTATAAGCTTATTAGCTCATGGAGGCTTATGCTTGCCTTTTGACGATTTCCTCCTATGTTGGTGCTATTTGGGACGTGTGAGAAGCAAATTCTTGTTGGAGGGAGTAAAAGAGTTCATTCATCTCCTTGTTTGGCATTATGCTTACCACCTTGTCAAAAAAATACAAAAAGGAAAGAAAAGAAAAGAAGTATACAAAATTCAAATAAGAAACAAATAAAAACAAGAAAAGAAAAGAAATTTTTTGCTCAAATTAGCAAACTTCTCTTTTGCCAAAATATCAATCCAAACACCAAATCGTACCTTCCCCAGCAACAGCACCAAAAACTTCTTCGATTATTTTAGTTTATATAAAAGTTTTGTTAACAACAACCTAATCTGCAAGCACATGGATCACAAGTAATATAGTGGCTTTCAAATTAAAAACCTAATATGTCGAACCCACAAGAAAGAGATGGTTTAAGTGGGGATTAAGTACCCCGGCTACTCGAGAATTTCACTATTTAAGCTAATTAAACTAGTTGTGATTGATTGTTCATTAAAAGTGAAACTAAGTTAAACTAAAAATATACTTTAAAAGATCAGCAAATGGTTTGATTAAGTTGTAAGAAAAACGTTAAGGAATAACACCAGGCCGTTTGTTTCCATTGGTGCATTTATGGCTTATGTTCATTAAGTGCTAATTAAGTGAAGTGATCGGGGTGAATCATGCATGCATTTCAGTTGAATTCTCGGTGTTCTTTATGGTTTAAATGCATGATTCACAGACATTTTCAGTAATATTACGCTAATCCCTCATATTATCTTGTTCTATAGAATATGGCGATAGTGGAATCAAACAGGCAACTAAAAGACATGAAGAAAAGCAGGCGAAACTACAAAAAGGTGAGCCCGGCCAAAGGGCTGCGGGTTCGCGATGAACCGAGAAATCACGAAATCAAAGCGCCGGGTCCGGCCGCTGCCAGCCACAGCCGCGCGGTGAAGCGAGGTTCCCTTTCCGTACGGGGCAGAAAAACCCTAACTGCGGTAGGTGATGAACCAGTCTCAAGGTATAAAAAAAAGGTAATTTCAAAAGAATAAAGAGTTAGATCGGAAGAAGGAGGAGATCTGGTGAGAGACCAAGATGAAGCGGAATCAAGGCGGATCGACCAGTTACCGTAGTCCTTCCTTCAACCCACATCATGATTCGAATTCTTCAATCTGTAATGAATAATATGATGAACTAATTCTTTTCTCTAGGGTTTTGCCAACCCTAACCACAGTTTGATGGATTGATTTTCAGTTTTGGGTTATTTAAACATTAATATGAGTTCATACGTTTGCTTTAATTCTGGGTTTAATTACATGTTATTGTCTGGCCAACCGTGGCATTCTAAAGCTAAGAGTTTGAGATCGAGAGAAGATAACTTCTAGGGACATGGTTAAAGCAACATTTGGGTAGTCGAAGAATAGAGATATTCCAGAATGCAAGTGTGGTCTCTTGAGGTTTGCACATTTAGTTTAGTCGAGGGTTAGTAAGAGATGCAATACATCGGCCAGGCGTGATAGGCAAATATATCTTGAAGGCATATCTTGTAGGAAAGATCAACCCACAACATAACATATCAATCTTCAAATAGTCTATTATTGAATTGACATCTATCTAGAGTGGTAGAGGCGAGTAAATATAGTTCTATATGTTGATCTAATTAATCACAGATTTTAGTTTTGTTGAGTCTAGTGTTGGTTGCGTTTTGTTTGGATTAGATCGAAATATTGTCGAAGTCATTAAATAAATGAATCAACAGCTCTCTTTGAGGGAGCGACACTTGACTAACCACTACCTTTACGTCGACTCGTGGCGTATACTTGCTGCGGGTTTGCGTTTCCCACCTAATTTTACACTCACTTTATTTAGTCGAGTTTTGGCGCCGTTGCGATTTAGTGTTGATATTGAAAACCGTGCCATAAATAGTACTTTGGATCAATTTTACTTTCTTTAGTTCTTCTCACTTCTTGATCATTCCTTTTTACTTGTATTCCTAGTATATGTGTTTTCCTTTACTGCACCTGTGCTGTGATTTGGTTTCGTTCTTATCCTGTGATTTCAGGAAAGTATTTAGAGTGTATGCAAAGACAAGGTTAAAGGGAGGCTGCTTCCGTGATCCACGAACCAGCAGACACTACATCGATTACGAAGACCACGTAGCTTCGGCTGAAATCATGCGGCATCAGTAGACGGGGCGGATTCATGTGGGATGAACCCGCAAGTGGAACATAATGGACAACCGCATAAATCCGGCCACCACACCCTTTATGCGACCCGATAATCCCGCGTATGTTGCCAGGGAGTTTGCCTTGCCACTCTGGTTGTTCAGGTGTCAAATATCTGGCGACCACCCGTACAAGCGAGCAACTTTGAGCTAAAAGGAGTAACGTTCTGAAATGCTCCACAATATACAATTCCCATGACGCACACTTTAGTGAAATGCGGATGCACATTTGACTAGCTTTATTGATTTGTGACACGATCATTACAATGGGGTATGAAGAAGCTCGGATTTGCAACTATTCTGTGTCATAGCGATCGAATTTAAACAACGGTTGACGATGACCTCGGACTCCACAATCACCTCATGGAATGACTTGGTGCTAAAATTTACGACCGATTTTCCCACCGCGAAGATAGCTCAATTAGTGCGAAGTGTCACGTTTCGACCGATTTGAGAGAACCTGGGCGAGCGGAGATTTCATGAACTCTTGCAGGAGGATTCTTTGCATCATAGATTAACTAAGTGGATGCGGTGCATCGCGTTCTCTGATGGTCTAGTAACTCAGCTAGGACAATCATTGATGCTTATGCAGGAGGTGCTCTAATGAAGAAAACCACATATCAAGCCTATGAGATCATGGAGGATACAGCTACTAATACTAATCAGTGGCCCCGAGATATATCAGCACCTAAGAAACCCTCAGCAGGAGCAAACACAGAGATTCTCAGCAATATGGTAAACCACGTCGCACGGTTCGCATTTGCGAAGCAATGAGAGCTCGATAAATGCTATTCAAAATAATTAAAATTGGGGAAATTTGTGAATCTTGTGGTGGCTTGACACGATGCTATGGAGTGTTAATCGGAATAGCAAATGACGATGAAGTAGGCTCGATATGTGAATCGGCGAATCAATTACGGCAAGGGCGGTATGGAGGCAATGCATATCGGAGACGGATGCGGGGTGGGAGGTCAAAATGGGTCGAGGATGGAGGAGCAGCCGAATAGTCGGAACAATCAGAACTATGGATGGAGTAATAGTCAGAATAAGATGCCACTACCCCGAGTGAATGAACCTTACGAGAAGTAGACTTGGGATGAAAGCACTTTGCACAGATGCTCACCTCGCACACACATGCTTATGAATGAGACCAGGCGGAATTTGCAGGAACAGACCACCCGATTAGACAATTAGGCAGCCTGTTGAGAAACTTAGGGTCTGGAAATGGGCTGAGTAAGCTGAATGCATTGACGGAGAAGCGGCGAGGAGCATTAGAAATGGTCACGTGAACCGAGCAAGAAGGTAATGAACATGTAAGGCTATCATTAAGTGGCCAGAACTAGTAATTGCCGGGGCGACCACCAATGATAGGGAGGAGTTTGAGGCAGTAATCATTGTCAGGTGATAAGGTAGTAGAGAGCGACCCAGTGAAAAGTTGAATTGAAAAAGAAATAGAGTCTGAGGTTCGATCACACAGGACTGAACCCACTATCCCAATTCTGTACCCTCAACGCCTGAAGAAGAGTAAATTGGATAGGCAATTCACCAAGTTTCTGGAGGTGTTGTGCATACTCTGTTTGATACGTTTCTTAGATGCATTGGCCGGATGCGGGTTACGTGAAATTCATGAAGGAAACCTTGTCGAAAAAGAAGGCGGGTTAAACTTGGGAGCGGTAAGCCTCCTTTGAGGAGTGTAGTGCCATCTTACCTTTGAACTACAAAAAGTGAAAGACCACAGTAGTTTTGCTATCTTTGATGCACAATTGGAAATTCCATCTTTGAGAAGGCCTTGTGTGATGCGGGGCAAATTATTAACCTCATGTAAGCTATCTATATTCAAAGCATTGGGATGGAGGTGAAGCTCGCCCAACCACGGTCACACTCTAGTTGTGAGATGAATCAGAAACACTGAGGGAAGGGGGGGGGGGTAGTCAGAAGATGTTGGTCGAAGTGGACAAGTTCATTTTTCAGTGATTTCATTGTTAAGATATGGAAGAAGATAGGAAATACTTATCATCTTGGGTAGAGCCATTTCTAGCTATTGAGCGACGATTGATGTCTGCGAGAAAGGAGAGCTAGATTTGGGAGCCACAGGGAGACGAGATCACCTTTCATGTATTAGGTCCATGAAGCTCCTTGATGATTCTGCAACAAAGATACCTCGGTTCTCACCCCCAAGAGATCTTGCAAGGCGAAGTGGTAAACTCTGGGATAAGTCTCGTGTAGCACAACGAATTACCCAGAAGATCAAGGGCATGGTACCCAAAATAGTCCAACCGCCCTAAGCAACGATTTTGAGCACTATAAAGGTGCGTTAGCATTCCCAGTTCCCCTAGAATACAACATGTACGTTGTAGGAATGTCGAGCTAATGTTAAACATAAGCTTAACGGGAGCCTTAAGCATTGTGATTCTCTTTCCCTTCATTTTGGTATTATCCCATTCACTCTTAACGGTTTACAAAAAAAAAAAATTTGTTTAGACATCCTAACCTTAATTATTTTTAATATCTTGATGAATCTTAAAGGTGGAGGCGAAGACATGAAAATGCCCATACTTTACGGTCGCCGCAGTGAAGCTTAGCTGCCTCTGTGAAATATTCTTAAGAGGTAAGCCTTACGGGTCATTTGCGGCAAAGCGACTTCATTGTGCGGACCAAACATACGGTCATTAGCGGTGGCGAGCTTGGCGGCGAGAGCTGAGCGCGCCATTGCGAACCACTTTGCGCGGCTGGCGTGGTATGTCTTCGCCCGCGATTGAAGGTCCTTAGCCGTGGCGGCGCCCCTGCGTATTCAGGCCTCTTTATAAATACCCTCGGCGAACATTTGTTCCCTCGAACAATTTTTGTGCGCCTTAGTCTCTTGTTTCTTCTTGTGGCTGTACCCATCGATTTCGAGCGAGTAGGTGACTATTATGGCGCCCAGACCGTCCAGTGACGACACCACTCCGGCTCCATATCGGGGAACACCTCCTCGGAAGATCATGTTGTTTCATTTCACCGGAGAAGCGAGCGGCTGCACCGCGGTCGCTTGCAAGCGTTCCTTACGTCCGGGCGGGGTTTTTCGACCTCGAAGGCGTTCTTTAATTTCACCATCTAGACTCGAGGTTAGCAGACCCTGTGTGATCCCCGACCCCGGGTGGCCGTCGATCGCGGTTCTACTCGGCTTGCCATTCAGTCGGCACCACGGTGTTTGCTTCTAGGTCGGTGGGTTGACTTGACCGGCCATCAACGGTTACGGTGAGGGCGGCGGCGGTGAGAGTACGAGGCTTTGTTGGCGGATCACGGACTTCGGGCCCTAATCTGGGAGCTTACAAGGCGAGGTGTGTGGAGCGCCACGTCGGCAAGGAGTTCACCACATTCCATATGCACGTGCTCACGCCCTTGGCGAAGGTTTGGTATAATTTTTTATGTGTTAAGATTAAACCTTCTGCGCACCTCGGCCGCGATCTGAGACGGGACAATACTCCTATCGCATGACAAGGACTCGATTCGACTATCGAAGGCGGTCGTGAGGCGGGGTTGATCGGTCGACTCACGGATGGCCTGCCCGAGGGCTGATCCACCCTTCCTTGATCACACAGCTATGCCGAGCGGTCGGGGTCTCGATGTTAGATTCCGAGGACCAGGTGCAGCAGCGCCTTCCCATTCCATTGCCCAAGACGAAGTTCGGGAGCCCAAACGTGTCGGATGAGAGCGGGTAGGGGCGTCGACCGCACTAACACGGCGACCCGGTGGATTACAACCACGAGGTCCCCCTCTGCTTCGACCTAGTCATGACGGATCCATGCATTGACTTCGCGGCGCTGCCCCGGGATGGTCGTAGGAGCATCGGGTTGCCCTAAGCTAGGACATGGACTCCATCCGGGCTGAGATGACCGCTATCCGAGCCAGCCAGGACTAGATCACCCAGCAGCTAGCTCAGCTTTTGTCATTCCACACAGAACCACCACCGCCACCACCGCAGTGATATATTTTTCTCTGGGACGTATTTCTTTACCTTTCTGCTTTATTTTCTTTTTTTGCCATTGAGGACACTGTCAGTTTCAAGTTTGGGGGTATGGGTGAATGGGGTATGGTTTTGTATGCAATAGTATTAAGGTTCGGTTTGAGTTAATATTTCAAGTTATTTATTAACACCTTAGTTTATCTTCATTATTTTCCATCTTAGTTTATGTCAGTTTCAGTTGAATTCTTGGTGTTTTGTATGCAGTAGTATTAAGGTTCAGTTTGAGTTAGTATTTCGAGTTAGTTATTAACACCTTAGTTTATCTTCATTATTTTCTACATCTTAGTTTATCATTACAGCTATTTTGCATGTTTTTAGGGCTATATGTATATATATATATGGGCTATATATATATATATATATATATATATATATATATATATATATATATATATATATATATATATATATATATATATATTTTATGCTTTGTTTCATTTGTTCCCATTAGTATGTTTAAAGACAAGCCCCGAGGACCCATGCACCCGACATCATGACTCTGTGAGGACTTAGCGTCGATGATGAGTGTCGCAGCCCTACCGTTAACCATGATGGAAGCAATAGGGAGTCGTAGTAATAGCAGAAATGACATAGGGACCAGGGTTGGTAGATGACAGGCCCTTGCCAGTATGAAGTGAGATGACATGCTTGTTCCCACAGCCTTGTAGTCTCAAGACATCAATTTCTAAAATGGCCCACCACACACACACACACGTGATCGGGGTATGCCTTGACTCGACTCACCATGCAAAGAGTCCCGGCGAACACAGGAAGAGTTTAAACACCTAAGTGGTGGGACGCCGTAGAAAAAGAGGATCGCCTTTGAGCCCTAATAAAAAATAAAAAAAGAAAAGGGGGCTTAGTGTGAAAAAAGTGGATTATCCCATCGAAATCTCAAGCACAGTCTAAGGGGCCTTTCAAAGCCTAATGCCCTGAGCCAACTGGCCGGGAGCCATTGACTTCATTGCCTGCTACATGGGACAGAGGAGGGACGATTTCCACGGTCTACTCGATGTCTGGTTGAGTGTTCGGGGTGAAGTTCTGGGAAGCCAGATACAGTGCCACTGCTTATAGTGAAGTCACCAACGGATCCCATCTGGGAACCCTCACCCAAAACTTTTGGCACTAGCACTTTTCGGTTCTACTTTAGAGTTAACCCGTAGAATTTAGATGAGTAAATAACTCGGTGCGTTCTCAGCCTTTTGTGCTAAGCTATTCCAACTAGGCGAGTTAAACTCAAGTTTGGGTACTGCAGTCAATCTATACACTGGAGATCACACCTTAACTATACATAGATTATTTTAGAAGGATTATTGAGCACTACAAAAGAGGGGTTGACCCGCTTGGTTAACCGAGACTAACCCTGATACGAGGTTAGATAGTCGAGACAAACGAGTAATTCCTAGGTCGATGGCGGGTGCATATGGACTCCTTCTTCTTGGTATTGTCGCGTGCTTAACCCATATCGTCAAGATGAGTGTAGCATTACTCTTGCGTGTCCTGGTTAGAGTCTATTCTTACTTGGGGACAAGCAAGAAGTTAAGTTTGGGGGTGTTGATTAGGGTGAATCATGCATGCATTTCAGTTGAATTCTCGGTGTTCTTTATGGCTTAAATGCATGATTCACAAACATTTTCAGTAATATTACGCTAATCCCTCATATTATCTTGTTCTATAGAATATGGCGATAGTGGAATCAAACGGACAGCTAAAAGACAGGAAAACAAAATGGAAGCAGAAACGACAAAAATGTGGACCAGCAAAGGGCTACGGGTTCGCCGTAGCGAAGCCACCTTCACCGCGACCTTAACCTAACGAAGGAGTCCCTTTACGCGAACGAGAAATCCTGAAATCAAAAATGGGTCCATCATTTTGTGAAGCCACCTTCGCGCGGTGAAGCGAGGTTCACTATTCACGAGAACTCGAAAAAAAACCACAACTACGGGCCATTGATGGGCCATCTGCGGTATAAAAGGGTAATTTGAAGAAGCGAGAAGGGGATTGGTCGGGAAGAAGGAGATACAGTGAGAGATCAAGATAGGCCAGTTCGGGACGGATCAGCGAAGGCGGATTTTCTATAGTCCTTCCTTCGACCCACTTCATGATTAAATTCTTCAATGCATGTGGCTAATATGATGAACAAATTCTTTTTCTCTAGGGTTTTGCCAACCCTAACCACAATTTGATGGATTGATTTTCAGTTTTGGCTTATTTGAATATTAATATGAGTTCATACGTTTGCTTTAATTCTGGGTTTAATTACATGTTATTGTCTGGCTAACCATGGCATGCTAAAGCTAGGAGTTTGAGATCGAGAGAAGATAACTTCTAGGGACATGGTTAAAGCAACACTTGGGTAGTCGAAAAATAGAGATATTCCAGACTACAAGTGTGGTACTAGGAGTTTACCACCGAGTTAAAGGCGTTTGAATTAGAGGGTTGAAGTAGAGATGCAATACATCCCACTGGCGTGATAGGCAAATATATCTCGAGAGAGCATATCTTGTAGGAAAGATCAACCCGCCAACATAACTCATATAAATACTTCAATAAGTCCTTAATTGAATTGACATCTATCAAGAGTGGTAGGAGACAGTAAAACCCTAGGTTTCTCATCATCGATATAATTCAATACACGCAATTTTAAGTTTTTGTTAATTCTAGTAATTTAGTCCGGATTCGCTTTGGGATTAGATCCAAATATTGTTGAAGTCATTAAATCAATAGTCAACACGCTTCTCTTCGAGAGAACGACACTTGACTAACCACTACACTCACGTCGATCGGCAGCGTATACTGTGCCTACCGGGTTTGCGTTCCCACCTAATTGCACCCTCACTTTGGGTTAAATCGTGAAGTCACTTTTGTGTCTACCCAAGGAACTCTGTATGAGATTCTCTCTTTCGAGTCTCACCTCAATTTCTCACACCTAATCCCTATTCTCCTTTCAGTCCATCTAGGTCAAACAATGCGTTACTTGTTCTAAGGTAAATCAGTCCTTAGGAATTTCTACTGGTCACCTCTTGGTCCATGCAATAGAATTTCCCAGGTTATGCTCAAATCAATCACCTTTCAATCTATACGATCATCACATAACTAATTTCTTAGACTTCTTTGATTAAGTTAAGTTGATTTTATCAATTATGAACATTAGGGAATGGAAATCAAGTCCCACGTGTATACTTCCAACTGTCACTTGGAAACCCTTTGAGCTCTAGGGTTCAATCTCACTACCTAGCGTGTAATAATTAGATAAAAACCTAGAAATTCATAGAACCACATCATAAAACCTCAACACAAGGTACATTCACAAAATCATTCAATGTATTACAAAATCGAAGAACACCCGATGTCCCTGACCCGGCTATAGGAGGATTTAGCCACTCATAGTGACCTTAAAACCCAACAATATTATGTCTACAAGTTTACAACAAACATAATGCTGAAAGATTAAGAGAAAGAGAAGGGTTTAGGGATATAAAACAAATATGAAGTAGAGGTCCCCCAAAATCGTGCTCCACCACTAAAAGAAGTCCTCTAGCAGTTGGATTTTGCAATTTGGCTCCAAACACAAGCTAAAAACTAAGAAAATCTACAAACCCTAGAAAAATGAAAGCTTAAAGAGAAATCCTAGATATTTGCAATGTTCCAAGCTCTCTCCAAGATTGTCTATCCATACAAATATTACACAAGTATTTATAGCATTGGAAAATGACCAAAATGAGGCTAAGAATGAGGGCATTTTTGTCCCAAACCCGACATCCTTTGCCTTGACGAAGTGTCATTCACCTTGGCGAATACATGTGTCAAAAATCAAGGTGGTCTCCCTTCGCCTCGGCGAAGTTCTTCTTCACCTTGATGAACCCGAAGTCTTTGCTTGCATGTGATACCTCCTTCACCTTGGCAAGGGTCTTACTTCTCCTCGCGAGGTCTTCACTTCTAGCGAGGGTTGTCACTGGGTGAACTCGAGGCCCGCACATCTTCACTTAGCTTTACTTCTATTGGTTATTCTTCGCCTTAGCGAAATAATGCCTCTGGTGCAAGTTTTGCTTTCTTGCCTCTTTGCCTCTTCTTCTTACTTTCACCCTTCAAAACTCACACGCGAGGGATGAAAATAATGAGAATAAGTGTCAATCTAGTTGATTTTAGTTTGATAAACACACGAGAAACACGCTATAAATGCTATTATGATTCACCCCTATCAATTACATATGCTCCTTATCATCGTAGGTACTTTTGGCATGAATCACTAAGGTTTCATGAGTTTGCAGATAGTTTGGTCTATTTAGCTTAATCGAATTAAAGAGCTATACAAATCCTGTAGAAGAGTATTTGCCTTAGACAACTAAGGAACTATGCAAGCTTCATATTAACTTAGGCACATTAGTAGGCTAAGGAATTGTATAGGTTCCTTATTAGCTTAGGCATTTTCCATAAAAGGCTAAGGAGTTAAACAAACTCCATATAATTAGATTTGGCACTTAAGCTTAGCCGATGATGGAACGTATGAGCTCCTTATTAGCTTCAACACTTAGAGGATGCTTGCTGCTTTCAATTGAGGGAGCCGATAGTTTATTCACTCCCAATAAGTTTATGAGAAGCCAAAGCGTAATTAACTCCTGATAATAATTAGACTTTAATAAGTTCTTACTGGAAAAAAGCTACAAATCGTAGCTTTTTTTTAAACACTCTTGTGAAAATATTCAAAATTTCATTTTTTTTTCCTTATGATCCACTCCTATTTTTATCAAATGGAATGACATCCTATGGTTTTTCTTTGTTTGGGATTTGGCAAAATATTCTTTATCAACTTGAATTTATTTCATTCAAATTACTGTCAATCATCAAACAAAGAAGAAGAATATCAAAATAAAAATATTTTAAAATATTAGCCTTACATAAAATAACCATATAATAGAGAGATATTTAGTAAAAATGGAGTTGCGAATCTTTAAATTTTGTTTTTATTTGCTCTAATTTATTTTTGTTATGAACCTAAAAAGCCTTTCTAATATTTTTAGAATTAAAGATTATCTATTTTCAAAATGAATAATATTAAAGATTAAAAATATATAAAGTTCTTTTAATACCTCTTTTCATATTCTTTTTTT
Organism: Tetrastigma voinierianum; assembly: GCA_016808115.1. Classification (NCBI taxonomy): domain Eukaryota; kingdom Viridiplantae; phylum Streptophyta; class Magnoliopsida; order Vitales; family Vitaceae; genus Tetrastigma; species Tetrastigma voinierianum. The sequence continues at coordinate 822,960 of JAEQBH010001385.1, forward strand.
ACATAGAATATCTAAAGTATTTTAGAATAATAAAGAACTATAATTCAAAATAACATTATACATATATATATATATATATATATATATATATATATATATATATATATATATATATATATATATATATATATATATATATGTATTATGTTCTTATATTTAATTTTTTAGAATTAATTTTCAAAGGTATATTTTAGAATAATATTTTTCTTTGTTTATGTAGTTACAATTTTTATAATTTCATATTTTTGGTAATTTATTTGTGATCATTTTATATATACACATTATTTGAGTTTTCTATAATGTTTAGATAAGAATAATTTTCAACAATAACAAAGCCTTGGTAATAGTGCTATTTACTCAAAACAATAATTTATTAATCATATAGCTGTAAACCAAATAAGGCCATAGTATTCAAATAGGGGGTAAGTACTTATAGATTCCTAGGTTATATAACTCTCCTTAATCGTCTAATCCTAAGTTCCTAAGCTAGTAAGGAGCTATGGGCTGTTTCTTACTATTCAAAGGAAGTGATAGACTATTCAAACCGACCATAATTAATATTGGGCTGGTCCATGAAAATTAAATTAAGATGTGGGCCCATGGGGTGGCCCAACAGTTGGCCCCCCCAACTTAAACGTTACGTTAAGATCCACACAACTTGACTCGTTTCTCAAGTGTCCGCGTTTCAGCAGCCAATCAGAATGCGAGGTAGTGTCATCTAACCAATCAAACCACGCCACGTCGTCAATTACAAATCATCCTTCCCGCAATATAACGCCGGCCCGCTTCGGTCGAGCCAAGGACCCATATCGGTGGCGGATCTCTTGATTCCGGCGATATTCGATCTCAATGGAAGCTCACGGCGCCGGACTTCGCCGGGTGCTGGTGCTGATTTTCTGCGTTACCGGGATTTGGGCGGCGTATATTTACCAAGGAGTTCTGCAGGAAACAGTGTAAGTTGTTTTAGTTTTTAATTTTTTTTATTGGCGAGATGATAATGTAGGGAGGGAAAGGGGAAATCTGGAAGTTTGAATCTGATCTGCGTTGTTTTGGTTCCCTATTTGAAAGGATTATCTAAACTGAGCTGTATAATGACAAGAAGACTTGAAATAATGATTTAAAAGAAAAAAAAAATGCCTAATACAGAAATTGTAATATAATTAATTGTTACCTTCTTTTACAACCAAACGGAGTTGGATCTTGTTTCATCGATGCTTATGAGGATTGGAGTTGTTTCAAGTTTGGATGAATTTCTAAATGGGTTTAGGATTGGACACTTTGAGGACAGTTCGGAGGTTATTGGGAACAAGGACAATTGAATGCAACATATTCATTTTTTTTTTTCATTTGAATATGTGCAATAATTTCATGGGGCCGCTAAGTGTATTGAGTGTATGATCCATGCTCACGAACTTATGCATTAATCATCATCCTTGTAATCAAGCGGCATTGCTTCAATGTATGTGAATTATCAATCTTAGAACCTGAATGTTGGAAAAGAATTTTGTCTTGAATTGGTGAAACAATGGAACCTTTTACTTTATGGTCAAAAGAATGGCTTAAACGGAAGCGCTTTACACGCGTAATTGGACTGTAATGCATTTTTTATTTCCATAACAAATCATTTTTGTTATTCTTTTTGTTGTCAGATGATCACAATATGTTTTTTTTTTAATTATTATTATTATTTTAAAATGAACAGGTCCACCAAGCGATTTGGTGCTGATAAGAAGAGATTTGAACATCTTGCATTCCTGAACTTGGCTCAGAATGTAGTTTGCTTGGTGTGGTCATTTATTAGTGAGTCCCTTGTTCTCTTCTTCTTCTTCTTCTTCTTCTCTATCTCTGCTTGGACCAGCTAAGAGAAATAGATAATGGAATTCAGTTTTCATGCTATGGTGTTTTTTCTACAGTGATAAAACTCTGGTCCCGAAGCAGTTCTGGAGGTGCTCCTTGGTGGAGTTACTGGAGTGCTGGCATTACAAATACAATTGGTCCAGCCATGGGGATAGAAGCACTAAAGTATATTAGTTACCCAGCACAGGCATGTTACTAACTTTATTTTTGACAAGCTCTCCTCACATTTCTGCACTAGCTTTTTACAATCCACATGTCATCTTAACATACCTCACATAATGTCCTCTTGCATTTAGGCAATGGTAGGGAGTATCATTCAAACATCCAGTCACCTTACCCAGAGTATCATGGATAAATATGGCAGTGCTGGCCTAAGATGATTCTTATTGGGGAAAATATAAGGATATTGGAAGTATTAGTTTACCTGTGATAAAAGCATGAAGCCATGATTTGATGATAATAAGTCATGTGAGAGCCAGAAGTTCAATTTCTATGTCATTGTTATATATTCTACATGAGGTTCAGGCTGATATCCAGTAATAGTGGAAAAATATTTCTCAGATATTGGATGATACCAAATTTTTGGGGTACAACTTTAATATGATTCTAAAGATATTTGAGGCCTTAAGAGTTTCTTTTTTGTATTTTTAAGGCTTTAGCCCAAGTAAGTTGGCATGATAGGCAAAGTTGACCTATTAGCCAGTAGCCCAAGATTTTAAAGGAAATTTTTTTGCTTGGTTTGGGAAGTCATTAGTTTGAACCTCATTGCCATTTTCCCCCAGTTATTGTGCTTGTGAGTCTGGGGCTGGATATTATGGATTTTTCCCAAGTTGGCATGATATGAATTGTTACTCTAGTATGTATCATCTTTAACATTTTGGTGAAACTGATATCTATGTACATCAAATTATCTAAAACTCCTCTGCAGGTTTTATTCAATTGAATATAATTCAATTACGTTATAGGTTTTATTCTACTCCTTCACATCTTTTGGATCATAGATGGAGTTATATTATTTTATGAGTGATATGCCCAAGGAGTGAAATTGATGTGAATTCCTAATTCTGATCTTTTGTGTGCAGGTCCTGGCGAAATCCTCAAAAATGATTCCAGGTGAGAATTGAGTCTCTAATTTATACATAACTTCACCTACACAAGCACCTTTCCCATGAAGCGTGGTTGGTTAAGGTTGTAAGACTGTTGTAGGGATTTTCACTTGGATTATAGGTAGCATATTACACTAGCTAACAGTAACAGTTTTTATGAAGCTTCAATACCTGTGGAAGTCTAGATAAGGTTTCCTTGTCCCTTACACTCCTGAACAAGCCACCTGATTGGTGCAGCTGGTTGGTGTGGTTTGGGTTTGGACTTGGTGTTGTATTTTTGTGGCCACCCAACTTAGATCATAAGCAGGAGCGGTTACTACGATCATTATTAAGATGCTTTGAATGGCAATATCCTTTCCTTCTGTGGCCTAGGATTGAAGAGTTAGAGTACTTACAATCATTCATACTTCAATGTATGGCCATGGATGTTTTACTTGATGCCCTAGAACCCCCTATAGAACAAATAAGTGGACCTACATCATTGGTTTACTGTTTTTTTCTCCATTTAACATTTTGGAAACCAGAAGAACTTCGGAAGCCTCAATAAGGCGCTCCTCTCTAAGTGGAGTTGGCGCTTTGCTTTTCAAAGAGGGGCTTTTTGGAATGACATGACTAGAAAAAAGTATGGTGAACAAGAAGGCAGTTAGTGTTTGGATGGGGTGAGGGGAGGGGAGGATACTGTTTCAGGGTATGGAAGGCAATTTGGAGGTGGTTGCGTATTGGTAGCAATAGACTTTCTTATGTGGTTGGAAATGGACATAGGGTGAAATTTTAGAGGGATGTGTGATGCAGAGATACACCTTTGTGTGCTTCTTTCCCTTCCTTATTTTCCTTAGCTGACTCAAAGGAAGTGTGGGCGAGGGAGTGTTAGAGTGGTTCTGAGGAGGGAGAGAGGTTAAACTCTTTATTCACTAGACCTTTTAATGATTGGGAAGTGGAGGATGTGATGAGGTTGTTACTTGGATGTTATGTTTTGAATGTTAAAATTGAGGACAAAGTAAGCTAGAGGTTTACTAGAGACAAGGCTTTTCGAGTTAGATCAATGTATCAAGCGTTATAGCTAGGCCTTACTATTTTGTTCCCTTGGTACATTGTGTGGACGTTTTGTGTGTAGCCAAATGTACATTTCTTCACATGGGAAGCTGCTTGGGGAAAGATATTGACTCCTAATTAGCTTCAAAGAAGGGGTATTACTGTTTTCATCTATCTTGAGTCTGCGGAGTTTGTGGATCACCTTCTCGACTATCTACAAAAAAGACTATTGTGGGAGTTACTGTTCTTTTTTATTTGGCACCATGTGGGTGATCTCAAGGTTGGTGAAGGATACTATTTAGTGCTGGAGCAATTATTTGGCTAGCAAATATTTGGTTTGCTAGAAGCGGGGGGAAGGTGTGACAAACGGGACCATCTTGTTTGTTTTGGACATTTTAGAAGGTAGGAATGAGGTCGCCTTTAGGACTGAAGTATTGTCCACTCAGAAACTCAGAACTTCTTTTGTTTGTCTTCTTTGGTTGGTGACTAAGTTGATCTATAGTGTGTGGTCCTTTGTATTCTTTAGTGGCTTTAATTGATTGTTTGGGGTGTAAGTGAAGGTGAAGTTGTTTTTGTATAGCTTGGGTTTCTGTGCAGTATAGAGGGGGTGTTTCGTTTCTTATTCCTTTGTATTCTTTTAAGTTGCGACTTTAACGTCTTTTTGTAATATTCTTCTTTTTTTTACTTATCAAAATAAAAAATAAAAACGTTTTGGAAACTAGAAAATAGTGTAAAATGTTTCTTTAAAAGGGATGCAAGGAATGTAAAACATTCTACAACATGCAAGTTGTGGAATGGGATTTGCTCCATTAAATCCCTTTATGCCTACCTCGAGGAAGTATAAGCAATTTCTAGAGTTTGCGGACAAATGACATTTTCATTAAAAAATCAGATATAGCACTTTGAAACTATTGTTCAATATAAGTTTATGCTAAGGTAGAGAGATGCCCACCTTTAAAAATTTTTTAATACAATCAAGCACGTAGCTAAGAACCCAGCTATTTTTGAACTAAAGTCGCAATTAGTAACTGTGGCTTTCGTTCAAAAATGAAACCACAGTTGCTAACTGGGACTTCTAAATTATATTTAAAAATAAAAAAATCTAAACATCTCTCCTACATGGCATAAGGGGGCCATATCAAACAGTAGTTTCAAAAGTGACCTAGAATGATTTTTTTTTTTTTTTTTTTAATAAAAGGGTCACATTTTGAACACAAACTTCAATATCTAGGTGGTATGGTATGAAACTCATGGGCTCAACCTAAGGTGAGCTTTTTTGTGTGAGATGTTTTGTGGGGAAAAGTTGACTCTTGATCAGCTACAAAGGAAGGGATGGCCTTTGGCAAATCAGGATAGTCTTGATCATGAGGAGTCAATTGACCCACATTCATTTGCATTGTGGGAAGGCAAGGGTGTTGTGGGGGGCTCTTTTTCTCTCTCTTTAGAGTTTGTTGGGTGATACAACCCTCTATTAAAATAGATTTTTAGGTTGGCATGACCCTTTCGTTGAAAGTAAGCAGAAAAAAAAAATTAAAGAGATGCATCTTTGTGGATTTTATAGACTTTATGGAAAGAGAGAAATAGAAGAGCTTTAGAGAATTTGGACCTCTTTATCCAAAGGCTACAATTCTTGTTTTTGAGCAACTTCAAAGAGCCTGGACCGGACTGTTTATAGGTAGAAGCTTGATGTTCATAAATAAATTTATTGATTAGTTGGGTCCTTTTTGAGGAATGAGTGGTTTTTTGCTTTCGCTCTTTTTTTTTGACACTTTCTTATTGCCATTATATACACATGAGTACTTTGGTGCACTCCTTTTTTGGTTTCTTTCAAGATCCTCTTACTAAAAAAAAGGCATGATAGGGGTTGTATATGGCTTAATTCTGAAATTTGCTCTAGAGTTAACAGACCAGTAAATCATACTGGTTTTTATTTTTACTTAATGGTCTATTTTTCCTCTTTTCAGTGATGCTGATGGGTACCTTGGTTTACGGTATTAGATACACAATTCCTGAGTATCTTTGTACTCTTCTTGTTGCGGGAGGTGTATCTTCATTTGCACTTTTGAAGGTGAGGTTCATATGTACAAGTTATCATTGGAACATCTTGATGTAACATGGGGAGTGTTTTTGGTTATAATTTGCTTTAGTTTTGTTTTTCTCATGCATATTTGGGTCAATTCAGACTAGTTCCAAGACAATTAGCAAGTTGGCACGCCCAAATGCACCACTTGGATATGGGCTTTGTTTCTTGAACCTTGCATTTGATGGATTCACAAACGCCACACAAGATTCAATAACAGCAAGGTATTCTCCTGATGAAGTTTTTTTTCTGTACTGCAATGACAATTATGTAGAAAGAAAAGTGTAACTGGTGTCAATGTGTCTGACGACATTCCTAGTGCTCTCAAAAGAACTATGAACCAAAAATAAATAAATAAATTGCATCTGGCCAATTAGTTGTCCCTAAGAACTTTGTATCCCACATAGTCTCATATATCTCTCCTTGCAAGAAAATGACTTTTCACATTGAGGAAATTTATATCCTCAGCCAGCCATGCTGTACCAGTTTTCCAATAAAAAATTTGTTTCTTTCTGTGTGCAGGTACCCAAAGACAAGTGCATGGGATATAATGTTGGGAATGAATTTATGGGGCACTATATACAACATGGTCTACATGTTTGGATGGCCACATGGGATTGGGTTTGAGGCAGTCCAATTTTGCAAGCAACATCCAGAAGCAGCATGGGACATTTTCCTCTTCTGCCTGTGTGGTGCAGTGGGACAAAATTTCATCTTTCTAACCATAAGCCGATTTGGCTCCCTCACTAACACTACCATCACCACAACCCGCAAGTTTGTAAGCATTGTGGTGTCTTCACTTCTTAGTGGCAATCCCCTATCAGCAAAGCAATGGGGGAGTGTTTTCATGGTCTTCTCTGGTTTGTCATACCAGATATACCTCAAGTGGAGGAAGATGCAGAAACTGCAGAAGAAGAGAAAGCCCATGTGAAGATGTAATGATTCTAAATTTCATATCCATATTTTGACCTTTTCTTTTTGTCCCGCATATAAACATCATTACAACCATAAGGTTCAATGTTTTGAAGTTTTGATAATTATCAGGATGATGGTGAATGTAATTGTGTAGCCTCATATTTAGGTAATATAGCTAGATTAAATTTTGACATTATGCAAAAATATGTTCTGCATTTTTTTTAATGTAATCTAGGCCTTGAGAAGGATGTAAGATGGGTGTGATTGTCCTTTAATAAAACAAATTTATAACGCCATAAGCTTAATGAAATCTTACACGACGTTCAAGGAAATTCAAACATTTGGACAGCCAGTGCTGTGGCTGCTGGAAGTATTGATAACAAATTTATATAGAATTGGGCTTTCTTCTCCTTTTCATCCCACTTTTCTCTTTGGCGGGAGGAAGCACTTGATTTGCCCATCTCATTATCAGGTTGCTGATCCAACCTTTTTTTTTTTTTAATAAAATAACAATGCATTTTATCTATGTTTATTTTTGTTTTTCCCAATCCCCTTCTTTCCCCTGTTTTTTCTGATTTAATTTTCGATCTTAACAACTATAGCATGTCCTATGGTTGCCTAGGACATGGTTGTAGTAGCAAAAATCACAATTCTCTATGATCATTAGTAAAACCGAACCCTCCTACTTGTGACCAAGGAAAATCGGGGAAAGCCTCTAAGTAAAAATTCAAAGCTTCATAAACCCTAAATGTAGTTTAGTTGGTGTAACATATTAGGGTGAGAGTTATCCAATAGTCACTGGTGTGAGTCTTTGCAGTGCCATTAGAGGTTTACTATGTCCATTAGAGGTTTCTAGGTCAATAACTTCAAGAATCCATGAGAAATCGAGATGTGTTAAAACTAACCCGAAGATCAATGATTAAAAAATAAATAAAATCAAAGCCTCGTAAGTATCAAGTAGAAGGATGAGAGAAAGCTAACAGTTAAGGGAATTTGAGAAGAGAAAGTGGAGGGTAGCTCCATTGTCCTATCACTAGCTGGCCCCCAATGAACAATCATATATATATTTCCATATATGACACTGACCGGAAGAGGACCGAAATTTGGACCCTTTTTGCCCACAGGTTATTCCTTCTGGTAGTTGAAGAGGCCATGAGTAGGGGGTGTGGTGGCTTCTGCTAGGGACGATCCTGATCCTATATTAGATTAGTTTGTCACAGGGTCAGGGTCAGGGTCAAACCTTCTTCTTCTTCTTCAGGGGTCAAATTAGTCAAAGGGGGGAGGAGGGGCTTCCCTGAGAAAGTTATTATGGCCTACAATGAGTGCACTTTAATTTGTATGGGGTTCCCTCTCTCTTTTGCCCATTAGCTTTTGCTTTTGCCATGATCACACTTGTCTTCCACCACCAGCAAAGGGTCTGTCTGACCCATACCCCAACCCCCAACACCCCCCATATAACAAACAAACTTCTCAGAGATCTTCTTCCCCACAGCATAGTCCCCCAGATAAATTTCTGGGTGATGCCAGAGATTGTGTGACAGAGAGAGGTAAACAAGTGCCCCCCCCACATGCAGCAACTTCCACCACCACTGAAAGAAAGTTTTTCATCCCCTGTATGTAAGTACATTTTTCATCTCTCTTTTCCTCTTCACCTTCTTCTTTTCATCGTCAGAGAGAGAAAGAGAGTAATTCTGAATTCTGAACAGCAATGTGGCTCTGGGAAAAGTTTGTGAGGAAAATGAAGAAATTGCTGTAAGACGGTTGCAAGATGGCTTTCTCTGTTCAGCATTTTCTTCTCTTCTCTCCCTTTCTTTTCCAGGAACCAGACAGTGGGCAATTGTAATTTTCTTACCTAGTTCTGGCCTCTCTGCAAGATTCTGGTTCAGATTCCCTTTCTTTTATCTGCAATTCTGTTTAAGATTGTTAATGCATCAAACTCAAAAATAAAGATAAACAAGAGGAGATATCTGCACACCAAAACCACAAGCCATTTTCCACTCAAATCATAGCCAAGTTCCATTACAATCAGGAAAAGAGAAGCCAAAAAACTTATTCTATACTTTCTGCACACCAAAAAAAACAACAAATAGGAATCCATTTAAGCTGGTTGATCCTCCTTTACTCTTTTTTTCTTTCCTCTCGTTTTTTTTTTTTCTTTTTCTTTCTGAATAATATAGGCGAGGTGCCGATGTATAATTACACTCTGAAAGACTAGGGTATTATACTGCAAGTTCTGTACAGCTGACAAATCGAGAAACAGGATGAAAAGGGAAAAGAATACTGGAACCTGAATCCCATCAGAAGATAAACAAAAGAATGACACACATTAACGAGCACACAGGGAATAATGTGAGTATTAGGGGTAGTAATTCTTCTAACAAAGAAGACGAAGAATACAGAACACGTTGTTAGATCTGCTGAAGCATGCTATCCATAGCATGCTAGATCCCAGGTGTTGGGATGCAGATCTTATTATGCCTCTGTTAAAAGTCAGGTTGGCATGGCTGTGTGATCATAGGAAACTCAACACACAGGAGATGGGAACTCGACATATGCTAAGTTGAATAAAAAAGATGAAGTTATACTGGTTGTAGACACTCAAAAATTCTGTCTGTGAGATGATGATGGATCAGAGAGATTGGTTATAGACTATGTAGGAGGGCCCTTTTGCAGGGTGGTGGTTCTGAAGGATTACTGCTTGGATTAGGAGTAGGGGACTCCATTCCAAGTGCTTTCAGTAGGAAGCTCCTCTCCTGCACAATATCAAGAGCACACAGTTAGTACTACTGTATCACAATTTTAAAATAATATATTTGCTAAACTTACCTTTAGAAATAATTGAATTAAAATATATTTCCATGTTACCACTTATTGTCTTAATTTGGATCCTGAAAACTTAGGAAGGGAAGTAAACAAGAGAAGAAAATATAAGAGAAAATTAGAAAGATAGGATTTTTTTTTTTTGCTTTTGAAGAAAATGAAACATAACAAAAATTTTCGCATGTGTTTAGCCCATTTATCCTTCAGAAAGAATGAAAATTTTGAGAATGCATGATTCTCGATTATTGTCATTATATTTGATTTTTCTTTGTGTTTTCCACTATACAACCAAAAAAGAAACCAAGCCTTAAAATATTTTCCCCTACATTTGAAACACTTTTTACCAACTTAATGATGAGAATGACGTGTATAGCTTGATTTACCTTTAATAAGATGTTATCTAGGTCTAAGGGATGTTTTTCCTATTGCCCTGGCAGGAATCTCTAGAAAGATAACCTTGGCTGCTTATGACACCTATGCTCCAAGGTGCTCTTGCGTTTCCCCATTCACTAATTTTAAACCTTGTCTAATTATATATATATATATATATATGATACTCATTCTTTGCTATTTACTACTTCAAAGACAAAGGTATGCTAAGTATACTACAACTTTACAAAAATATTACAAAGTGCATAATCGATTTTATTTCACTGTAATGTTATGCTATGTATAGAATAGTGTTTGTTTCATTTACTGATAAATGAAAATAATGTTTAATAAGTGATCAACCAAGTCGAGTACTGCCAACACAAGGGAACCAGAACCATAAAAGAATATAAAGAAAAAAAAAACACATCGTATGAAAGGTTTCTTCCAAAAAAAAAAAGTAAAAGAAACAAGAAGGAAATAGGAGAGAAGTACATAAACAAAGCTCACATGGATTTTGATGTTAAAAATAGGATTTCTTAGATTAGGTTTTGCTTTGCCATTGTTCTCTCACATAATTGTTTTTTTTCTATATTTTAGTGGGAAAAATAGTTCAAGATGCAATACTAGCATTTCATTATTTGTAACTGAAGTGGAAACCCTAAGAAACTCAAAGAACAGAAGTCCCATTTTTATTTTATGTTCCCTTGATTTTACATGTGCATAAACAATGTTTAACTCCAACGCAGAAAATTTTAAAGAATAAATATCACAACCAAAATAATAAGTTGACTGATGGGGATATGTTCCTAGATCAGATATGATATATTTTGAAGAAATGAAGTCATTTAAATAATTGGAGATGTAAAAACAAGCACCCACTCATAGTTTCCCTTAGCTTCCTTTTTTCCCCTTTCTTGACAAGCATCTATTTCATACTTCAATCCATAAAACTCTAATGGTAGTTCAATTGGGGGGATGGTAAGCGGATGAGATGCTCTGTGCATTGCAACAGGCTACAAACTCAGGGTCTAGACTCTTCCTCTTCTGTCTATAAACAATGAGAGGAGTGAGCAAGCGTCGTCATGACTCAAGAGACTCTGTGACTGAATACCATTCCCTGAGAGATAACTCACATACTCATCATGTTGTTACCGATAACTAAGCACAATATATTTGTACTTCAATAACTGCAACTCCCATCATATTCCTTCTGAATATGCCCAGGAGATTAGCAGCTAGCTCAACACCTCAAGAAGCAGAGAAAATGTCAAATTTTCCCAGAGTAATGTCAATTGAGAAAGGCTGCTTCTGCTTTGAACTCAAACCCTTAAACCTCCTTGTATCATTGGCCTTAGCTCATATTTGGCCTCACGTAGTGTGATCATTGGCATTGTCAACAGCTAGGTACAGCAGGGAGCCAACAATTCAATGACAGATGTCTTTCCTGTGGAAATCAGGAAATGGAAAGGAACTTTCCATCAAAGAAGACTTCAGTTCCATCCATAAACCAATGGGCAGGAAACCTATGGTAACATGGATTGAACCATTGAATTTTTATTTGATAACTAAGAAGGTCAAATATTAGGTTAATGTTGCTAATAGAGCACACGTGTGTGTGGGTGTGTGATGGGAAACAACTCAAGAACAGCAAAGTGACAAGAGGGAGATATGTTCTATATGTTTCTCTTTTTCCTGGTTCTCTCTGGCCCTAGATATGACTGTGCTTGCTTAATCTGAGCCTCAGTTCATGGTTAGCTTCAATGAATAATGTGTGCCAAATTAGCTTTCCACCCCCGATCTTCTACTGTTAGTTTCCTAGATCAAAATATGAAACTGACACAATTCAAAAATAAAATCTAAAGATATTTATTTGTTGACTTAGATTGTGAAGTGCAAGTATCACATCTCCAATTATTTAAGAACTCTAATTTAACGTTAACATATGTTGCATGGGCACAGACAGATGTTGATATGCTACAGACAGTGAGATGGAAAGTTCTTAAGAACAAAATACAGACATGCGAGTTAGATAAATGTAAAACAAATTATGTATTAAATTTCTTTCATAATGTAAAATATAATATGCTAACCCTCCCCACCCTTTTTCCCCATAACACTACTACTTTTTCTCCTCATCTTGTGAGAAACCTCATACACTTTCTTAAAATTTGAAAATGGCCTAAGTTTTTTTATATTTGATAATTTAACTTTAAGAATTGCAAATTCAAAATCTTAAGTTATTACCCTCCCTACCCTAATTTATTTTTCTTTTTAGTGTACAAGAACAACATGATCATTTCCTGTTCTGCTCATTTCATATTCCCATCCATATCCACTGTACTTAATTCATGACCATTTGGAAGTTTTGTAGAAATATAAGAGAACTTTTTATACTTCAATGGAATGAAGCCTTTTTTCAATGGAATTTTAACAAATTTGTGACAGGACTTGTGCATCCTGCTAATCAATTAATTCCTACAACTTTCACGGTTGCTGCAACCATACTATACTTCAGTCTTTTGTTGCTAGCAGACTACTAATGGAAAATGAGCTAATGGACTAATCAAGAAATAAGGAACCTACTTCAATACCTGCAAGTTTATTTGTTGTTTTTTCTATTGCCTGTTTACTTTTTGATGTTAAACCAAATAAAATATAATCTGTCCCAGATCTATTATAGTTCAAGTCCATACTAGGCTCTTGCTGATCTATCATAGGTTAAGCCTACCTCAGTGTAGAATTTAGAATTTACTAGACACAGTTGACCACTATGAAGACTTATGTGGCAGGTGATTATCATTCTTTCTCATTTAATCTAATCATTGTTGGGTTAAAAATAGAAGGCATTACAACAATCAAGCTGGTTAAAATCTATGTTGATGACCTTCAGTTAATCAAAAGGACAAAACTCCACACTTGATAGTGTCAACTACATATCATATAAAGCAGTTTTTCTAGGTATCACAACCATTAGTTCTTTCTTTATCAGAAATACTATGTAGTATCCTTTCTGTATTTTTTAGTGTGCTTTCAAATTGACTAAGTCCTGTCATTTTTAAAGAGTACAAAAAAAGGGGTAAAGAAGGAAAAAGGGGGAAAAAGAAAGAAAAGGATACTGTTACTAGGTTCTAAGTTGTTTAAAAAAAGTAATGCATACTGTTACCAGGTTTCTAAGTTATTACTTGTCAATTCTTACACTTTCTTGAATTTGTTAAGGGATTGTATTATTTTCATATTCGACTTACCTCAATGTTTATTATATCCATAGATATTACATAATTTTTTCCCATTTACTAACGCACTGGCCTGATAATCAGTGGACTCAGAATCATTAGAAAACTTACACTCTCTGAAAATTTTGGGCTGGGAATTCCTGCCGCCAAGGATCTAAATATTGGGGTCACCTGAAGAGGAGAACTGAATTCTGAGCTTGCTAAGTTAGAAGCAACTACATCATTGTTTTTTTGTTCATCAGAAGACGGAAGAATCTCTGTAGCAATAAGATTAGATATGTAAGTAACAAAATCAATTACTTTAGGATTTTATCAAATACATAAAGAAGGAAAATAAATATGTATAACAGATACTTCTAGTTAACATGAAATTTATTACCTAGATTTGTGGTTGCACCTGGAAGAACCCCCTTCACACATTCTTCAAAGCCATTTTGATCCATAGGAGTTGCTTGTAACCGTTCCGCCGTCCTGATGTAGTGCACATACCTCAGGCTGAGTATGTCCTTCTTTATCAGCTGCTGTTTGGGACACAATAGTTGATCCTGTACTGTACTCAGAGCTGCCTGGAGACTCCTCATATAAATCAGGTTGCCTATGATATCACCAACGATTAGATGCTGCATGAATGTGACCAGCTTAAATATGAATATTAGTCCACACTGCTTTTATTACCTCCAAGATGGCCGACTTCCCTCATTACTACTCCTTAAGTCCTCCACCAAATCTTTGAAATCTTCAAGTTGGAATTCCATTTCAGAAATATTGAATCTCAGAATGTCGCTTTCTTTGGTTTGATTGAGAAAATCTTGGAATACCTAAACATATATTTGATATTGTTAGAGGATATGCAAACTGTGAACAGAGTATTTCTTCTGAAAACTGGATATTAGACACTACATCACTCAGAGCCCTGGGCATCTAAATGTCACATTGCTTCATGCGATACCAGTAACTGAAGCATGAAAGCATGTGTTCAACTTTCTTGAGCATATGCTTACCGCTAGCTTGGTAAACTTAATACCAGAAATCGACCTTACAGATGATTATGTGTATTCTCAAGACCGGTCTGAAACAGAGGATTATAATAAAGACTAGTCAATTTTACAATCTTTAAACATGGGTTTAAGACCGTGGATGTAAGCCATTTGTATTAGTGTTGTTGTTAGTCATTACTGGTCAAGTTCAAATGGTGATTGACTGGTCAAGTTCAAATGGTGATTGATATTTAACAAATCCAAGGAGGATCAATCTCACCTTCCAAGCATTATCAAGGCTCTGGTCTGTGTTCTCTGCATTAACTTTAAGTGCAAGCGAGCTAAGCAATTCTGCCTGTTGCATTAAGGCAGTAATCTTTGGATCATCCTTCTTGAGAAATGTTCCTGGAATCTTATTATTTTGTGATGCTGTTAGGAGAAGAAGGAAGAACAATATAACTTTTCCATGCCCTTTTGGTTGAAAGAAGGAACAGCTATAATAATTTGGCAAAAATAAAAATTTACAAAAACAAGAAAATGAAAAAGTGTTTTGGTTGAAAGAACTAATGGTATCTCTTCTAATGCCCTTTTTTCTTAACTAATTTTTCTTTTTTGAAGTATCAACTTGTTTAAACTAGCAAGGGGTTTTTTCTGAGGCAATACCATCACTGGAGACTTCTTTGGTGCTGCCAACATGATGCTGAACCGGCAAGCTGTTAACACTGTGGAAGTTTTGAACCAAAACTGCAAATGGAGGCCTTGGCTGTTGATTTGTAGTCGTTCCACATTCACTAATCAATGTTTCTCCACCATTGCAGTTTTCTGTAAGATCAGGGATATGGGTCCTCCTGAAACACAGCAATATTGAGTTGCTATTAAACACCATGTACATTAAATTGACGTTTATATGCAGAGATTCTAGTACACTCATACCTCATCTTCTTAAGAGACACTGCAGCTTCTATTGTCCCCTCTGCATTCAAGCCATTGTTAAATAAAGCTCTTTTGTTGTTGCTATTGATATATGAAGTGCTGTTCTCTTTTGCCAAGGCTTCATGTTTTGCCCTCTTCTTACACAGAGTCGAGAAACGGTTCTTCACAGCATTATCCGTTCTGCATAAGCAGTGAAAAAACAAATTAATCACTTTATTAGGACAAATGCCAGAGTATACAGAACTGAAAAGAAAAAGAAGAAAATTGTTTGTATACCTGCCTGAAACCACCTTAGCTATCTCTGTCCACCGGTTACCAAAGATCTTCTGAGCCTGCAGAGGACCAAGTATTAGATCACAATTCACAACCACATCCAATCACAAAAACATCCGCCCAAAATCGATACCCTCTGAAGAGGCGTTTCTGAAGGACTTTTGAGAGACACGGCATAAAATCAATTTAGGTCTTGCCCACATAAAAGTTATCGTTTTCAAAACTAAAGCTCACAAAAGAGAAATGCATATTCCTTCCAAAGAGTGAAGAAAAATTATCGCATATCCATAAAGCAGAACGTAATTGAAAATGTTGCAATGCAAGCATTCACGACTTGCCTCACACAAGATCAGGTCTTCCTCCGGAGACCATCCTCCTTTCTTGAAATCTGAATTCAAATAAGTGTACCATCTGCAATAGCGCCATCAGAGAATAAATTGATTAAAATGCAGAAATGAGAGGACAATCAAACAATCCACACAAATGATATTGTCATCTTGTGCTAACCTTCTCCTACACTGCCTTGTTGTCTTATCCTTAAACTTGGACGCAATGATCGCCCAACTGCACACAAAGACCACAACCAAAAACACTCCCGTCAGTTTCAATTCACCTTCAATCCGACCAAAAAAACAGACGCACAAAATCGGAAGAAAGAAACTCTACTTTTCAGTTCCGTGGAGGCTAATTTGCTCGCGGAGAATGTCATCCTCCTGCAATCCAACCAACCGATGTCCGTAAAAACAAAGACTCCGACGAAAAAACATCGAAAACTTTTCAAGTAAATTCAAAACCGAAGTAGAAGACAAAGAATCCACCTGTTGACTCCATGTAACTATGTGTCGCTCTTTCTGCTTGGGAGGAGCGTCACCACTACCCTTCTTCTTCATTTGCATTATTGCCTTTCCTTCTCCACTATTCGCATACTAAAGCTAAAACAATGGCTCCAGATTGAAATATATAAATCGCCTTTTCAGCTTTACAGACACTGTTTGGTTGAAACGGAACAGTGAACACCTTCACACGCTGAATTGCCTCGGATCCTAACTTTTTCCAGTCAGCTATAATCCATGGATTTCATCAAATTTCGGGTCTGGATTGAACAAACAAAATCAAAGAAAACAAAGCAAAAAAAAGAAAAATCACAAACGAGTATGTATACAAATAAGGATGTACAGAATCATATGATTGGATCGTATCAATGATGCTACTAAAAATTCCTTTTTCGAGATTCGAGAAACGGCCCTCCCCCTCCCTCCTCCGTATGTATCCGCAAAAGAATAATTATCCGAAAAGCCGTAGATCTGAAAATTTTTGAATATTCCTCACCTTCAAAAAGGCAGAGTCTCGGACTGTAGACGATTGAGAAACGGAGAAATAAGAGTAGTAGCAGCATGAGAGAGAGAGAGAGAGAGAGAGAGAGAGACTGTGATGATCTTTCTTTCTTTCCTTTTTCTTTTTTTGTTTTCTCCCTCTCCTCTCCTCACCTCACCTCACCTCACCTCACCTCTCTGTGGAGTTTTGCTTTTGTTTTTTATGTTTTTGAAAAACAGAAATAAGTGTTTTTTTTTTTTAATATTTTTTATTGCTATCAACGGACTCTTTGCTTTTCCGCGCGGGTATGAAGGGAAGTTTGAAAAATAACGCTGAAATCCACGAGATGGGTATTAATGAATGGTGGAGTAGACTATCCCCACATTCCACACAAAGTGAAATAACTATTTATTTTTATATAAATATATTCGAAAACGCACAGTTGAGGTTGAGGTTGAGGTGGGGAAAAGTTGCTCTGTTTCCTTCTCTCTCTCCTTTCTTTTTTTGTGTTTTTATTTTTGTTTTTCATGTTTTTACAACAAACATGAGCTTCTTCGTGACCCACCCCCACCCCCCCACCCATGTATTCAATAATTTCCTCTCAACGTCCGTTCGGGCGTGTGTGTATTTTTTTCCATTCCCTCACCCATTTTACATGACCGTTTTCTTCATTACCCCATGCTACCTCTGGCGCGTGGGGGTCAGTTCCTATGTTTCGATTGGTGCGTGTTGTGCACGCGAAGGAGATGCGTTGCGGAAATGTGCACTTCTGTACACGCTCCTAAGCTCCTCTGACAATTTCTACAAGATTCCTGGTATGAGGAAGCGTAAATATGAAATCTCTGCTCTGCCTTTGAAAATTGAATTGAAATTTTGCCTCCTTCTTCCCCAATTTTTTGACCCATTTAAAATTAAAAATAATTATACATACATCCTTAAAAACTAAATCTACATTATTTACTTCATCCTCTAAAAATAATAAATACATTAACTAGTTATAATAATATATTTATTAATATTTATAATTATTTTTTAGGGAATATCCTAAACCATATAGGTCAAATTTTTGGTGATATATATATATATAATTATTTTTTATATACTTTCAATCTACAAATTAATTTCAATTATTATTTTGGCATAATTTGTCGATTTATTTATATATTCGAAGATTCCTACTTAGAAAACGCGTAAATTAAAATACCCATAAATTGATGTTGGTTTAGAAGGTAAATTAAAATACCCATAAAAGAAAAAGGTAAAGTCTGGATTACATTTTTTATTAATATTATTTTTATAATCTGGCATCTTTTTTACAAGGCAAAAATAGTGGTATCCTATCTGTCAATAGTGTCAAACTTTTCCGTTATGTTTGAAATAATCCCGTTTTAATGAATTTTCAAATAAATATATTTTAGGAAAACGCGTGGTTTTTAAAATTTAAAATTGATTAAATGGAATGAAAATTTTATAATTTAAATTATAATCATTTAAGATATTTTCAAGTTTAAATAATTGGAACCAGAAATAAAATTTGACCCAATTCAATCAATTAGCTTTAATAAAATCTCAATTTGGGGCCCATAAAATTATATTCAAAATGATGTTTGATAATACAGCTTCAATAAATAATTTAAGTAGTCTAATCACTTGATGACTTAATTTATATTAATTTAAAATGTTTAAAAAGAATTTAAATATTTTAAAATTATATTTAAAAGAAAAGAAATCTAAAGGGTAAAAATAATGAATTTATAGATAGGCCTACCACTTAGACACGTTAAAGATTATGATATCGACATTTCAAACTATGAATGGAAGTTATAATGGTTGTATATCTACTACACCTTTTCACTTTTTCAATAGTAAACTAATAAAATTTAAAAAAAAAAAAAAGTAAACTAATAAAAATAACAATAGGTATTTCTATTTTTTATCAGTGATTTCAATATCTAAGAAGAGCTTTTAGAAGGATATTTCTCCTCTTTATAAATCTTTAATTAAATAAAATGTACTGATTTGGGCAATCCTACTCATTTAAGAGTCAAACAAATCATATAGAAAAATATGGGCTTGTTTGATTTATATTTTTTAAAACTGTTTTTAAGAATCATTTTTAAAAACGCGAAGAATAGCAAAAATGTGTTATTTGAAAACTCTTATTTGTGTTTTAACTTTAGTGTTTTTTTTTTTTTAATGTTTTTAAATAATAAAAAATAAAAAATCGAGAACCAAACATGTTTTCCTTATGTTTGAGAACATAATTTTTTTTTAAAAAAACTATAAACAAACGATTTTTTTTTATAAGAATTTTTTTTTTTTGGTGAATGTAGACTAAGGATAAAAAATTCTACAAAAACAATTAAAAGAAGATCGACAATAACATTCAAAGGCAAATTGTTCTATTCACTTCCTATAAATAGGACAATAATGGTATATATTTATATTATGAATAAGGTTCTTAAGTATCCTCCATTAAAAGAAAAATTGAATTAGGTAAAAGTCATTGCCGGTCGCTTGCTTTTTCACTTAACGCCGACGTAACTTTTGAAAGCCCATCAATGACAAGACTTAATAAAGACAAGATGTCAGTTTTGCTTTTTAACATTGCAGAGCGAAGAGTGACGACAACTTTAACAAATTATTTATACTTCACGTCCCGCCGCTTCCAGAATTCACATTACGTTTAATTTAGAATTTTAATCGGTTTTAATTTAGTTTGAGTTTATTTTCAAACTGATGCACGTCGTGATTGCTATCAGAAACCCGAGGAAATTGTAAATTTTAAAATTGCAAACGTTAATAAAAATAATAAATTGTCATGCGGTTCATAAGTTTTTTGTAAAATTTAGATCTCTACATAACGAAACGGATCATACCAAGTAAATTGCCTCAAAGGAATTTAGTAACTCAAAAGTTTCGTCACTCGAGACAATGGAATTTTTTCGATTTTCTCAAGGAGCAAGTTACAAAGAACTCCATGACGGTGATTTTTTCGATTTTCGGCATTTAAACTAACCGAATGGGCTAATACGAACTATATATCCAAAATAATAATAAACCCCGCCCGAATATATTTTAAAAAATATTTTTATTATTTTATTTTTATACTTTAATATAAATAATAATTATTATTATAATGTTTTTAAATAAATAATTTATAAAATTCATAATATTTTATTTTTATGAAAATATTAATTTTAATATAATAAAAATAAAAGAAATATAAAAATTAAAATTTAAAAAATAAAACAAAAATAAACGTGAAACTTATAGCTAGATAATTTTTCATCTCCGCCCACCGCTTAATTTTTAAACGGCATGTTTCAGACCAAAATAACGAGCCGGCCACGACCGCCCGTCCCAAACCCTCCCGTTGTCATTCCAAAGAGCGATATTGCTATCTCTTCTTTTATCGACAACGACAGCTTTTCTTATTATGAATGACTTTTTCTCGAATAAAAGCTCCAACATTTTCACTTTTTCTATTCTGTAACTTTTTAAAAAAATTCTTAAGAATAAGCTACTAAAATTTTAAAACAAACAAATTTTAACGCCGAATTCATTTAATGAGATTGGGTGATCAAAAACAACGCCACTCTAAGCTCTGGGCCGCTTAACTTTATCTCTCAAATTCACATATTCTCCAATAATTATCAAAACATTGTCCATATGTCTGCTTCTAATCATCTTAATAGTTTAATTGGTGTCTCTAATAACCCATTCTAAAGTATTTATATTGTTAATCCTTGATCCATTAAAAAATAATTTGAATCTTCTATTAATTAAAGAAATTCATTGCATCCATCTGGTTATTAAAAAATATGATTGTTAGTTGTATTCATATATCCTCAAAATTTATTGTGTTGATATATCCTTAAAATTGGTATTAGACGTGGGTAAAATTAGAGTTATAAGTTGATCATTTTGTTAGTTTGGATGGATTATAAGGTTAATACCTATCTATCAATATATTTAATCAAGTTTAATTCGATAATTTAAATATAAGGTTATCAAACATCACAACTTTTTATTAATATATTAAATATAATTTGCCCTTGAGGATTGATTCAAGTGGTAAAATGGGAATTGAGTGTATAAGAGGTCATAGACTCGAGTCCTTATAAGAACATAGTATAAAAAGGTTGTAATATAAAGTATAATTCTTTCGTACTATAATGAATTTATATAGAATTTTAACTCAAGATTTAGTTAAATATTTGAAGGCCACCCTAATTTCATTGGGCAATTCAAAATTTTATGGGTTATAATGGCTTTGTATAAATTATGAAAAGAGTGAGTTATTTTTAATAATATCATGAAGTAAGAGGTCAAAAAGGTAAATACATTAATTTAACATAAATATTAAATATATTTGAACAATTTAAAAAAATGGTAAACTCTATATTCTATTCTATTATAATTAAAGTAAGAAAGGTTATATCATTTTTCAATACTAAAATATAAGATGTAACATATGATAAATTAAAAATAATAAATAAATTGTTTGAGAGACTTGACTCAAGTGGTAAAAGAAAAAAAAAGGGTTATTAGAGATCCTATGGTCGAATAGATGTAAAAAAGAAAAAAAAGTAATTAATAACTTTAGAATTTTCGGATTTATACCTTCACAAAACTTGAACATAAAATTAAAAATGAGTTAGTAACGGGTTTTATAGTCTTAAATTTAATGTTAGACAATACGCCCAATTTGGGATCCAAATTTTGTCATTCAAATACACTAATTTGCAATTATCTACTAGCTGTCAATAATTTGATACACAAATCACATTCTTAAGACTTTGTTTGTTTAAATTTACATCAAACTTTTTATTTTATTTTATTTTTTCTTAACCAATTGATTTGTTTGTTTAACTTGACATATATAATATATTTGGTCACTTGTCAATGATTAGGGTAGAGAATCCATTTATCCATGGGCAGTGGAAAAACATGGAATCCAATAAAAATACCTTTTGTAAATTCCAAATTCAAAATTGAGCATATACCAACCAACCATGTGAGAAGAAGAAGTGGGGTTGATTATGGGGATGAAATAAATTATTTTCGGGAAAGGGAAAACAAAATAATTGGCAACTGCAGGAAGCAAGTACGCATGTTTAAATTGTATGTAGGCTGGGTAGACGACACTACCGATTAACTAACATATATGTGAAAGTATATGTCCTAAGAAAATTGTGCAATCATGGGGGGGTGGCCAGACTCCAGAATGAGATGACCCAAACCTAACTCCATTAATCATCTTTGTTGAATTCAGACATGCATTATCTTATATATCTATTGGTTCTATTCAAATGTTTACAATATTTTTCAATTTCAAACATCGTGGGGTTAAACCCCTAGCCGACCTATAATTTAAAAAACCCCACTTGACCACTCAATTCAAATCAATAATATTTAATACCCTTTTAATTAAATTAATTACAAAAGAATCTTGGATTATTAGTGATGGGGTGATGTTGAGTTACTAAGAAAAGTCCAGTCAGGTTGGTGATTTGTTTTGTTTTCTAGGTAAGAAAGCAGTAAAAGAAGAAGAAGAAGAAGAATAAGGTAGGTAGGTAGATAGATGCTAGCTAGGGTTGAAAAGGTCGCAATCAAAGTGAAGAAGAAGCCACCCACAAATCCATAATCCGTAATATATAGTTGTTAGTCCCTTAGTCTATACTATAGGTAAGGTTTGGAAATTATTCTGAGAAGAAAACGGTTTGATTGGGCGTCGCCTATATACTCCATATGGACAAAGAAAACTGAGTTACAAAGGGAAAGGGACGATGAACGATCTTGTCCAGCTTTTAAAAACAAAGGAATTGGTAATGGTGGAGCCTATGACAATTACAAAGGAAATTGCAATGCCTAATCCATCTCTCTCTCTCTCTCTCTCTTTTCTGACAGCGATACCTCCCGCCAAAACACACACCTACTTCAAAAGTCTCCACCGTATATATATATATATATATATATATATATATATATGTAGGGAAAAACTTATATTATATTGTCTCCATTATAAGTTATAATTTATTTGAAAATTAGGAAGAAAAAACCTAAAACTAAGGCTAAGTTTTTTTATTTAAAAAATATTTGATAAAGGAATTTTAACAAACATTAATACGATCTCACTAATACGCATATTTATACTTTCAGATTTAAGATTTATTTAAATTATACTTAAGATTTGTTAGATCATTTATCAATATTTTTTAAATTAAGAGACTTGACCTTAGTTTCAAGTCTTTTTATTCATAATTTTTTAAATAAATTAAAATGAAGACTCCATAACATAGTTTTCACTATATTATATGTATGGCTAATGCCTAATCCTAGTTGTACTAGAATGATTGATTTGTAGGTATATTTTATTCATATATGATAAGTTATAGGTAGGGAATGTGTATAGATATAGTTTAAAAGATAGGATGGGAGAAAGACATGGCTTTTGGGAAGGGAATCTACAAGAGTCAAGTAAAGGGGGAAGTAGGGAGAAAATGGTGGGCATAAACACTCAAAACAGGAGGATTGGGGAAGATGGAAGCTGGGTCGGTGATTGTTGTCCCACAAGCAGCCATCAAACACCCAAAATGACCATGAAAAAGGCCGACCCCCATGGAACCCTATGCAAAAGCTACCCCTTGTTTAATGTTTACCATTTATTTTCTTTTATACCTTTTTTTTCTTCTTTTTCTTTGGCCCCCAAAATCAAAGAAAGCAGCTCCTATATGACTAGGAAAGGGCCTTATTTTCAAAAGAAAAAGGCCTTCCCATTTCCCTCCTCTTCTTCAATATTGTCCTACTACTACTAGCATTACTACTACTACTACAACTACCCTAAGCTCCCATTATGGTTTAATTTTGTCATTTATTCCACTTTTTTAGATTGAGGATGGATGAGTAATATTAGGGGTGCACTCCCTTGTCTGGGCTCTCTCGTCGGCTAAGCCCCTTTGTCTAACTTTAGGGCCAAAGTGGATTGGAGTGGAGTGGGTAACTGACAAATGTGCATGTGATGGTGTGGTTGGACCCACTCAATTTCTTTTGAAGTTTTACCCCCAAAGGGGTCCGATTTGGTTACATGATTTCAAACCATGCAATCCCGGAGCCAATTCCATTCATCATGACTTCAATATTGTCATCACATTCTGGATTTTGTACCCATCTACTATCTGAATCCAACCCCCCCTTCCCTCCCTCTCTCTCCATGTACCTTAACAATATCAGTTAAACGGCACACGAGAGACAGAGAGCATCAAGAAGAGCTGCTGCCTATTCATGGTTTTGAACACAATCAAAAGGGTGGGCAGGCAGGCAGGCAGGCAGCAGCTCTAAGGGTCCCTTCCAAAGTGAACTCATGAACCCCTTTAATCCCAACCCCTATATGGCCACCCTAATGCAGGCCTTCACCTTTCAAGGAATAATTTGACTGGTCTACCTCTCTGCTGCCAGTTGCCACTCCCCCATTATTATCCAAATTAACAAAATAAATAAATAAATAAATAAAGGTTAGAAAAAAAAAAAAGTGTATCAAGTATCAACCCCATCATAAGTATGATAAGTTTTCCCCACCTCTTTCCTTTCTTTCTCTTTCCTTTTTGCCTTTAAAATAATTCAATTTCTGATTACTTTTATTATGATGTTTTACATTATAAATAAATAAAGCTTGTTTTATAAAAAAAAAATCTTTAAGACTTAACTCAAGTAATAAAGAATTGAGATTAACAAACGAGAAAATCCATAATGAAATCCTTATAAAAATAAAATACTGGAATGAATACATAGAAGGACTATCATCGAATATTTATATGAACAAAATAATACCTATAAAGAAATCTAAAAGTAGTGAAACGGGATGGAAATGAAAGCATGAAGAATCAAAACCAAACATTTTGAGTTAATAAGTGATGATTAAGAATTGAGAGGGGAGAAAGGAAGTGGAGGAGTGAGGCCCAAGTTCCCAAAGAGATTGATAAGGTGTGGGGTGGCTGACGTGTCTTTTGATGAACTTTCATAATGTATAACCGCGGCCAACCAATCAATTAGAGGTCGCCATGTGTCTCCGCTCCCCTTGGCTTTGTGTCTATTTTATCAAAAAAAAAAAAAAAACGTGGGCCTTCTTCCATGGGCCTCTCTCTCTCATTCTATACAAAAAGGAAAATGGAGAACTATCATTACTCATAGCTACAAAATATTCAATGACCTTATCATAACTTCTCTCTTTTTTGGTCTCTTAGGCCACCCCCCCAATTTATTTCTCTTAATCTTTTATTTAATAGTTTACATAATATTTCCTTAAATTAAATTCCCTTCTTTTTTTTTTTCATTTTTTACGTCACTCTTACGTATTATTTATTATCATTAATTCCCACAAAATTGATCAAACTTGAAGTTTTTCTAATGAACTTTACAACAGAGATCTCTCTATACATGCACGCACGTGTTTGCCAGATATGTCTCTCAGGAAGCAATTGATAAGAGTTTTTTTTTTTCTTTTTCCATTTTAAAATATATGAGAAGTAGAATGTGTTTGGCTGAGCAGGTTGTGTCCTCTGTAATTCAAATACACCTCATACTCTCTTTTTATTAATGGAAAGTTTGTTTTATGAAAAATGTGGCTAGCTTCTCTCCTCCCCTCGGGTCCATAAAAAATCTTTAGAGCCATATTTTAAAGAAAAGACAAAGAAAAAGAAAAAGAGAGGTGGGAGAGGAGAAATGAAAGAAAAGTAAAAGAGAAAAATGACAAAAGGAATAAAAAAGAAAAAAAAAATTTCTAGAACAGATTATCTTTAATGGCCGATATGAGGGTACTAATGTGTATCATTACCCTAAGTTTAATATGATTAGGGAGAGAAGAATATATTCAAACTTCCATTGCTAATTGCTTAATTTTGGTCTTGGTCTCTCACTGTTTTTGGGAAAGGAAAGCAATTTGTCTGGGGGGGACAACTTTTAAGGGCGAACAACCTTTTCAATAGAATACAATGCCAATGCTGTTAAATGTTTTTGGCTAAGTACATTTTTAATTTTTTCTTGTTGTTTGTGCTCACCCTCTTCTCATATTCTAATCACAACACTGTTTGTAAAGACTTTCCTTCTAAAAGGGAGATGGAGGTAAGCGCTCCCTAATTATTTCTTTTTCACTAAATCAAGTTGGACTTTCAGAAAAGATGACAACACATCAAGGTGTCAAAAAAGATTGCACTGTTTTACCATGAAAATAGGATTCATCCACAAAGCTTCCCAAAAGAGTACAAACCCACTTTATTCTCTTTATTCGTTTATTTATTTATTTATTTATTTTACTGTTTTTCATTCTACTGCACATTCATACATGACAGTACTGAATTTAGTTAGGCTACTGCTACTCCACTGTATTTCTTGAAAAGGGCTTTTGAGTTGTGATGGCAAACAGAGAATAATAAGATGATGGAGATTGATTGATCTTTACTTTTGTTTTTATTCCGATATCACTTATGATTGGGTTTTTTTTAATCTTTTTTTATTCTAAAAATAAATAAATAAATTATTTATATATATATATATATATATATATATATATTTACTTCTATTCACTTTTACATATTATGTCATAATATAATATTATATTTTTATATGGATTCGACTATGATTTTCCCACGTTTCCAATGACAGACACAGAAAAAAAAATCAAAGACATAAATATGTCTAAGGGGCATTGATGAAGCATAAATCAACATTGTAGCATATTGGTCAAGTAACTCATTTTTAAACAGGATTTCAAGGGGGTATTTGCCCCCATAAGCCCTACATAGGTCTACATAAGTCCGATATGTCTATCTTACATTTTTATCATTTGAATCAAAAATTTATTAGCCTCAAACTTTTTACTTTTTTGACTTGTAAATATTTTGTATAATCATATTGTAGTAGTCTTTTTTTATAAAAACTTGAGATTAGGCTCTTTTTTGTCTCCTCCTCTCACCTTTTTACCATTTAAGTCAGGTCACAAGAACTATTACACTTAAACCTCAAAAAAAAAAAGAAACGCAATTATATAGGCGATTTTAAATGTAATAAATGTGTATGTAGTAAGATTGGTTGATCCGATCCCATGTAAAAGAAACAGAGGAAAAGGTCCCACGTGTGGGAAAACAGTGGGAAGGTGATGCTATTACTTTCTCTTGTATTCATCTATTTAGCTTTATGTGAATGTTGGGGCTCTCACTGCTTGGGATTCCTACATCCCCTGTGGGAACCACTCCAGTCTTGGATAATATTACTCACCTTTTTACTCCCCCTCCCCCTTTCTTTGTATACAAAGCATGCTCTTGCAAAAGAGAGAGGCTTTTGGGAATCCTATGCCCATTCCCACCCCTCTTTCACATTCCCATCACTGCCCCCCTTATTGCTCTCTCTCTCTCTCTATCCCTTTTCACATCACTACTAGATTCCCATGCTATTATAACTCACTCTCTTTTTTTTTTCGTTTTATTTTCAAACTCCCCTAGTAATGGATTGGTTAATTGTGCTTGTTTATCTCCATCTCTTGAGCCTCTTGAAGACTTGTTATGAGATCATCATAAAAAGATACGAAAACCATGCTTGCTTGCTTAAATTCAGGATAACGGTCGGGATTCTTTTTTCTTAAATGCAATGATGTGGGAAATGAATGTTGCTTTTAGTGGCTTTCTTAAGGAAATGGGTACTTTTTTTAAATGATTTCTAAGGTTATTCAATATCTCATCGGATTGAGACCTTAAACCCAAAATCTTTGGACAAGATGATCAAAATGTCAATATGTTTATCTTTTATTGTCATATCCAACATATGGGAGAAAGTTCCCGATACTATATAAGCATGAATTCTTCTCAGTCTACTATATGCGTTTTGAAGCTGTGAGGATCCCTTGACCAAAAAATAAACAATATCTACGTGATTAAATCATATCATTACATTTACTGTTGGGATTTGCCAAAACTTATCCATTTTTGTTAAGGTAGTTAGTTATTGCTTCTATCCTTTTTTTTTTTCTTGTTGATTTTCTTGGTGCATGGTAACCAAAGTGGAGAGGAGGGGCTTTTTCCAGTACTTGAAGGGCCCATGTCTGAAGTATGCACGGCATGCCTATTTTGAGATTAGGCTCCCGTGAGTTTCTGTATTCCTGCTTGTTACATCTGTCTCTGCTTTTTTTTTTCTTTTATTGGAGAGAATTCACGTTATAGTAATTTTCATAACTGGTAAAACTTTAGGTAATTGTCTTTGCTCGTGAAGGAGTACTATTGTTGGGTGAATCATATCAAGTCTGCTTCAGTCTGCTTCATTAGTTCATATGAGCTCTTGATATGATATTTTCTCTGTGCTTCTTGATTTTGGCTTAGAATATCGTGCATAAAAGTCACTAATTTAACCGTGTCTACAAATGACAGAATTTCCAAGGTTGGCAAAACATTAGCCATGAAGGCAGGCAGCATCTTAGTTGCGTTTGCTGTGCTTAGAATTTACATATTCATCATAAGCAAAACGTGCAGGGGAACAAATAGCACTCTGCCCTGCGGAACAAAGTTTGGTTTGTGTGTATTAGTATTAGATGACTCGAATTCTATTCGACTTGATTCAAAAAAAATTTCGGTACAATACACCAATAGGATTTTGTTGAATGAATCAGACTGAACTAATCTTATAGGGGTATGGATTTATAAATAAATATATAATGTATTTTAGAACTTAGTGGAATTTTTGGATATTGTGTGACATTCTAAGATTTTATGGTTTTTCCCTCAAACCCACAATACTCTAATCTTTAGACATATTTAGAATTGTGAATTTCTCCTTTTCTTTCCTAGTTTTTCCTTTTTCATAGTTTTTCTTTATTTAGGATATCTACTTGAATTTCGTTATTTTTTTTTTCTTTAACAGTGTAAGGCCTAGTATTCTAGCCACGTTTTAAGTCTTAAGACTGTATTGGGTGTGTGTCCAAAGTTTCAAATCGATCAAGAATGAAAAAGATTATAAATTAAAAAGATAAACGATATCCAATTGACATGAAGCCTTTTTACGGAAAAAACCCAAACAAAACCATAAAGGTTTAAGTTCAAAATGAATAATATCATACCAAGGTTAATAGAGAGGGTACACGAGGTTTCCTAGTCTATAAAATCATGATGATCCAAGTTCATGAGGTCATATTTTGTCGTTTCATTCTCATTAACATTCCTGAAGAGTCATTCATATAGAGATAGAGGTGACACTGTTACATTCATAGGAACATCGAGGGGTGTCATGAAAAGGGAGGAGAATACGTAAAAATATAGAGAAGAGGGTCCCCATATATAACTGAAAAGGGACAAAGCAAACTGAGGAAGAAGTGCACATTCTGTGATACTAAAATAGCTCTACCTCTTTAACATCTTTCAATAAAGATGCTGTTCATAGAAGACCTCACCCCCCCTCACTGGCCCTTCCTGCTCTGCCCCCCTCTGCCTTCTGCCACGACTAGACACCACCACTTCCTCTTCACATTCCTCCCTTAGTTCATACTGAACCCTATATTCTGCTGCTTCTTTTTTTTTCTTTTGGGGTTTTTTTCCCACTGAACAGAATATATATAAAGAAATAACAGAAAAAGAAGAGAATTACTGAGTATGGTCAAAAGTACCAAGTAGGAAGCAACCCCAGTTCTGGCTCCTTTTAGGACTTGATATTGATGTTGGTCCATTTTTTTCCTTTTCTTTTTTCTCTGCCCGAGTTTGTAGGCGGTAGGAATGGATGGCTGCAAAGTTGTATTTTCTTTTGATATTTAATTTTTGTAGTAAAGGAGATGGCGACAATTGATAAGAAAACAATATTTATCAAGAGCATGTACTTATGACAAAATTTTCCCCTGTTCTCGATGGGAAGAAAGGCCAGCTGTGTCGAGCTGAAATCATTTTTAATTTGGAGGATCGATGTGTCAGTCTATGCTGGTCTTGCTTTGGTTTGATCCTCAATGGTCACCTGTTCGAGTTCCTTTACGATCATTGTTTGAGTCGTCTTACGATCATTGAAGGATTTACTCGACTATTAACTTTGAGACTTCATTGAATTAGCGGAGATGTGCATAACCTGGACCAAATGGAAAATGCCCATGATTATTCAAAAAAGAAAGAAAAAAAAAAATCTATGCTGGTGCATCAGCACTCCAGCTATAGGGGCACCTGAGAGGTGCCATCCCTGTAGTGACATATGTATCAAAGGGAAGTGATTAAGATGATGGTCCTGCAGGCACGCCTAACTGACCGAACCTGGCTAGGTCTCTCCCTGAGATGAAAAAATGTCCAGGTTTGTAGATGATTGCTTACTTTTACAGGGACTTTTTATAAATTTTTGTCAGATTCTAAGATGTAAAACTCCATATGCCAGATTACAAGAATATGATTGAAGCAACTAGACAGTCTTGATTGAGCTTTTTAAAGTTTTGGGTGTTAACTGAAGTTGCTGTCTCTCAAATGAATGATTCCCCTGTTCAAGCTCCATGGACCCCCCACCCCAAACTCAGCACTCAATGACATACCCAAGTTGATTGCTTATGCCCTGATGATGTAACTTTCTTTAATTTACAACTAGATGTAAGAGGTTTCTTACACCATAAATGCCCATAACCATGACCCAAGTAGAGACCCCTGTTTGTTTCCCTGGTTACTAGACCCAATGAGTAATCCTTTGGTCAAGTGAACATCAAAGGCCATGGGAAATAAGGACTGAATGGGGTCTCTGGGCTTCACCCACCAGCTCATGCATGGGCCAGGATTCTCTACAATTGTGAGCAAGAAAACAAAATTGACCAATTCAACAAAAGCCAGCCCTCTTGACAGCTTAGCCATAGGATGGATGCTAAGGCCACTTTCTGAATAAAGTCTATACATGATTCTGTTTGGCAGGCAAAGAAATGTTCCATCAGGCTGGGTGGGCTGGCCATCCTGAACTGGCAAGGATGTCAAGAATGAGGGTCACACCAGAGGGTGGGATTGTCTATTTAGTTCAAGATTGACATTTGATCAGTCATTCACCCCCAACAACAATATGTGAAAGCTTGCAATAAATGTGTCAGGATATTTAGGAGCACAATTCAAAAATATGAGAATGACAGGAAACAACATTAGTTTTGAAGAATGAGGGAAAAACAAACCTTGGGGTCCCATCATCCCTCATTCAAGTGTTGAAACCTCATCTCTGTATGGATTCATGAACAACCCAACAACAAGGGATGATACGACTGGGCCACTCGCTTTTATATTTAAGCTGGGAAATTGAGGTTTGGCTACATTTCATGTGTTTATGTTGGAGCTGTGTTTAGTTCTCAGTCAGGTGAATTTGGGAAATGTTCCAGGGAACCCCCAAATTATTGGTTTGATTGACACGTGACTTTTTTATGTATAAAAAAATTGCATCTCACAATACGCAAATTCATCGACTATATAGCTCTAACAATGTTAAAGATGATGCCTTGCAACCATGTCCAACATCCTAAAAATGTACTGCTCTTGAATTTTCCAAGAAATTAACATGGCTATTTGTATGTCCCTTTTTCTTTTTTCCTTTTTCTTTTTTTCAATGAAGAGAAACTACGAAGCTAAAACCTTACATAGGCGGATTGGCTATTTGTATGTCTTTGCCGCTTCTTATTCATGAATTATCTAGCCTCGCCACCTTTCTCTATTTAAGTTTTCAGAGTGATACTTAAGGTTCATAAGCTCAGTAGTCCTCCTTTCCAGAAGCCTAATATTCTTGGCATAAACTTTGAAACTTCAATGTAAAAATGATGTTATTTTTCCTCTAATTAGATTACTAACATTTGAACTATTTTAGCAACTAACATCCAGGTGCTAGAAATAACACAACACAATTATGACCAAGATGGCTCAGATGACCATGCAGAAACTTTCCTCCACCAGCTATCCTTGTTCCTGCATTTCCTGCTTCTGAAATGAAACTATGAATTGAATCTCCTGTATTCTGTGTAAGGCGGCTCATGAATGTGATAAAGATTATGCAGTCAATACCACAGATAACACTCCTTTCCACAATCTGCAGGTTGGGGTTTTATGGAAGACAACCTTTTAGGCACTGGTTAATTTAGGTTTGGTAGCAGTTGTTAAAACATTGCATTTTTAGTTGAGAACAATGCTGCTAGAAAAAAGACAGTCTGGAGTTGATGAAAAATGTCCCTCCATGGTCCTATATGAATCACCGAAGATTGTAAATCGTTTAGCTTTGTTTTTGCTTTATTGATCCTTACACACCTTTTCAGTACTCAGTTCAGGAGTTTGTAAAAAGCACATTGAAATTTCAACTTACCCTATATTTCCAGATAAAGGAGCATCATGACTCATGATGATCAAAAAGCTTATACATATTCAGACTTAATGAGCATGAATGGTAACATTTAAACAAAGGTATGGCTTTAGATAGGGCAAAGAAGCACAATAGAATGCATGTGCAGCGAATTCCAAGTAATTAAAACGGAAACTTAGTTGTGTTGAATGATGTGAAAGTGATATAGTGAGACTTACTATGCATTTTGCAGTAGTTATTCTAAAAGAGCCTTTTAGAGCATGCATCATCGTTTATCTTTCTCCCCATATCATGTCTGTCTCCATATTTGTCCAAGACTAATGCACCAAGTTCTGATGGCTTCTACTGTATATATAGAAGAGATAAAACTGACAAACAGATTAAGAAATTCACGCTTTCTGTTGATCCGAAAGCATCTACTAAATAACATCAACAGGCTCTAGCCCCAAATGTATCATAGGCAACATAAAACATCAACCGCTATGTCAACACAAGCATGAACTCATTCCATAAAACTCCCTATTTACAAATGGAAATGCTTGCTATGGGCAAATAACTAGAGTATCAGTAGATTGCAGGTATCTATCTGCACAAACTTTTTTTTTGGTAAGTACAAACATGTAAGGAGACATTGTTCAAGCCAGCAGGAAAGTTCTCATATCCAGATAACAGCTGGTTGAAGATTGAGACGATCAGATATCAAAATATTACGATTATCAGTTGTGGGCGTGGATGGATGACAGCTGGGACATAATTCCTGGCAAATGCCAGATGTGCACCAGTGTGGAACACAATAGCACCAATAACATCAATTACAACAATTAGATCATCCCTTCACTAAACCTTCCTTTTTCTTTTTGCATGGAAATCATTATTTTGCAGAATATTCATATTTCACAGAGGCAATGACTGAATAATCTGACCTTAGATCACATGATGATTAAAGGAAAAAACTAAACAGGAAGCTTAAACAAATTTTAATAGTGCCTCTTAACAAAATATTTCTTGTTTCCATCATTATTCAACTGAACAGAGCGGTAAAATTCCAACTGCTTGAAGTAGGCTACTTATCCATTTTTGGCATTCAACTATATCTAGGGTGATGTCCCTGTTACATTATAATCCACGTTGGAGTATCCATTGATTTTTGTCACATATCATCCCTGATGATTCATCTTCCCCATTGCAACCTCAAGCTACTTGCAAATGCACTAGTGTCTAGTTCTCAAACGCATCTTGCCACTCCCCATAGACATGCTTATGTAACTTTTATGGAGGTGTTGCATGAAAGCTCACTAATCCTTACCATACAACAATGATGGCCTTTATTTTACAAAATTTTCCCTTTACCATATTGATGGAACAACTGACAAATAGATATGATAAATATAAAGAGCTAGGATCAAATCACACAGCTAGAGTGCCATGTCCAGACCCAATGCAATCCAGTTTTAGGGCCTTCCCACAGCCCACCAAAGCTTCGTGCCAAGATTGCAGGGACATCAAGGCTGGGGGCTACTCAACTCAATCTTTGTGCACATTGATGGTCTAAGAATGAACCTATGGATACTCTAACTTAACGGTATAATTATCACTGCTTATACTTACAAATGGATATGTTAATTCTAGTCAAGCAACAAGCTGAAGCAACAAACCAAAGTACAGTCAATAAAAAATCCTGGTCACTCTTCCTCTTCCAAATAATAAGATGAAAACCAAGAGCATGTGTTAAAACCAAAGAGAGGGGGTGTGCCCTATGTATTCAAGTATAAACAAAGTATCTTAGCACAAGAAGGCAAAAGATATGAACAAAAACAGCCAAAAAAAAAAAAAAATCCAATGAAGCATGTGACCATTCCAATAAGGATTTAATGAGGATTTCCTTCAATCTTTGATATGAAACTTTTCTTCAATGAAACCCTTCTATAACAATCTTTCAATATACATCAAAACAAGCAAACCACACAATGAGCGATTCTCACATAAGCCAGAAAAACTCATTTCTCATAGAAGAGATTTCTCAGAGAAGCCAGAATCAAAATAAGACCAATTGATCCTACATTGTCTTAACAAAGGCTGCATATATTGATCATTGTCCATCCCCCCTTCGTTGTAATATCAAGTTAAAATCTTCCCCAAATAGCTTCCCATGGAAAAAAAAATGAAGAAATAAACAGTTTCAAGGGAACTTAGAATCCCCAAATCTTTTCATCTGGAAATACTGTATTACTATCTGCCCCTCCCATCTTGTCTCTAAACTCTAAAGTAAACCATCCTCTCCTCCTTGCAGTCATAAACAGTAGATACGATCAAAAAATTGGATCACCTCCTCCATCTTCCAATACTAGAAGGGCCTTCTCAATTGAATCATCCAATGGGCTCCACCTACTCTCTCCCATAAAGTTGCAACTATAGCATTCTTTGGAGAAGTTACTCTAAAAAGAGTAGGGAATGGCAAGGCCTTAAGAGCAACGTGACCGCAACTCAGGGAAGGTTGATATCATAAGAGAGATGGCCCAACCACGATGGATATTCTCCAACTTAAGAGTATAATTATAACCAAGAATCCAAAGGATGGATCATTTTCAAGTTAAATGACAAGAATAACCGCCCAACTTGTATGAAAAACAAAACTTGATTGTACCAAAACCCTAATTTCCCTTTTTATTTTAAATAAATAAATAAGAAGTCTAACTTGTTTCTCAAAGGGCTCACATCTATGCTCCACCAATATGGTTTTGCACTTTCATGGTAACTTATTACCAGGTTAATCCAGATTCCTATATTATGGAATGTTAGGTTCGACATAACCCTACTCTATTCATCTCTATTCTATTGAAATAAGACAAACATATAAAAGGAATCAAACAAAAAAGAGGGTGAACCTAAGTACATTAGAAGTATAAAAAGTCACAAAGGTAGCAATGAAAAAAAAAGAACAAAAAAAAACTTTAGCTTAAATGATCTGATCCTACTGTACAAAAGACACAAGGCAATAAAGGAACAAAACAAACAAAGGACTTTAGCTCAAATTAACTGATTAGATACACAGCACTTCTTAAAAGTACTATGTGGGATGTATCCTACATCTTTATGTGTTTTACTATTATTCTAGGATGACTCTAGCTATCCCTTCCTAGAGACATTTCCTTTTCTATGATGCTGCCTGGGAGTAGTTAATTCTATTCATTTCGAGGAACCACTTTGAAAAAAGAAGTTAATTTTATAAGAAATATTTGTACTATGGAAGATTTAGCATCTTTAGGGGGATTTAGGGTGAATAAGCTACTGCCCTCTTACTTAGGCCTTCCTTTGGAACCCCATTTTAAGCCATCATTGGCTTGGGAAGTGATTGAGAAGAGGTTCCATAAGAGGCTTGCTTTGTGGAAGGAACGGGGTGGAAGCTGTATATTATTAAAGAGTACCTTGTCCAAAATTTCAATTTATTTTCAGTCTCCTTTTATGATTCAAAGGAAGTATATTAGGAAAAAAAAAAAAGATAAAAAAGAATTTTCTTTGGAGGTGGTTCTAGTTATGATTGATGGTTTGCAATGATAAAGAGAATGGAGGATATGGAACTAAAGTTTTATATTCTCTTAATAAGGCATAATTATGCAAACATTGGAGGTTTAATTTTAGAAAGGGCATTTAGAGTGACTTCATGAAAGTTTTGGGAAGGTGTTCTTGTATTGGAAGGTAAGGATTCGTACTAGGGTTGTAGAAAGCTATCATGAGAGGATACAATATAGGGCAGCGGCAATGGGATATTAGAGAAAGATCATGCTCTAGGATAAGAGATGACAAGAAAATTAAAGTTTTAAAAGAATGATTAATCTGGAGAATCACCTTTGTACTTCATAACTACTTCTAAGGATGTTCACACCTTCTCGTGTTCTTTCTCTTCACTGTAGTTCATTACTACTTCTACAGATGTTTGAATTTCATGCTTTGGGGAAGTTATGAGCTATAAAGGCATTGGAAACCTTGCTTCTTAAGACAATTCTTTAATTAAAAGATGGATAGCATATATTTACTGTTTTCAGGGCTTCATATGAGAGGAATGCCATACAATTTTGAGAATTGAGTTTGATAAATCACTGCATACTTTAAGAGGTGAAAAAAAAATTGCTAATCCTATTCTCTTAGACTATGAAAGGAAAAGGAGAAAATGGGGTCATGTTTCATCTCTCTTTGCTATCACAGGGTGATGTCACCTTCAGCAAGAGAGACCTTATTAGGTTGGAACATAAGTTCCGTAAGTGAGAGAACTTGTAGGTCTTTTAAAGGTCTGGCAACAACTATTTAAGTGCTATAAACTCCGCCATATGCAGTCTTTTCTCATGGTTAAGAAATCCCTTGACTGTCTTTGTCCATGTTAGTTTTCATTATTTGGTTATGTTCTTGTTAACAATGTTTTAAAAGGATAAAAGTAGTATTAATGCATTTTTCCCAAATGAAACAAAGCAAAAGCCTTGAGGCAAAACAAGGCATAAGCCTCAACTTCAACAAAATTAATAAAAGAAAAAAAAAACCTTAACAACATACCGACAAGAAGATACTAAGAGAAAATAACAAGAAAACCATACAATTCATAATAATTAAATTAATTATATATCGTATCTTAATCATCCTGCAAATTTCGTGTGATAGAGTATTTCGGCGTTTAAAAAATTTAAACATAGGGAGGAGGGGTCTTGGGTTGAGTCAGTAGAATAGTTTACTACATTGTGCTTAAGTGTTTAGATGTCGAAAATATATATATATATATATATATATATATATATATATATATATATATATATATATATATATATATATAAAACTAGTTCACATTTTTCTTTTTTAAAATTCCACTCTCTCATGGTTTCATCGAATAATCTTCAAAACTACCATTACTATCATTACTAGGATCCTCCAAGGAATCATACTTATATCCTATCATCCTCTCCATAGTGTCAATGTCAGCCCATTCTTCTTCATTCATTCATTCATTATTTCTAGTGATCTTTTTCCTAAATGTATCAATAATAGAATAATGATTAGATGTAAGCTCAACTATTATAGTAACCAATAATTCCTTTATTTCTTCTCCTTAATCTTTTCTTTTCCTTTTCATGAACTATTGGTAAACAACTAAGCCCAAATTTATTATGAGATCTAATCCAAGTTTTGGATGTAAAGGAAAACCTTATAAATCAACACTAAAACTTCACAAAATGCAAAACTCGTTAAAAACATTATATTGAGGCTTAAATCTTTGATGAAAGGTATAAAAAAATTTACAAATGCCCTAAACAACTATAACCTTTTAAATATTCGAGGCTTAAGTCTCAATGGCCTTGCAGCAATAACCTCAAGGCTATTAGCCTTAACAAGGTGAGGCTTAAGCTACGTTACCTTGTATTGGGACTAGAGCTTCAAGCCTAATTTGCATAGACATGCCTTGAGGCTTGCCTCAATTAGCCCTTAAAACAATGCTTATTAAGGGGAGGTCTACTTCAAATATGACCAAAGCTACATTTTCTATAATGTAGTCCAAATTGTCAAAAACAAATGGCAAGAAGTAGTAATATCTTTTCAATTCTCTTCTCCGGGTAGAAGCACATAATCAACTAAGTTCTAGCTCTTTCCGGCCAACATAAAAAATTTTCTTCTTATTTTCCAAGGAAGAATTCCTATTATATAGAGTTGTAAAACTTATCCACCCATGCGAATGCCACCAAAGATATATGCAATATAATCATTACAACACAAGACAAGATTCACTTCGATTATCTTCACAACGAAAAGGAAATCCCAATTCTTTTACCAAATCAGCCAAATGTAAATATACATACCTCTCGAGATAAAAAGGAAAAAGAAAAATTATGAGACAAATCATTATGCCCAACCACCTCCATACAATTTTCCGAACCAAACCCTCAAAACCCTTTTGGCTTACTCTCCTTCAAATCCGCAGTTTCGCCAGCCATGGAAAGGCAATACTGAGCAATCTCTCTAAATTTCGGCACACTTCTGAGGTCCACCTTGGTTCCATCCTTCAATGTAATCACAATATCGCCCCATTCCCCCACAAAACGCGGCACCACCTGCACATCCTTTATCACTTTGTAGGAGAAGTCGCTCCTATCTTGACCAGTCAGTCCCGAAACCACAGTCACCCTCAAATTGGTGAACCTGTACCGTAGAAACAAGGCTCTCGAAACTGCTGCCAGAGTTAAGGGTAACCAAAGAAGAGTGAAACCCAGAAGGAGATTAGCGACGAGGTCACCGTAGTGCGCTCCGCCATCGAAGAATATAGTTTCCTCGGCGGGTTTGGAGGTGGACTTTGAGGTGGTGGCAGTGGGTTTGTTGGTGGGGGAGGACACGTGGAGCTTGGTGTGTGGTCTGTTGGTTCTGTAGGAGGGTACGATGGGGAGCTTAGTGAAGGAGAGTTTGGTTGAGAATTGAAGGGAATGGTGGGTTGTATGGGTGGTGGCGGGTGAGAGAATTGGAGCGGAGGAGGTGGCGGCGGAGTTGGAAGCCATGGCTTATCCGTAAAAGCTTGGAGCAGAGTTAGTGAGTGGCCTATTGTAGTGTGTTTGGGCCTTCTCTCTCTTTCTATTGGCTACGGACGATCCACGTGTGGCCCAAATCTTTTCTGCCGATTTGCAAACGTCCTATTATTATTATTATTATTATTATTAATATTATTATTATTAACCTCTTTTAAAAAAAAAAAAAAATTGGCTCCCACTATTATTATTATTATTATTATTAACCTCTTTTTTGAAAAAAAAAAAATTGGCGGTTGAGCCGATTAGGATGTTGGGAACTAATTCTCCTCAATGAACTTTTATATGTTGCTTCATAAAGACTCTTGACAACTCATAAAGGTAAAGTAAATAGCTCCCAATTAGAAAAAGCTACAAAATTATAGCTTAGCTATTATTAAAATAATAAATTTCTCTTTTTATCTTTTTCATCGTAATTTTAGTTGATAAATTTTGTAATTTATAAATTATATGAAATAATATTGAATTTCTATGGTTATAAATTTATTTCACATCATATTCCATAAAAAATAATATGAAATTATAAAAATTTTATAACCATAAATAATTTTATTTTTAGGAAATAATATTATTTATAGTTATATTTTATTATTTTGTTATTAAATAATATTACATATTTATTCATAAACAATTATAATATGAAACATTATAATTTTTTGTATTATTGTAAATTTATAAAATATATCTATGGTTAATGGTTATATGAAATAATATGAAAATTTTATCACCATAAAAAAAATATATATAAAATAAATAATATTTTTATTGTTATAAATAATGTTATTTTTTTTCCATAGTTGTAACCATAAATAATTTTTTTTTTCATAAATTATAAATAATCATAAATAGAGGATTTTTATTTTATAAATTTATAAAAGAAATAACCATAAAAATTTCATAAATTAGTAATCATAAATTTCTTTATTTATGAAATAATATGTATTTATGGTTAAATAAAATTTTATTTCATATTTTTATTTATGGTTATAAAATTTTATAATTTATTTTTTAATTATTTTATCGCTTGATAATTTATATTGATTCATATGTATTCTTAGTTTTTAAGCTATCGGTTATTAAACTAATAAGCAGACCACTGTTCCTCACCAATTTTCTAAACTTATGTTTATTTTAGCTCCCTCTATGCCACATTGGAAACAAGTTCAAATATTGGTAACCAAAAAAAAATATGATTGTGCAATTCGTAGTTGATAATTAATGTTTTATTTTTGAATTGAAGTCACAGTTTGTAATTGCAATTTCATTTTTTAATTGAAGTCGCAATCGGGAACTATAAATTCATTTTAAAACTAAAGTAACAAGACCACGACTCCATAATTTCACATTTTATTTAAACTATAATATAAATTAAACAAAAGATTAATAACAATATTAAAAATAAGTTCTTTAATATAAAATTTGTTTTAATATTACTTCTATAAACATAAATTTACCAATAAATAAATAAATTTAAAATAATAAAATTATATGACATAATTTATTGATTTAAGGTATGTTAGCCTAATGGTACTAATTAAAATTTTGATGACAACTAATTAAAGTTATTGGTTACTAATTACTAAATTAAGTTGAGTGATAAATAGAAATTGATCGAGCTATTTGGAAGACAAGTTCACTCTCGTTCAAGCCAAAATTGAGGTTAAAAAACATAATAAGGTTGAATATAAAAAGCTGCGTTACCAAATGCTACATAATGAGTTTTATACCATTAGATGATGATTTTATTTTTTGAGATTTATGTTTTCTCAGATAAAATTTTAATTTATAGATATCTTAAAAGATAAAATCGCGTCCCCAACGATGTAAAACTCATTCTACCATGCTCCAAGCAAGGAATTTTATAAGCTAAGCTAATAATGTTTTATAAATCGGATCAAAGGCGTGATTTCAATGTAACGCATCAAGTGAAATGCGATCAAATCGCCCAGTAGACGCTTGAACCAATGAGTCAAGCGATTCGCCACCTATCTAAAATGTTAATAACAACTTCATTTGCTCAATAGGTGGTTAATAACAACTTCATTTGCTCAATAGGTGGCTAGCATCCTTCATCCCTTTAAAACTCTTCCTTTTTTTTTTTTTTTTATAGTGGGACAGCTATAGCAAGGTTCAAATTTAAAAAAATCACTTAACAAACGAGGGAATCGAACTCAACCCTTTTTTATTTAAGAAAAAAATAATTTAATTGATTCTTACTAACAATACATCGAAAACATAAAATCAAAATTATTAAAAATCATAAAGATTGAAACAACATTCAGATTAATAGCATAATAAAACGATTCAAAATCTATACATTTGATAGTTGAGCCTATACATTTAATATATTATTATTATGGCCCCAGAATATTTTTTGTTAGGTTACATGTAGCGTGCTCGACAATTAATTTGATTTATTATCTTTGTTTGTATATACTTTATTCGTTGAATAAGCTGGCTTGTAAATAAGCATCGTCTGCGATAATCATTTTGTCGTCTTGGTATGTAATATGTGTGTCGAAACGACGATAATCGCATACGTAAAGTGATGACAAATCGTATCTGTACTTAAAGTATTAAGTCAACGTATAAGCGCAGGTTATATAGAAGAGTAGTTTATTGAGAAAAAATAAATAAATAAGAGGTATAGATAGGTGATTTTAGGTTAAAAATTATCAAAAAATCATATCTCCTTACTCAAAGAAAAGAGACTAATAGAAAAAAAGTCTGACAAAGAAATCGAGGCTAAGGTTTTTTTTGTTTACCTTTTCTGACACTACCCTACAACCCCACTTGTATAAAATTATACAAAAAATATATATTCAATTCAAACAATATAGTATTGAATATAAATATAAAATAATATTATCTTTTCCACTTTGAATCGATTTTAATATTTAAATATTAGCATATTATGTTTCATAAAACCTAGTAATAATAAAACTATATAAAACCGAGTAAATAATATTATAAATTATATATTTTAAAATTTTAGAATTAATTTTAATTTTATAAAAAATATAAATTATATATTTATGCGATTCTTGGATTCATTAAGTCGATTAATGATGAGCCCAGTGAATCGATTCTTTTTCGGGTACCGATGGCCAGAGTTCGATTCTTAAATGACAAGTAACCAAGACTCAAAGTGAAGACTTTTTAACCTTAAGATCTAAATATAAGGTAAATGCATTGATGCATTTGAGCATATATGATATTTTTATGCATCATAACTCAATTTTTGCTTCTAAATGACATATCATTTGAAAACTCTAGTTTAAGTATTAAATCTTAGGTGTTTGAAGTTTAAAATGTATTTAAAAATTGTTTTTAAATTTGAAATTGATTGGAATGAAAAAAAACCAGTGACTATTTTGGGGGCATTTTGGACATTCTTTTCATACCGTGTGTTTTTAACTCGGTTTGACTTTAAATTAATTAAATATTTTTTAAAAAATCTTAGCCTATGTTTAATCATCAAACCTTAGTTATTTGGAGTTTAATAGAGCTATCTTAGGTTTGGAATCTATTTAGAGTGAAAAGGACCCAAAATGACATGTTTGCATATGTTGATAGTGTAATGTTGACTATTTAAAACAAGATGTGTTTTCAGCGGTTATCAACCCATCGAAGTAAAACTTGATCGGTTGAGCAAACTATCAATCGATTAGGTCAAACAGTCGAGGTAACTATCATAAACTATCATCAATAATGCATTAAATGCAGCAACAACTAGTTCATTAATACAATCGATCAATCAATTAGTCAAGTCATCGACCGCTTAAGAGAAAATTTTCGCTTTCTCTAATCAAACTTTTCAAAATGTTAAAAATATATTTAGCTTACGGTAATCGTATTAAAATAATTTCAAAACAAAGAAAATTCACTATTTTCAACATTTTATGATATAAATTAAAATCGTTTCGTTGCTTGTTTAATTAAATCGAAAATACGGACAAGGCTATTTTCTTATTTTCTTCCTTGTCTCTCCACTTCGATTTTCTTCTCATCGCGCCTCACGAAACACGTGATCGCGACAAGAATCCGCATTTTAAACACATTTTCATCGCTTTCATTAATCTCATTTTCAAGAAATTGGCTTACAAAACTGATTTTCTTATTCTTTATTTTCAACCAAATTTAAATACGAAACGATTTTCCTCGAAACGAAATCCAAAGACAATATATCAAAATCTTCTATATTCCGACTTTACAGCTAAAAATTCACAACCAAACGACCTAAAACTTTATTTTTATGAATTGGAGTTTGATATTAAAGTAATTCATTTTTTTTTAAATGACATATATGGACTTTTTTTTAAAATATTCAATAAACTTGTCTGCTTTTTAAACCGTATTCACCTAATTACTACTTCAAATTTAACTTTAAAATCAGATTCATCAACCGCGCTTTAAAAAATTAACTTTAAAACTATAATGCAGAAATACGCTTTTAAAGTTAGCATCGTTATCATAATATTTAAAAAAATCTACAAAGTTTTTTTTAAAATGAATTATTTTGACTTTAAACTCTATAAATTGATGATTAGGGTTCAC
The DNA here is from genome assembly GCA_016808115.1 of Tetrastigma voinierianum. Lineage (NCBI taxonomy): Eukaryota > Viridiplantae > Streptophyta > Magnoliopsida > Vitales > Vitaceae > Tetrastigma > Tetrastigma voinierianum. Next base: position 866,304 of record JAEQBH010001385.1, read on the forward strand.
TTATCGTGATGAGATTAATTGCATTAAAGCTCTCAACTCATTTTTGGTGTATTCAATTCTCACTTTTATATCTTAAAGTGCACTATTGTTTTCATCCTAACTTGCTTTGTATTCGAGTGATCCTTTAAGCCCGAAGATATTATGAAGAGCATATTAAAGTCAAAATCCAAGTGTATTAAAACAAGCTACTTTATTTCAAACAAAATTTATAAACTTATTTTTATAAAATATTAATTAAATTCCTATCAAGCATTATAGCTTTTATTAAATAATAATATTATATTATTATATTGCATATGTTCTAAAAACATGGATAATTATAATTTTAAAAATTTGAGCCTTACGTGATTTAATATTTTATTATTTTGAGTTAATAAATAAATTAATATTTTAATAATAATATTTAAAAAATAAGTTAAGGGGAAAAGGTGTAAAAAAAACTTATGAACTTTGACATTTATCTCCATAACTCAATTTAGTTCTGACAAATAGTTTAAAGAGGTCAAACGACAACATTAATTTGGTTGTGAAAGCTGGCTAAAAATTTACCCTAATAAACATTAAAAGTTTTGGGGTTTAATTTGAGGAAAATAAAAAACTCTAATTACTATAAGTAAATCAAAATTTGCCCTAATCACCACCTTCTTCCTAAACCCACGCACTACTACCAGTGGTGGCTTAGGGTAGCCGACTATCTACACCCTCTTCCTCCTTGCATGCCAATCCACCGCCACTCTGGTAGGAAGACTATACTACGACGACGACGACGACGACAGCGGCGGATACAGCAAATGGATGGCAACATTTGTTCAATCCGTGAGCTTCCCAATTAGCCTTCAACGCCCTCTTCTCCTTCTTCCTCAATTCCCAGAAATTCACCATTCTTACCCTCAACTCCGCCATCCATCCTCCTCCCTTCTCGTCGTCTATTCAGATTCTGAAGAAACAACAAAAACCCATAAAGGGAAATACGTAATCGGTTTCCTCTCCACTCTCGGCGCATCAACCGTACACTCCTTGTACCTCTCCCTGGTTCAATTATCTTTCCAGAAGGTAATAAAAACAGACCTTCGAAGCAGTCTTGGAAATGCAGGTTTATCCGTCGTTTGTTGGGACGATTAGGTGTGTTGTGGGGCTTTTTGCGAGCAAAGAGATGGAGGAGTATGATGAGGGGAAGGTGTCGAATCTGATGACTCTGGTTTGGAAGGCGGCGACATGACAAATTTAGTCGGTGGGGTTGCTTTGCTGGTGGTTACGGTTTTGATTTCATTACTATAATTAGGGCGGAGGTTTTTTTTTTCCCCCAAACTTCTAATCTTTATTAGGGAAAATTTTTAGCCTGTTAGCAGCTGACGTGGCAGTTTTCATAGCCAAAGTAATGTTATTTGATCTCTTTAGGATAAACGTTAGGGTTATTTTTAGGAAAAAAAAAAAGTTTAAGGTTTAAATGAAATACTTAGAGGAACACGAAGATTTTTTTTTCACATTTTTTCATTGGGTTAAATACATGGATGAAATGACTTCATTTCAGTGCAAAATGCATCATAGTGAAATTGTTTCAAACTTTTCTTAAAAAATAAAAAATTGATTAAATCAGTTGATACATTGAGAATCACCCAATTCATTCGATTCGATTGGTTCACACTCAGATTAAAATAAAAATGACTTTTTTTATTTTGAATCTGATCGATTTTATTGCCAGTTCATTATTAGACCGGTCAAACTAGGTCAAGTTAGGTTTTTAAATCATTTATATCATCATTCTAAATAGAGTACTTAGTAGAATAATGTTGGTGAAAACTTCGTTTGATCGGCCCAATTTCACTAGAATCAAAGCTATCTTCAATATAAGTTCCAATCATCGTTTTAAAAGTTATGTTTAGTTTGAGATGGCAAGAGATCAATTTCAAAATAATTTAAGTCTAATTTTTTTTTACATTTTTGTACTATTATAATTTATATTATCCTATAAAATAATATTCATTTTGTTTGGTTTTTAATAAAAATATCAATCCGTAATGACACTATACAATTTTTCTTCTTTTCTAAACGATAAACAAGTTTATAATTATTTTTTTGTAATGATTTTGAAATTTCATTCCATCTATTATTTTAGTATAATCCGATTTGACTCAAACTCAATACAAACTTTATAAAATGAAGTTGGATTGAGATTGAATTAATAAAGTTCTTTGGGTTAGAAATTGGATTGGGTTCACGTTGAATAAATATTAGATTTGGATTGGTTAAAAAAAAAGAAAAAAAAAAAGATTTGGATTAACCATCAACTTGATGCAAGCTAATCAATCACATTGTAGAGCTTTCTTGAATCTAAACAATAACAAGGGCCGTGATTTGGGTTCACATCTGAAGAGACCCATATCTGAACAGAAGAACAGTGATGCTGTTTTGGAATACTTCCAAAGCCCAATTTCACTCTGGTCTGAGAACTGAATTTCCATGTTTGGGCATGAACACTTCCTTTCCCACTTTATAGAAGGTTTCCATCAAACCAATCAACCTTTTCTCATGCAGGTGTTTGAATATTATTATACTTCTCTTTATCCAATTCGTAAATTAACACAGAAACAAAAATCAAAACATCTTGCATCATTGCATCAGCTAATTGTGTCATTTCATTTGACTCATTTCAAAATGATAAAAAAAAAAGGGGGGAATGATGTTTAGATGAATGAAAAGGAGAATATCAGGAAAATAGATGCTAACTATGTAAAATAAGCTATGTGAGGAATGAGGGCAAATAATTAATGAAAATATGTGGTTGAACAATAACGGCTTTTCTCCATACAAGAATGCCCCTTAGTTGGGACTCACTGTTCCACATATGACAAAGAAAAAGAGACCACATCAACAACAAAAAAAATAAAAATAAAAACAAATCACATATTTTGGTCTTTCCCTCCTATTCTTTTATTCTCATCACATCGGTCAGGAACCTCCAAAAACAGAGGGAGAGATTAAACCCTAGGCCCTTGATTATGAAGTAAAGAAAAACTCGAGCGAAAACCCCTCTTTTGCCTCTTTCGATTGTGAAGCAAGAGTAAACCCACAAAACCCTAGCCCTTGTTCCAAAGATAGAGGGAGAGATTAAACCTAAGCCCTAGATGGTGAATCAAAGAAAGACCCAAGCGAAAACCCCTCTTTTGCCTCTTTCGATTTCGAAGCAAGGAAGGCAAACCCCCAAACCCTAGCCCTTATTCCCATTGCTGCTTCAATGTTCAAGCCTTGTGTGCGTGGAAGAAGGGGTTGATAAAAAAAAACACCTAAAAAGTAGAAGTTTGGACACCTCCAACTTTTGGTGAAGGGAAGAAATCGCTAAAATCCGCATCTTGATAAGTTAAATATGTGTTTTCGTACAAATTTTCAAAATGTAAAGATGGCTAGTAGTTGTTTGATTTTTGGGTTGTGTTTATTGGTATTAGTCGTGAAAAAATTGGTTTTTCTAGTTAAAAAATCCTTTTGGTTGGAAAATCATCCTTATACTATCACTGAGACTGTTTTTCCATTCTTGATGGAAACAAATTTAGGGAATTTTTTATTGGTAAATGTAATACCCTAAAATATGTTATAAATGCCTTTATAACACGTTATGATATTATTGCCAAGATTCGTGGAATTTTTCGTAATTATTATTTATGTTAAAATTTAAACTAAATTGTATAAAGATACAAGCTGCAAATTCCAGAATTCACAAAATGAGACAAAATACATAATATGCTAAGACATGCTATATTATATAAATGACATAACTTCAGGATTTACCCCAAACTGTGCACACTGTCTAGTGAGGGTGTCATTTTTTTTTTTTTTATAAACTGGTAACCTTAAGTTCGTTTATTCATATAATATTAAACATTTAACTCAGACTATATTCTGTAAAGCAAATAATCATGAAAATATATGCTCTAATATTGGGTTGCTCAACATTTACAATATTTACATTGCTTACAAAACAAACATATACAAAATGTAATTAAAAGCGTCTTTAGTGGCACCTAGTAGTGTGTTGGCCTTGGTTACCGATGCTGGCTGGGTCCTGACTTCTCATTTCTCGCTCCCGTACCTACTTCGATGAAACACTCATAGTTTTATAACTTGTTTTAATTAATACATACCACACCCTAACAAGGGTCATCAAGCACTTATATACACACGCATACACATCTAACATATCATATTATTTAAACACGCTATACATATTTCATTTACTTATCATACCACGCTTTATTTCTTATCATTTACACTTTCGTTTCACGTTTTGCCAATATATTTTGTCATCGCATACGACGTTTACGCTTCTCTTATCATTTCATATGTCATTCAAGTTATTATTGATGTTTACGCCGTATTAACCTGTGGTAATGACAAATAAACTATAAGGGTCCGAAGGCGCCAGATCACCGTGACAAAACAATACCTGGCGGTGGTCTCAAGACGCTTATACTCATTATACAAAACAATGGTCATGCGGTCTGGCGCACTGTTATCATTGTACAGATAATGACTATCTATAAGTAATGGCTGTAATGACCCAAATGGGGGCCAACCTGATCGTGATGTTGCGTGCATTTGTTTTTCCCTAATAGGCCCTATCTATCCAACTACCCGATCATAAGCGCATAATCGCTTTATTATAATTTTATTAACAATCATGATATTAGAAAAATATATCTCATATAATATCATGAATAACTAATGATATATGTATACTTATGAGATATTCACATCAAATAACTTTATAAACATTTAATTGTTCTTCGCAATGAAATTTATATATGTGTATTCCTTTAACTTTCATAACATATGTTATCAAATTATTACTATATAAGTATTATTTCATATAACAATACATTTATATGTAACTTTTAAATAATTTTGTTTCTATAACCAATTATGTCTTTAATAATAAAGGTAAATTTCAATATATTTTCAACTACAAATTTTGACCCCAGAAACATGATTGTTAGAGAAAGTGATCTTCTAACTCAATATATCCCTATGTCTTGTTTTCTTATGGTTCAAACATCATGTCATTTGGACTTTTAATTTTGGGAGATATGACCTAATCAAAATCATCCTGGATACCCCAGTGAATGTAATATGAAATTGTGTTCTATATTTTAAAATTCTCCTGAATGAAACATAATTTGATCATAATTTTCAAAAATGTTCTCCTGTAGATGTCTAATTTGTAAGCAGAATGAATCAATTTATTTAGATGAGTATAACTCAAGGTTATGATTTAAACAATCGCACTCAGCCTTGTGGACTGTTTCGAGATGTGATTTCAGGGACCGAATTGTTCCCTTACTTTGACGAATTTTCTAGGTCCAATGGGGTTCAAATTTGAGATAAAATTTATTTCAGAAGATTTGTTCTCCTAGAAGGGGGCTTTATTCAAAATTTGAATCTATTCAATTTGAAGTGAAACTCAAACTATGGCCTAAATATCAAAACTCGCCCAAATCCAAAACGTATCGTATCTGACTGAAACAAAAAGCTTCACTGACGACTTTCAGACTCTAAACCCAAATTTTATACACCTATTTCAAAGAGATTTGTTCTTTCTAGAGTCTAATTTATCCAAAAATTTGAATCAACAATTTGGATAAGGATGATGTTATGGCTGAAACAAAATATGGGTTTAAAAACAGATAGCATTCTTCTAAAACCCAACATTTATATACAAATTTTTTCCCCATCGAGGACCAAACTAAACCAAAACAACCATTTCTAACAGTAATTTACACAAAGAGTGTAATTCAACCTCCAAACAAGCATCCTTTATACATACATCCAAAAAATCCATACAAAACAATTCCATACCTTGAGTTCTCTTCCCTTCTTCTCTTCCTTCTTTTTCTCCTCTCTTCACTTTATCCGTTTACTATATCACCCAGATCACCAAAAAAAACATGAGATATTATTTTTAACTTATTCAATTTGAGTTAAGGCCATGTTTGCCTTAACTCATTTTGAATTCTTTCTTCTAATTTTGCATTTAGTCCCCATCTCTATTATTTGCACATTAACTTATTCAATTTCTACTGGCATACAATTTATTCTGCAAGTGTCATTTGGGTCCTTAATTGGCAATTTTTTACCACTTACTCCTTGACTTTTGTATTAATTCCAGTTTTACTTATTTTATTTTACATTATTTTATTTGAAAAAATATTTTACTTTATTATACCCAAAACATGTTATAACCCATTAAGTGGTATAATTTGGGATATAACCCTCTCTCTCTAAAAGAATTTCCTGCCCTCAAATTCACATAAATTTGGACCTAAGAGTTGCGGAACAAGGCCTCAGTAGTTGCTGCTTCCTGCTCCCATATTTCTTCTCTCGCATGGTGTTGCTGTGAGCACTACTAATCTGCAGATTGCTGTTCCTAATCGTTTTTCATATTCTCTGATCCATGCCTTTGGCTCATCATATGACAAATCTTCCTGTACTTGTATCTCTTGCACTGGTAGTATGTGTGACTCATTAGAGCGGTATCTCCAAAGCATCGACACATGAAACATATCGTGTTATTTGGCCAATTCTGGAGGGAGTGCCAAACGATAAGCCACATGACCAATTCATTCCAAAACCTCATATGGCCCTATGAACCTTGGACTCAGCTTCCCTTTCTTCCTAAATCTAAGCACCTTCCTCCATGGAGATACCTTTAAGAACACTTTATCACCCACTTCATATTCAATGTCCTTTCTTTTTGAATCGGCATATGATTTTATCATCACCCACAAATTCTCCTTTTAACCTTGTCAATACAACAACTCAACTTTGCTTCCTCAGATCTTTACTATGTCCGAATAATCACTCTTCAGTGCTCATCTTGCACTCGTCCAACACACAAGAGCTCTACATCTCCGCCATACAAAGCCCCAGCATGGTGTCATGCCAATGCTTGATTGATAATTGTTGTTATAGAGTATCTCCTATCAATGAATATATCTCATCTCAATCCTAGTAAATCTCCATTACACATCCCTAAGCATACATTCTCTGAGCACTTTGTAAATCAACCCTCTCTAATCATTTGCTTTGCTGATAATGTTAAGTTCAACTGTCTCTTGTACCTAAGGTCACTATATAAATCTCTTCCTAAAATCTCGAGGTAAATCTGATCTCTATCCGACACAACAATGGTACACCATGCACCCAGATACAATCACATCCACATAACTCCGCCTAGCTTATCCAGCTGTAATAGTCAACTCTCGACCGGTATAAAATGGGCCAACTTTAGGAGCTCCATTAACAATCAACACAGCGAGCTTCTGTTTTTGTTAAAGTAGGAAACCCAACATAAATCCAACCAAGGTATCGTTATCCCACTTCCATTGAGGAATTGAAAGGGGATTCAATAGACATGTAGGAACTTGGTGTTCAACTCGCTCACACACAAACACTTAGACACACGTATTCTGTCACACTTCTTTTCATTCCTTTCCACCACTACCATCGCTTCAAAATCCACATCTTATTACTCTAGATGTACATAAATAATGTATTAGTGAGCTTTAAATAACAACTTTTGCTTGAGCTCTTTAAATACAAATCTCCCTTTTACTCGAAACCGAGCCTTTACTCACCATATCTTTAATTCATCTCACTTTTTCCTCAGATTCTCTTTCATCATTTTTGAGCATCTATAATCATTTGCTTAATATAGGCTGTGTTTTAATAGTTTAATATAGCTCCATCATCTGGCACAGTCTCCATTCATTGTGTTATGACAAAGCCGCTATTGGTTTTCTACTTAAGGCATTCATAATATTATTAACTTTTCCTGGTGTGAAGCCGATTATAATGTCATAATCTTTAAGAATCTAACCACCTCCGTTATCTAAATTGCCTTCATAACAAAGGTTTGAAACTTTATGATCCGTATAAAAACTCGAGATTGCCACCACATATAAGAGTGGCCTTGCTATTTTCAAAGGCAATACCGCACCAACCTAGGCTAAGGTCATGAGTGGGATAATTTTTTTCATGTGGCTTCAACTGCCTGGATGCATAAGCCACTACTTTCCCATCTTGCATTAACACACATCCCAAACGAAGGCCTGAAGCATGTACTCTTTTCTCGAGATAGGTTGCATCAATACTGGTGCTTTAACTAACATTTCTTTCAATTGTTCAAAAATATTCTGATGATTGATTCCACCACTCAAACTTTTTTTACTCATTTCGAGAATTTGGTGAGTGGCAAGCTGCCATGAATCCTTCACAAATCTTCTATCATCCCATTAGGCCCAAGAAACTTCTCACTTCGATAACACTTCAAAGTGCTTCCACCACCACAACTAATCTAGAACAGAATAACTCTTATACCCTTAATTAAAACACAGGCTCAGGAATGAAACCCTTATTGTAATCACATTTGCTAAGCTATATACAACTTCTTTTTCTCTCTTAAAGCCCAGAACTATTTTCAAATGTTGCTCTTGCTCATCTCGTAGAATATACCAATATATCATCAATAAAGACCACTTACAATCGATCGGAATAAGGTTGAAACAATCTATTCATCAAACCCATGAATGTCAGCTGTGCATTAGCTAACCCAAATGGTACATTACTTAAGAACCTAGATATACTGACCTATACTTGAAGTTCTCAGATGTTGTCTTCTACAGCAAGATCGAGATTCACTTTAGTCGAAAATCTTCGATCAGTGTTCATCTTTTGAGAAGACACCACTTTTAAAGAATCAAAGATCACACTCGAATGGGTATTTGTTTGTTCACTCATTGATCCTCGACACCCATGCATGTCATCTTTTTCAAATAGTGTGCACCTCAGCAAAAAAACATCAATCCATAACCTACTGGTAAGCTCTTATAGTCGAACCTTTAACTCCTTCAACCACTGGAGCATTCTCAGATGGTGCCCTAGAAGTAAGAGATCGCTCCCAGAAAACTTCAATAGGATAAATCCACTTCTTATAGGTGGAATAATACTGTGTAATCACTGGGAACACATCCCGAAAATATTTCACAAACTTAATATTTTCCACTGACCTCCTTGGTCAAGACCAAATGTGCACACGAACCTTTCCTCAACGCCGGGTTTGAGTAGCCGAAATTACTTGACACTGGCCTGCATTGATACCATAATAGTTACCTCTAACAGTCCTGGTCAGTTAAACCCATTGTTTTCTTATCACAATCAACTATAGCCTGATTTGATAACCAACTATTCAAATTAAATCAAACTCATGAAACGGCAAAGCAAGTACATCAACAGAAAACTCTCTACCATGAGTCATTAGGTGACGTCTATACACTTGATTGACACTACGCCTGTGGACTAGTATCAAGCATATCATATGGTAAATATCATATGGTAATTGCTCACTGAGGCATTCACCAACATGTTCAACACAGACATACGAATGAGAGAGGTCAGTGGTCCATCAAAGCATGCATCCTATAATATCATAAAGAAAGAAAATACTTGGGTAAATCACTCATAACATCCCATCCTCACAAGGCCTCACAAGATAATGCTGTGGTCAGAGACAGGATTCATCCACCGCTCCGACACTCCACTCACGCCCCTTTATAGTCGGACGCCCACCGACCCCTTACCGATTCGAGTCAGTGTGTGCAACATATCTCCTCCGCTACCTTGCAACTTCATCCCCACACTTCTGTATTAATTGTTATCAAGTGTTCAAGGCTTCCACATCCTAAAACATCTCACTCCGTCATATTCATATATATCACCAAAATGTCGTCTATGGAAATGACGATACACTTGGGATTCTCCTGTCCAAATGGAAACACCCCATTAGAACTAGAGGCACCACAAAGCCTCTGACTTAACCCTCTCAGCTAACTCCGACGAATTTCACTGACTTTCAACTTTACCTTCAGAGAGGAAGAGCCCTCTGAAAGTTTCTCTTCCTCGAAATCTTTTCTCATCGCCACCATATTTCTCCACTTTCATTGCCGCTTTGACCAACCATAGAAATTTACTTATGAGTACCACATAAAGCGCCATATATCTTTTTATATGGACTCATATTTAATCCATCCTCAACCACGCATCGAAACATGTCTTGGTGAGGACTGATTATATGCATTTCGTTAAGATGGCTGAATTCTTTCATTCCGCCACCGATAAGTTTCTTTGTTTTATTTAGAACTGCCCCACTTGGTCTCCCAGACATATCGGTACATATTTATTCAACTCTTGACAAAACTCCCATGGCATGGATTCAGAAGGCCTTGACTTCACTACCTAACTTCCATCAATCATAAGCACTACCTTGCAATAGAGTAAAACCCAGACATGTCACTCTTGATCATGAGGGCATCTCACCTCCTACGATTCTTTGCAATTTTTCCAACCAAAATTCAAATTTTATTGACTCTTCCATGTTTGACCCACACTCAGTTAATCATTTTTACACATCTCATCTGGCTTAGATTACACTTCCAACACCCGAGCTAAGTCCCGGTGATATCTTCTCTAACAAAGCTTCATTTGGTTCGGGTCAAGATGACTCTCACTCTGACATTCGTATGATCCAAGGTGCAACCTTGACTCTAGGTCACTTTCATCTTCTTTCGCTGGATTTGGAGGACGATCTATCTATATGCAAAAATACAAGGACATCCATCAAGCCAACACGTTACTAAACACATGTTTTTCTATCATATAGCTCTATTCCAATGTCAACAATCCTAGGCTCAGATATTCACTAAATCGTGACGCCCTAACATGTCACAAGCAAGGTGCCAGTTTAGGGTGTCATTTTTTTTTTTGCAAACTTATAACCTTTAAGTCTGTTTCATTCATATAATGCGGTAAACATTTAAATTGTACTATATCAGAAAGTACGATTACAAACATATATAAGCTTCATAGAAGTGTTCAACATTTATTAACATTTATATCGTTTAAGTAAAAAATAAAGTCTGTGTCTTTAGTGGCACCCGTATGTGTCACGCCTCGGCATCGATGTGAGGTCCCACTCACATGCTTCCTGTACTACACCATGAAACACCTGCAAGGTTTATAGCTGGAATTGAAGGTATATACTTACATTATAATAATACACTTCATACACATGCATACACATCTTAACATCATAATATTTAAACATGCTGAGCAGCATATTTCATATAGCTACTATCATACCATGCCATTGGCTATTTATACTTTGTCATGTTCTTATATCACAACATACTTGTCATCGCATACACGGTGCGAAGTCTTATCATATCATATCATTTCATATGTCATTCAAGTCATTTGTTTTATGTTTCCATGTCTCAAGATAAACCCTGTAGTTGGATACAAAAGAAACTATAAAGACCCGGCTACGTCAGATTCACCGTGACAAACAATGAAGTCAGGCCCAGGTTATTATCATCAGAATAGAGACACACCATCTGCGGCGCCTCAAGGTTGCTCACTTAATCCTCCGCCCGACCCGACATGATCCGAACCGAAGTTCGGTGCGACTGCACTGGGACTCTTACCATGATTTTTTTTTTAAAAACCGACTCGTACTTGTGGTAAGGGCCCACATCTTATAAATAATTTAAATATTATATATAACTGCAGAATTGTCACCTGAAAGGGTGTCCATCAAAATCTAGACATAATCGAACCGTTTATATATACAAAACTAATCTTTACATTTACAAATCAGAGCACATAACCTACATGTAGTGAACCCTTCCTGTAAAGCCGCCCACCAGATGCGATAAAGACATGTTCTCTCCACCCACACGGATTAAACCCGTGCTAAGCTGCACTACGGAAACATTTCTTATACATAAACATAAATGTGAATGATTCACCATATACTTATTCGCCCTCCCAGAGAAGGCAGTTCTTCTTATGCGTAACTTGGTTGTATATAACAAACTTAGTTTATCGTGACTCAGAGGGAGTTGCTGTAACTTACACTTAACAGATCTCAGTTGTCTGTGACTTTAGGAGCAAGGTAACTTGTACATGCATTTCAGATCTTGGCAATGCATTTCGATCTATACATGACTTGCGCATATGCAGGTCAGTCTTTACGGAACTTGTGTAATCGTCTTAATGAACTTATACTCCGGTCTTACGGAACTGAGGCACGATCTTACTTGAACTTATACCGTATTACTAACTTATAATTGGTCTTATGGAGCATATACTTATCTGCATTTAATCTATCCTGTGAAGCAGGTACCCGTAGTACATTGCAGCCTAACCTCATAATCCTATCACATACAGTACTCCATCAAACGTATGCGTGGGATATTCCATCGTATGGACATTAACCATATGCACAGATCATAACAGATACATATACTTATTTTACTTGACATTGAAAAACTCTTTAAAAGGCAGAACTTGATGAAACAATGCAGAGTACCGCTGTAGGTACTACCGAACAGATACAGAGGTACTTTCAGATCTTTACTCTTATTCTTAATTCAAAGTCTTATCATGTCTATCATCACCCAAACTACAACTCAAGAACTGGCAGGATTCAGATAATAAGTACCCGAAGGTACAATACAAACAAGGAGGTCAGAGTACCCGTAAGTAGGAGTGCCTGAAAGCAATTAATCAAGGACGTGCTCGCTTGAAGAACAGGAGAGCAGCCTGGAATGTAACGTGAGTGCCGAGCATCAATCAAAACATATGAACCACGCAGCTAGAGTGCTCTTCAGTAGAAGACAATGTGACGCCCACTCATTCATTCTTTGTCCTGTGGTAACAGCATGATCATATCTTCATATTCTTTTGTACCTCTATGAATCATCCTACCGGTAAATTGAATCATTCCAACCCATCTTCCAAACTTGCCAGCGCATTTTCATGCCAACTAGCCTAAGCATCACGCTTGTAATGAGGGATGCAGTTTTAGGCCATTTATTTCCAGGCCTTGTATTGATATTTGACACTAGATCTTATACTCCTTAAAGTTAAGGTGCTATGGTCTCATTCCAACTGAATCACCCAATCAGCACCGAATGCCATGTCCCAAACAACCCTGACTGCTACTTATGTTCAAAGTTAAACCTAGACTTCATTTGCACACGGCCCCACTTTTGTTAACTTTTTAAAGCCAATGGATCAAAATGGTGATGCTCCATTTTAAGTTTTGTTCTCCTTGAAGTTCATTTTACGTAGCCACTTAGAACCCACTCAAATCGGATAAGAAATGAGGAAGTTGGTGGCAAATACAAAAATCATCGAATGTGAAATTTAATATCAGTCAGAATCTGGTGATAAAGTCAAAGCTTCAGACTTACACCTCAAAAGTACAAACGAATGGGACCAAATCACACAAGGTCTAATCCACCAGGTACAAGTCTCCGAAAGGCCTGGGCTGTGCTTTTTCCATTTTTCCACTTCATCCAGATCATCTTACACTTCCTACACACATCCAAATCATTCCAAATTCACCCTTGAATCTCTTTTCACCAATTCCTCTTCTACTTTGTCTTCTTTCAAACCTTCCATTAATCTCTCCCATTATCATTCTAATATGGTTACTGTCTATACACACCAAAGGTTCAAGACGGTTAGGTTTGACTCAAACCCTAATCACCATTAAGAACCATGAATCCAACAACAAAGGAAGGATTCCATAATTATCTGTTCTTCAGGTTATACTCAACCTAATTCTTCAAGAACTTTAAGGTTAGATACAATTTTATCAAAACCCTAGATTTAGAGACAAGAGATTAAACTATATCAAGCCTTTAAATTCCATGTGTGACCATAGCCACAAACTATACTCAAAATAGTTTCACACTTTTTGGCTCTGCCTCCCTTCTTCCTTCCTTCTTCTCTTCCTCTTCCTTTCTTCTCCTTCTACCACTGTCCTTCACTACAGAAATCAAATTTGTCTTTAAATCCCATTCTCTTAGGCCTATTTGCGCTCTCTCCAAACAAAACCCATTTTGGTTAATTTCCTATTTGCTTTTTACTCCTATGGGCACGCCATTTATATTTCACTTCCTTTATTATCTTGGCTCTAATTCTAGGAATACACAACACTCCAAGGCTTCTTCTCAGCCTAGTCTTTCAATTATGACTTTAAGTCTTCCCTTTTTGGAATGTAATGTTAATTTTGTCCCAAGTTTTGTAAGCCTGTCTCTCGTTTTTCCGGTTTCGATTTAACCTATGAAACCTTCAATTATGTTACAAAATACCCTAAACATGTTTAAAACGACTAGGGTATATTTTCAGTGTTATACCAGAATGACCCAACGCAAGCCAACTGACGATGTCATGGACTTGTTTTTCCTATCAGGTAGCATGCCATTCATCCTAACTGACCCGGTCATGTTGGCAATCAGTTTTATTATGCTTTCTTCAATAACTTAGTTATTAGAAAATGAACTATAATATCATGAATAACCGCTGATATCATGTATACTTATGAGAGCATTAATATCAAATAATCTTTTATAAACTTTAACTATATGTACTCTTTTCAAATAATAAAATTATGTTATGTATTCTCTTTGTAACTTCAGTAAACACACATGTTATCATAATCATATTACTATAAGGCATTATTTCATATAACAATAAATTTATATAACCTTTATATAATTTTAGTTTCTATAACCAATTTCAAACTTTACCAGCTTCTAGGCGCCCTAAACCATTTTCAACTACAATTTTGACTATGTAAATGAGATTGTTAGATAAAGCACTTTCTCACTAATATACCTTTTATGTCTTAAGCTCTTATGGTTCAAACATCATGTCATTTGGACTCCTTTAATTTGAGAGATGCTCAATATCTAGCAACTGTAGTCACTCTAGATAATTTCCAGAATGACCTGAATGTGTCATAGTATTTGAAAATTTTATGGAATGATAGAGACATAATTTGACCATAATTTCTTCATGAAAATTATCTTCTATATAATTAGTTTGTAAGAATTTCGGAGTTCATTCTCATTTGGATGAGAGTATAACCCCAAGTTATGATTTAAACAAATCGAATTACCAAGTTCAAGGGATCGTTTTGAGATTGCATCAGGACCGAATTGTTCCCTATTTTGACGACACCTTATAGGTCTAATGGGCCTAAATTTGGATATACTTATTTACAGTATTTTCTCCCTAGAAGTCAAGAAGTTTACTAGAAATTTGAATCACTCAATTTGATGAGTGAAACTCAACTTATGGCCTAAATACCAAACCCAGCTCTCCAAACTTAACTGACCAAATGTGAGCTTCATTTGATGAATTTTCATAATCTGGGTCCAAATTTTCATACATCTTAGTTTCGTGTGAGATTTGTTCTTCTAGAAGTCTAGTTTGACTACAAATTTGAATAACCTTAATTGATGAGTGTTAATGTGTTATGACCAAAAGAAAATTATGGTTTAAAAAAAACGGACAATATCTCCCTAAAACCCAACATTTCTCTATACACATTTTTCCTCCATTGAGGACCACAACCAAACCAAACAACCATTTCAAACAAGAATTCTACACAAAAAGAGGTATTCCAACCTCCAAACAAGTATCCTTATACATATCCATAAAAAAAAATCCATACAAACAATTCCATACCTTGAGTTCTCTTCCCTTCTTCTTCTTCTTCTCCTTCTCTTTCTTTCTCCCTCTCTTCACGCTGATATTCCATTTATTCTATCACCCAAAAGAGACCAAAATGATATTATTTTAACCTGACTGGTTTCCACTCATTTTTGGAATTCTTTTCCAATTTTTCACGAGTCCTCGGCCTCTATTATTTGCAGGCATATTAACTTTATTCAATTTCCTACTTTGGCATATAATTTTCATTCTATGTCAGTTTGGGTCCCACTGCAATTCTAACAATACTAATTTACCCTTGACTTATTAATTCCGTGTTTTGTCAGTTTTATGTTTAACATTATTTTATTTCTAAAATTATATTTATTTTTATTATACCTAAAACACGTTATAAAACCTGTCGAGATAATTTGGGGTATTATGATAACTTTGATTCAAAATATAAGAGAGTTTGGAGGACAAAGTAAAATAATAGAGAATTAAAGGCTGTGCAAAGTGAACTAAATTGGTTCTCATTTTTGGAGAGCTCATAATGGCAAGTAGAGAGAAGTGCTAAAGGGCAGAAAAGAAGAAGCAAGAAGGAGAAGAAATCCAAAAAAGAGCAAATAATGAACTGCTAAGTTTTGTATGGAACCTAAAGGAAACCATGACGGTATGAATTATTGACTTTGACTTTTGTGTATGGAATTGTTTGATGAAGAAACCATAAACCTTTTTTTTTCTTATGAATTTGGTGTAAAAGAACCCTACTTGGTGATATTACTGTGTTTTGGACTCACACGAGTAGTCCTCACTGATAGGCTCAGTTGGCAAGAGTGAATAGGGGAGATGTCACAAAATTCTCCCAACTCTCGGATGCATTACACTTTCAATCAACTCCGTTTCAGGATGTTCTCTCGTGGCTCATGGTTCTTAGAGTCTGTGAACCCATCCATATATAAATGCTGATGAAATTGAACCTATTAGTCCGTAACTCTGAAAACTAAAGAGGGCCCTTCAGGTTCTGCCTCTCAGTCATCTGCTCATATAGTGTGCTTCAACTTCGAACCACATAGCTCTCTGTCCTAACTCCGCTGATGCCTCGATTCAATCTGAAAACTCCTTGAGTCTAGAATCCATCCATATACGCTTGATGAATTGAATGATAGTAAATAGCTCATAAGCATGCACATGGTAAACTTAGTTATTCATGCATATAATGAGATATGAAATATACGAATAAATGATTGTAAATATCGCATATGATCATCGGATGACAATAATTATTCGGGAATATGATATAAAATTGAACATAAAATACACATGAATTGTCTCCGTTTAGGAACCCGGTAGGGATAGATGTCGCCTATTAGGTAGCAAACAAGTCCAGATCCCCAACCCTGTAAACCGCTTTTGGGCCAGTCCACATAAAGACCTTCAGCCTCCCGAGATGAAGTCATTGTCTCGTATAATGATAACAGCGCCTGGCCCTGAGAGACCACTAATCGTTTTCACAATGATACAACGCCTTTAGGCCCTTATAGTTTTTATCAATTTTAAGGCTTATGCAAAGATAAACATAAAAAGCAAATGACTTGAATATGACATATGAAATGATATGATATGATAAGAGAATACAGTACACATATAAGAGATACAAGTATATCAGAGAACATGAAGCAAAGTGTAAATGATAAGAAACAAACATGGTATGATAAGTAAATATGAATATGTATAAACATGTTTAAATGATATGATATTTTAGATGTGCATGGCGTGAAAGAAGTGTGATGACCCTTTCATTAGAGGTCATCCATATGTGTATTAATTCCCATTGCTATAAGTTTAACACGGAAGTGTTTCCCATCCCGTAGGCAAGAGAATAGAAACGGTATCCGCATACACCTACTTCGGCAGAACTAAGGCCAACACACTAGGTGTCTACCAAAGACCTTTGGTCTATTTTGTGCTGTTTTAGCGTTTTGCAAAATTACCGAATATTGTAAATGTTAAACACTTCCATATATGGAGCCAAATATATTTGTAATCCTATAAAATATAAGATGTGTTAAATGTTTAATACATTATATGAATGAACAAGCTAAAGGTTATAAGTTTATAAATAAAAAATTAAATTCTCAGGTATTGATTAATCAGGCCGAGTTGGGGGCATCACAATAAATATGGGTAGGAGAGTTACATTAATGTTATATCGAGGTTACCTAAGTGCTTTAGAGGTGATATATTAGTGCTTTACAAGGTGTTACATTAATGCTTTACAGGGTGTTATATTAGTGATTTAAGGGTATTACATTACATCTTTAATGGTGTTATATTAACAATTTAAGGTTGTACATTAGTGTTTTAATGGTGTTACATTAGTTCTTAGTACATTAGTGCTATAACGGTGGCACATTAGTGCTATAAGGGTGGTACATTAGTGCTTTAAGGGTGTTACATTAATGCTTTAAAGGTGTTACATTAGTGTTTTAAGGGTGTTACATTAGTTATTTGAGGATGTTACATTAATGCTTTTACCATATTTTGTGAAGATAGCTAATATTTTCTATTTCATAAAGATGGTGATAATTTTACATTAGTTTCTTAGAATATACTTGATATGGTGTTTTGAAACGTATGGATATAGTAAGAGTAAAAATGCTTAGTGTTGATTAATTAACAACGTTGCTCGACTTTACTCATGATAGTTAAAATCATAATTGATTTATGTCACGCCCTACTTCGCCTCGCCAAAAGAGGTGCGTGCACCGGATCTTGACTTTTTAATTATTTTTGACATCGATGGGCCCATTTCGATAATCCTTCTTCTTCATAATTACATATAAACTATAGAACTACCAATCGTAGTGGTGTTTAAAATGTCTGTACATATATTCTCGAGTCTCATTTACTGTACTCTGCACAAATTCACTATTACCAAAATATTACATTTACATTCCAAACCAAAATCAAACCTACATCAAGTGACTCCTATTGTTGTAAGGTTACCATTGTATGCGAAATGCCCGAGATGTCCTCTTAGTACTCACATGAATTAAAACACCGTGCTAAGCTTATAGCTTAGTGGGAAATGAGGACGATATGACCACTTGAGGTAGTCCAACAATTACAGAATACATATAACATAAAGCATATGTCGAGTTTACGTGATAACTTAATTCTCCTATCAATATAAAGTTTTCTATAGCATAATTTTATAACAAGATTTTCATATCTCCTGCGTAGGAGTTCGTAATGTAGATCTCAGAGGTATGAAAATCAGATACGTAATACATTAAATAGAACTGATTACTTATGCTTTCTTATTGTTCATCATTCATATTTATCATATAAATGTTTCACACGTCATTTTATTCAGATACTTTTCATATAAATGTTTGCTTGAATAGACCAGTAATAATGAATGATAGGGACATAACATAATACAGAAAATTCAAGGCATACAGATCGAAGCTAGAATGGCTCGGCCTCACCGCAGAATGTAAGGCGTCGAGCACTAGCAGAGGTGTCGAAGACCTGGGACGAGGTGCCTATTCTATTCAAGCATGGTCTTAGTATGTATACAATTATAAGAGAGGCATCGAGCTCGTTATATTATTACCAATCACACAGCAAATAAGGTAAGAAACAAAGTCTGCCTTCAACAATGATTTCCGCCGCCGACTGGCGAGGTAAAAGTTGTTTTTTCATATAACTTTTATACATAAACTAACCCTTTTATTCGAGATTAACGGAAGACATAACAAAATAGTTGTAGGACCCGCACTGGACTAAACAAACTTTGAACACTGGTACTCTCAAACTTTCAAGACTGTTGATTTAACATCCTCCGACTGCAAAGGTCAGCTTTCTTTGAGTACCAATACTAACATTCAAGCAAAAGAGTAATCTGTGATCTAATATCCTCCTGACCTAAACCATTTTGAGTATCTATGATTCAACTCTCGCATCGGTACAAAACATCATCCTCGAGTTAAATAACTTTTTAGTACTTGCATCAAATCCTCAAGATCGATTTCAACATCACTGACCAAAACAATCTTGAGTACCGGCATTCAACTTTAGCATCGGCACTCACCGCATTTCTACGCTAACGACAGTTTGCCTCTTTTTCACCCGCGCCAAATCTCCAACCAAACCCAAACCAACCACACACACAAAACAAATGAAACCGACAAAAATCTCTTTATACAAAGATAGAGTTCTTCAAACCCAAACATAGGTGTAAAGAGGAGAGTTGAGGGTTTCAGTAGCCAACCAACAAATCTTATGTTCTTCACAAGACACTACATACAAAAGTTCCATACAACAAATATAGAGAGTTTCAAACCCGGATTTCTCTTCTTTTCTTTTCCTTCTCTTGCTTGAACAAGTAGAACTAAGAAATTGAGGATCAAACCAACTCATTCTTTCTCTCTCAATCATAAACCCCTAGTCTCCTAAATAAAAAATGAGAAAATATCTTCATAAAAACCACATGTTTGGCTCCATCCTATTTTTGGCTTAAAGTTCTTCTTTTTGCTATTATGTCCTTCTTCTTCATTCTATTTGCACTTCAAGTTATCATATTTCTACTTTAACATATCATCTTCTAGTGTTATGACCTTTGGGTCCTCATTTTACAAATTACCATTTTAACCTTGACTCTTGTATTGATTCCGGCTTTATCATTTTTCACTCTTAGCACTTAAATTTCCGAAAAATACAAATTTTACTTTTCACATACCACAAAACTGTACTAAAACTACAAGCGTCTAATTTGGGGTGTTACAAATTATGTGAATTAATTGTTATTATTTAAAATTGTGTCACTAGTCCCACTGTATTTGTTTTATTAAGGTACATGGCGCCGGGTTGACGAGATCGAGATGTTCAATGAATTGTTTCAGAGGTGTAAATAGACTTTCCAAAATGAGAAAGGGTACAGTACGAGCTATGGGTTTTGGAGGACTACTAGCAATGCTACCAACTGCACATGGATCTATGTATGTGATTGGTTTGGAAGGTAAATGTTGCAAACCGTCGTTTTGATCTAGAAAAACAACATGACATATCTCGCCTGAGTTGCTACGAATGGCCATTCATAAAGGATTAGCTATGATTGAAAATTCAAGGAATACGAGGCAAAGATGTTTCATCGAGTAGGAGAGAGAGAGATAGAGACATTGATAAATAAATTGGATTTAAATGATGAAGAGTTTTACTACCATTTATCATTTTTCATGTGAGAATGTTTTGGTACTTATTTCAAAATTATCATTCAATATGGAATGCCCCAAAGAATGCATTTTTAGGAGTAACGAGGCTAATTCAGCTCGGCGTAATTTGATGTCCTGCGCATCTACGATTTTCAAACAAAGAGGAGCATATATTCGGTTGCCTGTGCTTTATAGGTTTGACATTGAACCTTGAAACACAACATTTTATGATATTTTTTTTTAGTATGAACTATTATTTTGGTGAACCACACTTTAACAAATGTAAATACATTTTCTGATATAATAGTATATATATATATATATATATATATATATATATATATATATACTATGTGTCTTGTTCAAGGTTTCCATATAATGAGGTTTAGCTTAACTCCGTATCTTTATGCAGCCTTGGACTCCTGACACTATTGAGGAAATAATTATTGACAAATTATTTTCCTTATATATATACTATGTGGTTCATAATTAAGGTTTCTCTGGAGAATATGGAGGTTTAGCCAACTCAGACCTCTTTTACGCAGCAATTTTTTAGACTCAGGTAAATTATTGAGGAAATGTGATATTGAGTCTGGGTTACTTGGTGCTTTTGGCTGTTATGTTAGTTGTGAGTGTGAAGTGTTGTTACACTTATTATGTTATTATGTTAAAAGTTCTAACCGTTTGTTTTGTTGCAGTTTGATGATGTTCCCCCAATGCTAGAGGTGGAACCTAATATGGTTGATAGAGAAAATGCATTTGGTTATGGTGTTAACTAGGATGGCAACAAGAATTTTCGTAATGACCATGAATCAATTAAGGTAAATTTTCGAAACATCACATGCATTAGTCAAATAATTTGAACAATGTCATATGCTCAACAATTGTTAATTGTTTTGTGGATTACTATGTCGTGATATGCAAGAGATCATGCAGAAATTCAACTTCAGCTTGGCACATGCCTTCAACTTGATTAGAGAAAATTTATGTGATACCATTGTACTTATAAACATGCATAAACAGTGCAACAACAATCAAATCATCATCAAGGAAACACCTAATGATAAATAAGGTCTCCAACCTTTTATCCGGTGTTTTATCGAGTCAAATGTACCATTTCCTACAATCTTCTCCCACCATACATACTCTGACCATCTCAGTCCAATGAAGAATCATCCTCTAATATCACCTAAAGCAATTGAAATCATTCCTCCTATGTCACTTGAAGGAGATGAAATCCCTTCAACTATTTCACCTGATAATAGAGGACCTCATATCGATGAGGAAGTAGTAAAAAAAGCAATAGTTGTGGACTCCCCAACACCGAAAAGACAAAAGAATAATGTAGGTAGAGGGTGAGGTGGGTCCAACATGGAGTTCAGATTGTGGAATCATTACTCATTTAAATATAGTCGCTTGATCGATTCAAACTACCATTGCGAACTATATTTTCGATGAAACTAAAGACCCCAGGTAAGATTGATTTATTGATGATAATATGGAAAACTTTTTTCCCTGCTTAATACATTTGTTTTTTGTTGTTAAAGGTATATTATAAATGATTACACATAATGGTCGTGATAGACATGTAATCTTTGGGTGGGACCAATGGTGCTAATGAACGTTATACACGTCGATACATTCCTTTGATTATAATAGATTTTAAGTGTGTTTCTTGGCATATGGCTTTGTTTATTAATATGCATCCATCATTTTATAGATAATAACACTCTTCTGCCATTATTTGAATGCATTAGAACATGAAGGTCGACGACGTGGGTTTATGACACCCGAATTTTATTTGGTATACATAGTTTGGTTATTTCTCTATTATTACCAAATAATATGATATTGTTTTTGTTTTTCACTTTAGAGCAAATGTGGTAGAAGGCAGTTGTTTGTTTTGTCTCAAAGCAACAAAATCACAACTCGTCGCTTTGAACAAGGTTGATAAAATGGTAGCATTGATGATTGTTCTTAGGTTTGTAAACCACTTTCATTGACAATGACCTGGTTTCATCTCAAATATGTGAAGGTGTACACTAAGAATTTTATTTATCTTTACTATGCAACTATACGTACTTATATATGACAATGAGCAAAGAGTCGTTATTGTTGTCAACTTTGAGTTGTATTCCTTCCATACGTTATCATCAAGTATAGAACCTTAACGAGTGAGCAACAACTTTTTGATAAATGCAAAGAAGGTTGTCCAATGTTTGTTCGTACTACTACCCAAATTATTTGTTGAGTGAGTTTGACATGAAGAATATGTCACACTCATTCGTTGATATAGTTGGGAATAAATATCCATAAGTGTCTCTGAAATCACCTTAATATACATATATACGTGTAGTATGAACTATAATTAAATTGATTTCATTTGTTTTTTTTTTCCAATTGATTTCATATTTTAAAATTTTTTCAACGTGTTTACAATCAAAACAAAAATGACATGGGTGTGTATGCAATGTTATATATGCAATTTTGGGATGGCCATGGACTTAGTTGATCTATAAATGTAGTTAGTCCAAATTTTTTTATTAAAGGTAGGTCTAATAGATTTTTTCCTCATTATTATCAATTCACTCATTTAATGTATTTATATAAGGCTCAAATTCATCCAAAACTTGAGTTGGTTTTGAAATTATTGCTTTTGCTCCCTGTCTTTCATTCTTTAAATTTTTCTATGGTTCAACAACATATGTTTATAAAGTTAATTTAACTTGCAACTTTATGCAACAAATTATGATAGGAGTGTCTCAGAATTCTCCCAAGAAATGTCTCTAATGAGCTTTCACTAGAGGTAAATTGAGTAACAAAAGAATAGTACAAGCTAATGTTTTAAATATATTCTATAAGCAACTTGCTATGGTCAACTTGAGATCTAACTAGTACTCAATGTAAAGCACAAATAACGTGATAA